>VSDK01007747.1:5186-112011 GCA_009767595.1 Symbiodinium kawagutii | reverse complement strand
AGCTGGCGCCACTCGGTGGCGGGTGGACATGAGGGCGGGTGAGCCATCACCAGTGGTTCATATCCAATGGTGAATTAGTAGCTGGTTAATGGTTGATATAAGGTTTTTCATGATCCAATCTCTGGATAGTGAATAGGGTATGATGGGGTAGTATAGGGTATGAGGTATATCCAACCATGGTAGATACCAACGCTATATACCAATAGTATCAGAAACCGATTGACCAACCAGGTATATCAATTCTAGCTGATTCTGGATTCCAGGCTTTTTGTTCCATGATTTGGTTGATTTTTAGGCTGGTGAGTAGATCATTTGGGCTTAATGATGGGTAGCGATGATTCATCCCTGTTAAGGATGGTTGAGAAATGGCAATGGATCAATATTAGATGCTTCATTGATGGTTGATGATCAAAAGAGATGAAAAACGCATCAAGAAGCAACTGATATTCGGTGTAGATCCATGCCTGTTCGTATTCTAAGAAGTCGGGGGTGAAGATCCGAAGAGCTCGGGGCAAGGTGAAGTGACCAGCCAAGTGCCGGGTCAGCAGCTGTAGACCAATTGATATATGTCCCATTGGATCAACTAGTTTTGGTAGATGTAACTCCATAGTTAAATGGTTTATTAACCAGCTTGTAACGTTTAGGGTCATCACCTTGTATTGTTGTGGCTCAATGATACTTAACGGTTGATTCATTCAACCATTGGTGCTTTCTCAAAATGGGGAGACTCACCAAATCATCCAGTTTATAAACAATTTATAGTGGTAAACTCCCTATTTTGAGAAATCACCCCAACACATACACATCAGCATAGTAAATAGCCCCTTGACCCACATACTGAAATCAAGACAGACACATTTGCAGATCAGGGACAAGGAAAACTACTGCATTGTCCATGCTTCTCCTGCAGAAATACAAAATGGACTTTCCAATAGTGACCTGATTGTGTGTAAATATATAAATGATTTTAATAGAAATATATATGTATGTATGTATGTATGTATGTATGTATGTATGTATGTATGTATGTATGTATGTATGTATGGATGGATGGATGGATGGATGGATGGATGGATGGATGGATCGATAGATAGATAAATAAATAAATAAATAAATATAAATATATATGTATATACGCGTGCAATGCCTACCTTTTGCCCAGAAGCGGATAGGCCCCTGGTTGTAATATGACATGACCTGTCATGATGTCATGGCTGACTTCTCATAGTATCATGTAGTACGGTTTGCCTGGTAGCTACCCTCGTGAACTACCCCAACGACTGGTGAAACGACCCCGCCTTGGAACCACAAGCATCCATCGCCCAAGGACAGACAGCCAGACACTTGGAACTGTGGACAGGCTACCCATGGCTTCCTCTGTGCAACGGTTGAGGAAATGAGGCTTTCTCAAGGGGTTAACCAGCCAAGACACCATTGGTGGTTTCTCAACATAGGGGACCCCCAAATCATCCAATTGTAACTATGATTAGTAGTAAACCATCCGTTTTGGGGGTTCCCTATTTTGAAAAACCTCCCAATCAAAACTAAAGCAGCGAACAAAGCAACCTATTTTTTTCTTAAATGGAGGGTTCTCAATTCATAGGGGGACCTCCAAATCATCCAATATGAACGATTTTGAGTATTAAGCCATCCATTTTTAGGGGTCCCCTATTTTGAGAAGCAACCAAATCAATGGAAAGCATCAACAAGAAGCGACAAAGAGAAACAAGCACCGGCAATAGCCGATGATAAGCAAACATCGCCAGCGACGACCAAACTTGAGCGACAATGACCAAGAATAACTCTCACAATCACAGTAGTGATGACCCCCCTAGTTAGTTTCAGGGCCTTTCAATACTCCATCATCAACAAGAACCCACAGCAACCAACAACACGAAGGGATCAATGTCAGGTGCACGTGATTTCGCTTTAAAAGTCCAGGTGCTGGAGATCAGAGAGCTGGATATCTTCATGTGTGCAACGCAAGTAACGTATGTCGGATGATGTCTGAGGGGTTCTCAAGGGGTTCATAGGGATTAGAATGTTCAATAATAGGAATTTATAGGGAATGATATCCAACAATAATGGTTAATCAGCCACTAGATGGTGTTTTCTCAAGCCAGGACTTGGGAACCCCACAAGCTATGGTTGATTTATTACTACAAATGATTACAAATGGCTAAGAAAGGATGACTTGGGGGGTCGCCTATTTTCAGAAACATCCACATGTGCTTAGAGACTACACATCATGATACGTTGTCATTTTACACATGCAGACATGTATATTATACACAGATAGATATGCATATGATTTTGTCTGAATCTAGAATCTATTATGTATAACTTTATGCATGTAGTTGCAAATGTCACGGACGTTTCAAGTATTCGCAAATCCACATTCAATTAGGGGCAAATCTAAAGTCTACGGCTGGCGGTTCATTTGGCGATGGCGACCCTGCTGCGTTTTCTGGACGGGTCATTCCGTAGGAATAGCAGCCGGTGACATCCAACCGAGTGACTGTAAGTTGCTGGTTCACGGTCAGCTTGCGCTGAGAAAGAACCCACCGGAATTCTAGACCAAAGACTTGTGATGCTTACCGACTGAAAACTATCAAGCTTGGATATGATGAGCCACCAGCTGTATCCCTGCTGTTTTTTGGATCAGACTTTCCATCGTTTTTCAAAAACATTTGGGTCATGGGCCCATCCCAACATCACAGTCCGGAAAGATGCCGGAAATCTTTGCCAAAGCACCACGTGGCTTTCGAAGCAGAGTTGGCCGTGGCAAGCTTTATCGTTCTGTATTTGACAATATGGGCTGCAGTTTTTTCGTCTCTGTCAGGTGACTGGTCATTGCTTGATGGCTTCTACTTTTCTATGGTGACTCTGACAACTGTAGGCTATGGCGACATGTGCCCTTGCACATCGCCCATGTGCCGAGCCTTGGCCGTGATCTTCATTTGGACAAACGTGCTCGTGGTCAGTGCTGTGCTGGGTGTAATTGGTGCTCGTGCGGAGCGAGAAGTAGCTCGCGTTGGCAGGATTTTTGGCACATCGCAATGGGCTGTGCACTTGGCAGCTTTGGCCCTTTTCGTCATCATGTTGGCACTAGCTTTCAGTCAGCAAGAGTCCAAGTCCTTTTTGGATGGTCTGTACTTCTCGACTGTCACACTGAGCACTGTAGGCTATGGCGCGCTTGCGCCGAGCAAAGGTGCAAGGCTATTGATGTGCCCAGTGCTCTTTGTGAGTGTCGTCTCTGTGGGGAGCATTGCAGGCTACTTGGCCCAGCGGGCGGAAAAACGTGTGAAGCGGCGATTGAAACTGCGCAGCAAAGGTTTGCGTGCTGCCATGAGCATCGTGGTGCTGATCGGCTTCGCCCTGGTGGGTGGTTTGGGCTTGAAATATGTCGGAGATGAGTCTTGGAACCTCAATGAGGCCATGTACTTTGCCATCGTCACAATGGCAACGGTGGGTTTTGGGGATTATGCCCCTGTAACCACAGCTTGGCAAAAGGCCTTCGCCATTTTATTCATTTGGCTTTCGATCATTCTCTTGGCCGTGCTCTTTGGCTTCATCACCGCCGAGGCAGAACATGAGCTCCTCCTTGAAGGGCCTCCGAAGCGACCAAAGAGGCGGGGCCGGGCCATTTGGCCAGCGGTTCTGCTGGTTTTGTTGCACTTTCTTTCTGCTGCTTCGCTGATGTCGACCGAATCTTGGGGCTTCCTGGACAGCATTTACTTCACAACGGTGACTCTCACCACAGTTGGCTACGGAGATTTGACGGTCAGCACTGCGTGGGGCCGTGCAGTCGCCAGCGCATTGGTTTTGGTAGGAGTGCCTGCGACTGCAGCTTTGGTGCACGGTTTGTCCGGGCGATTTTCGGACAGGCTTGTGAACCAAATTCAGAAGTTGGATGACTGAGCTGCCCAGAAAAAGGCTGCAGCCAAGCCTTCCTTTGCGAGTCCATGTTGGCTGTAAGTTGCGGTTGTTGTGACCTTCAGCCACATGCCCCGACCTTTTTGGAATGGTCGAAACCACCAGAGGAAAGTTTTCTATCCCACGTGGATGGTAGTAAAGCAATGGCTGGATCAGGGACGCTACAGACAACGCATTTCTTGCTCACCAGGCTGGATCCCAAAGAACTTACAAGGCGGGCCCCAAATCAACAAAGTTGTTTAATGCATGCAGCTGGGAGTAACTACCATAGACATAAACATATGGCAGTGGGTCAAAACCCCGAACCCCTGGTTCCCCTATCATTAACCATTGTTTTCCCTATAGTTTTGTTGGTTACTAACCCCATTATTGGTTGGTTAAAGCCTTGACCCATAGCCATATCTATGTAGGGGATGTGATTCAATTCCGCTTTTGGAGGCCTTTGGGTGACTCCTTGAGAAATGATGTCACGTCCAATGGCCTGGTACTGGGTGTACCTAAGTCTCATACCCAAGAGACGTTGGTGGACACATTCTGCACCACTTGGGTTGTTGTGACTTGCTGTAGCCAGGTAGCCCCACAATAAATATTTCCGGGTTTTTTGACAGGGCCAAACCTCAAAAAGTGATGGTAACCCCAAGTGAGACACCTCTTAAATGAAGTTGGATTCAAGTGTGAAACAAGTGGTTTCACCAGGGGTATGAGCTGTCACAGTCAGAGATTCTTTTGATCGACCAGTGTCATCCACATTGTTGGTACACCCATGACTTTGCATGAATATGTTTCCATAAGGGTGATACCACCGGCCATCACGACATGGTGGTTTCTCAAAATAGGGGAACCCCAAACATCCTTTGTTAACGATTTTTTGTGAAAACCAACCATAACTTGGGGGTACCCCTATTTTAAGAAACCACCACATGCCTCTCAACAACTAGCCATTCGGAAGCTTCACCACGTAATGCATGGTAGCTGGTACCACCAAACTGAGTTCATGATAAAGCCAGGTTTAAAGTACATGGCTCCTCCTGCCCCCTTGAGCCATGAATGGGGGGCCCCCGGCACTAGTTGAAGCCCCCACATATGGGAAACAGATGTGATGAGATGGGTAACATGGTCAGTGGTTCAAAGAAAATCCATGCGAACAAAGAACTTGACGTTAAGCTCATATGAGAAAAACTTGTGGAATGGAGGAGTTTGGGTTGTAGAGCTAGGTTCACATCACCACATCACCCGGTTAGCATGTGGATGAAAACCCAAAGGCCTGTGATAGTGGAAGCCAGTCCCAACGTCAGCTGCCACTATGAATCACCATCTATATCAACCATGATTGGATAACAGGCAGGGTTAATGATCGTTCAGAATGGTTGATAATGATGGATAACATGATGGTCAATGAATCATTGTGAACTAAGTTTCTTCCGTCATAAATCATCGTGAACCATCATTGACCCTGTATTGGCGATTTTATATTGTCCATCACTAACCATTATCAATGATCCATTTTTCTCCATTCTAACCACTTATTCACAGTCATTAATTAGTCCATATGGAAAACGGTTAATTATCCATCCCTAACCAATTTGATACTAATCATCATTGACCATTATATGTTGTCGATTATTATCCATCATTACCAATGTTAACAATCATGAGCCGTTACTAGCTTATCATTCTCGATTGTAAATCATTGTTGACCATCATTGACCCTGTATCAGCGATTCCGATTCATCATTGACCACTGTTGACTATAATCATCCTCTATTACCCGTGTTTGACCATCGTTTGGCACCAGTTATTAGCTTCTATTCTCCATCATTAACCGTCGTCCACTACTATCAACCAGTATTAGCAAAAATTGGATAATTCGTAGAAACCATTATTGCCAATCATTAACCATCATTCCTGATCATGATCCATCATTCACCATTGTCAGCTGTTAGCTATTTTGATCTGTTATAAACAAATCACTACAGTAGAAACCAATATTGACAATTGTCCATTATCACTAATTATCACCAAGCGCATCCGCCAGTATTGATCATTGTGATCCAGTACGAACCGTCACTAAGCATTCTGACGGTCATCCAAGAATCATTATGATCCAATAATCATTCAATGACAACCGGTAGCCATTGTTCATTGTTATCATCCATTACTTGTATATCTACCAATAGCCGTTGTCATGATCCACAAACCATCACTAATCATCATTATGTATCAATCATTATGATCCATCATTTTTAATGGTTGATTATTAGGATCCATTATGAATGGTCACTAAGCATTATCAAACAATATTTAACATCTTTATCAACTACAAGTTCGGCTGCTTGACCATCGATTCCTGACGTACCACAACAGATTTTACTGGTCACCGGTGACCGGTGGTGAAAGATGCGTAGTGACGGTTGATGATTTTTGATGGTTGAGCCAGGGTTAATCCAGGGTTTAATATGGCTAAGTGTTGGCTGATATGGGGAAAAATCATGGTTAACGATTATTAATAATGCTCAATGATGGTCGACGCTACTTGCTAATGGTATACAATGTTCAAAAACGGATGAGAATGGTTACTTGTCGGTTGAACGCCGTGAGTACTGGTTCATACCTTAGGTGTAATGAGGGTACTAGCACACCCAACTTTGCTGGCATACCCAACCAACGATAAACTGGTTTGCAACTGGTGCTTTGCTGTTGGTATGTCAATCATTGGAGAATCTGAACCGAGCTGCCAGATGTTGATGGGATTGCAATGGCGTGGGACTAGGACAAGCCATCGCCCCATCTAAGGAAGGCAGCCTTCTTCTCGACGAATCGACCATCATCCGTCTCACCTCTGTGACTCCAAACTCGGAGTGAACACGACTAGAGCAAGACGTGCTGGGCCCGGCATGACAGGAGACCCAAATTTCATATTTCCACCCAACGCAAAGGTAGAAGTCAATATCAGCAACGTTGTGGAGATGAACATCCTCATGGTCGGTCTGTATAAACAAAGTACTCATCTGGTTGGTGCTTCTAATTCTTGGTGCCCCAAGATTCAAGGGGTGCTTGGTTGACTTGCGCATATTTTCCATGACGGGGTGGTTCAACCACCAATCAGTCAGGTGTTTCTCAAAATCGGGGACCCCAAAAATGATTTTTATTCCTCTAAATTGTTTAAACAAGATGACTTGGGGGTACCCCAAATCATCGGGCACCCCAAAATCATCCTTAATTGACCATTTGTAATTAAGCATCTAATCTGTAATTAACCATGTATCATATAGTCATAAACCAACCATTTTTTGGGGTGCCACCATGTTGGTGGCGAATCATGGTGAATCACCAGCTATGCTTGAACTGGCTGGTTGGTTTGTTGACGGAGGATCCACCGATGGACGGCCAGGACGGCTAGACCGGCGGCCTGTTGTTACTCTTGGAACGGCTGAAATGGTATGGCTATGGGTGGATATTAACCAAGCAACAATGGGAGAGTTGACATCCCTGCAATTTGCTCTAGCTTGTGTTAGCTAGAAAAGGGGTAAAATGTTATTAGTCAGAGATGTGTAATCCAGGTGTAAAATGTAGGGATTTGAAGCCTCCAGCTGATTTTATTTTCGAACATGTTTTGATGATGTCAAATTGTAGGGCTGGAACATTTTGGAATGCTGAGCACCTTCTATGATCTCACAATCAATACAATCAATTTGTAGCGGGGGTTTCAAGAGTATTTGGTTTTTCACCCACACCAACTGGGACGACGGCTTGTAGGGATGGGGCTAGCCTTTCATGGCAGATTTTTGAGATGATCCTGAGTTTCAGCCCGCTCCATTTCCGGCGTTTCAGAGATTTTGCTGATTTTTCTGAATGGCTGGTTGATAAATGATATTTCAATTGTTCGCAGATTCTCCCTGTGGGATAAGAATGATTGCTACATGGTGGTCATTGACATTATTCCACGGGTGACTAATACTTGTAATGATTACCAATCAACATTGCTGATGAAGCATTGGCACCATTATTAACCACTAGTTAACCATAGGGGTTGGTTCAACCACCAACCATTGGCCATTGTGGAGGATCATCAACGACATCAGTGAAGCATCAGTTGCAATTTTGCCACGGTACTAGCTATTGTGAATCAGCACCATTCTCTCGTGCTTATTCGGGTGTTTCTCAGGGGTACCCCCAAGTTCCCAAATCATCCAGTTTATTGGTCATGAATGGTAAGAAACCAACCATTACAGCATGGTTACAAACCAACCATTACAGTAAAGATATCAACTATCATTGCTTGTTATCCCCTTGTTAATAACCATTGTTAACCATTGTTAATCACTAACCAACCAGAACTTGGGGGTCCCCTATGCTGAGAAACCACCATTTACCACCACCATCAACTAGAATCAGCGCTCCACTTGCTTGGCTCCTCCACGAACTTGCGCGAAACTGCGTCGCTGGCGAACCTCACCCTCTATCACTGGGGTGCAAACGTGGTAGTTACCACGACGGCAGCTCTGTTACAGCGACATTATAGCAGTAACAACGAGTCTTGTGGGGATGGCAGCAAGCCTTGTAGGGAAGCGGGCCTTGTAAAAGTTCGAAAATTCGACCAAAAAGATCCAAAAAGTGTGGTAATTTAAAGATTCTTGGTTGAGACATCTTGTGACGCATTTTTGTCGTAAAATGCGCGGCCAAATTGTCGCGGTTACTGCAACCAAACTGTCGGGGTAACAGCTTCATATTTTGTCGCGGTAACCAACGCGTCTCACTGGGGTGCCCCCATGGTTGTGAGCCATCCACGTTCAAGTCAATTCATGGTGATTAAACCTGATGAACCCTGGTTATGTAATCCTGCATATGGATGCATATAGATGATTATGCTGAGAATTTTTGATAGGAACATTCATCAGTATGTACAGGACAGTTCAGATGCTGGGAATAGTTCATACTGAAGAGTTGTCCTCGAGAGGTCACTTTGGTTCGAAACATCTAGCAAACACATGTGAGGTCGCTAAATGTGATTGCAAGGTCCGGATTTTCAGCATAGCCAATATGGTGTTTTTTTAAAAATAGGGGTACCCAAGAATGGTTGGATTAGTAGTCAAAAATACTTATAAATGGATAATTGGGTGGATTCCCTATTTTGAGAAGCACCCATATGTTGAATTGTTGCTAGTTTTTGGTTCTTGGATGTTTTTGGTTCGTTGGTTGATTGGTTTATCAACCAAACTGAGGTGGATGAAAATGGTAACTCACCAGCCCAAAACGCTACTTAGCAATAAACCGCAACTAAGAATGCTGTTGTTGATTGTATCCCTGTGGTAACTGCTTCCTGTATATTTCAGGCTTATGGAGGTTGATAGTTGATAATACGTTGGTTCTATCCCTATGGAGGCTTACTCGTTTGACCTGTTGCTTTTTTCTCCCTACGGAGGTTGATAACAGCAGCATTCTACGACCATTTTTCTGCTTGTTACCGGTCATAGTGCTGGGGAGATCAGCCATGCTGCGCTTGGTCGGCAAAGTTCCGTCACGCACCAAAGATGTGCAGCAGAAAACGGAGCTTGGTCTGGCCGCGCGGCGGTGAAGTTGATGGTGGTTGATGACCAAAGATGGTTAGGAAACGATGGTCCTGAACGGTTCCTCAAGGATGACTAATGACGACTGATGACTGGTGATGGGTACTGATGTATGTACTGATGATACTGTATAATGATTGTGAATGATGGTTGATGCTTCTAGTTTTTATTGATGGCTAACCGCAAGGTTACTAAAAGTGGTTATATACTGTTATACAATTGTGGGTATATAATAGTGGTTAATAGTGGCTATATATGCCAGTTATATACCCACTGCTATATACCCACTATCATATACCCACATACTACTTATCAGATCACTGGATATATATATATATATACATATAATATATACATAGTCGGTGTAACATTAAAAAAAATCAGAAACACATTCTGCCCCAGGCCAAAGCCGCGCCGCGGGTCGTGAGAGCTAAGGCCTACATCTCAGATGACATCAATGTCCACCAGCTCCATCTGCTGAATGTAAGGTCCTACCGGGCGTTCCAGCTGTCCAGGCAGGCCCTGTTAACCCCTAGAAATAACCGTCCTGGGACTGCCATGCAGGTCACGCCTCCAGTGGTTGAGGCACGGTGCTTGCCGTGGGACCGCGTTCTTGAGAGCCTCGAGCGTTCGGACCTCAATCTGAACAACAGAAACTTCAAAAGCCGGATAAATTTTTGAGGCCTCTGGAAGGTCGAGGCCTTGTTCGAGTTCCAACGCTGGACCACCTTCGAGGAACTCGTTCAAGCGCTCGCGTGAAACTTAGATACCGCAACTTGAGCCATTCTATCAATTATACAACGCCCAGGCTCTGGCACTGCAAGTCTGCCCTTCTGCCTTAGACCCGCACCTTAACCGGATTGCGGCATGGGTCACTCTCAAAGAGAATCCGGCGAGACCCACAACTCAGGCACAGTCCTTCCTCTATCTTCTTTGAAGTTTGACCGGAAAGTCATGGCATGAACACCTCAACTGCCCCTGCAGGCCATGAAAGAAAAGGCTGCCAGAGAGGCCACAGAGGCCAAAGAAAAGGAAAGGGCCAAAAAGAAATTGGAGGCGGCAACCACTCCTCAGAAGGCAATCATCATCTTGGACTGCGGCAGGCTGCTGAGAAGAAGTTGGCAAAGAGACGAGAGGCCGAGGCCAAAAAGAAGCGCGAGAAGCGCAAGGCCGTCCGCGAGTCTGGGGACGCAGACGTCGGAAACTTAGAATCTGCATGTGTCCAAACATTTATCCTCGCACTTGCAAGGTGAAGAAAGCACGTTCTGACCAGCTCGAATAGTGGTTTTACCAGCTATTATATATAGGGGTTATATAGCCAATTCACGTTCATATATAGTGGCTATATAGCCAAGCAACCATTATTATATAGCTAAATAACCATATGGTGGTTAATAGTGGCTATATATGTTCCCGGTTCCCGGTTCGCTGGCCCCCCCCCCCTCCCCCCCCCAATGGTATGGTCCCGCCCAATTAGTCTTACTTGTAGCCTCGCATCTGCATGCTATTTGCAGCATTTGGAAGCTTTGCCTCCCATTCGTATGCTGTTTGGAGCATTTAGAAGCTTTTGTCTCCCATTTACACACTATTTGCAGCATTTGGCAGCTTGCCGTACTGTATATAGACTTATGTATTGCCTACATCTGCTTGTATGCCAATGATAAAGGCTTTGCACATGACTTATTTGTTACCCATATGCTACCTTAATCTATATAATCTAAATGTACCGGGAGCACCATAATGACCACATACGACCTACATACTACCCTTATACTACCTATCAACTACCTTGGTCACCTTTATACTAGCTACACGTTGCCTCTATACTACTTGAATACTACCTATGTGCCACCTATTTACTACCGGTTTACTACTTATTTGCTACCTACATTCTTCTTTTACACTACCGATATGCTACCAATTTACTACCCGTTTACTACCTAATTTACTACCTACATACTTCTTTTACACTGCCTGTACGCTACCTAGAAACTACCTGTAGACTACCTATATACAACCTATGTGCCACCTATTTACTACCTGTTTTCCACTTATTTACCTAGATACTTCATTTACACTACCTATTTGCTGCCTAAATACTACCTAGACACTACCTATACCTTACCTATATACTACCTGTTTACTTGCTGTTTACTACGTACCTACATGCTTCCTTTGCACTACCTATGTGCTACCTAAATAATACCTATACACTACCTATATACTACCTATTGCCACCTATTTACTAGCCGTTTACTACCTATTTGCTACCCACATGCTTCCTTTACCCTACCTATATGATACCTATATGCTACCTGTGGACTACCTGTCTACTACCTATATGCCACCTATGTACTACCTGTTTACCACTTGTTTACCTACATGCTTCATTTACACTTCCTATATGCTGCCTTTATAATACCTACACATCTCATATCTTACCTATATGGCACCTGTTCACCTGTTGTTTACTACCTGTTTGCTACCTACATACTTCTTTTACACTACCGATATGCTACCTATATACCAATTATCTACTACCTACATACCACCTATTTAATATCTATTTAATACTACACATTTCCTTTTCACTACCGATATGCTACCTATACACTATCAGATGCTGCCCACATATCTACACAGTACATTCATGCTATTTGTACACTACCTAATTACCATTACACTACTAGCAAGATACCCACTACCCAACCCCACCACCACCATGAACCACAACCACACCACACCACACCACAGGGGGAGGGGGGGTACACCAGGCACCATGACCATGGGTGGGGGGAGGGGGGGGGGACCCAGAACCTGGAACATATATATACCAGGTATATACCCATAGTATATACCCACTATCACATACCAATATGCTATTTATTATTATTATTGGCTATATAGTGGTTATTAATATACCCACATCATATGTCCCTTATGGTTATGTAGTGGTTAAGTAATGGTATATAGTGGTTAAGTAGTGGTTAAGTAGCGGTTACCAGAAGCTACATCATACTGGTTCTATGGCTCAATATGGGTGTTTCTCAAAATAGGGCTACCCCCAAATCATCCATTATCAATCATGTATAATTATTAACCAACCATTTTTTGGGGCACCCCCATTTTGAGAAACTACCATATGATGACTGTGGCTTGGTCAGTTGTGATGGTCCCCGTAGCTTCGCCAGGCATGGACCTGGCCGGCCTTCGTCCCGTGGAGGATTGCCAGTTCCAAGCGGAGGCCCAGCGGCGAACACGGCGAACACGGCGGGGATCCAAGGGATGGTCACCCCCCAAAAGTGGTCAACGGAGCAGATGCGCCAGGTGGATTCTCCCTCGCCATATCCAGCAGAATCCGGCGATTTATATGGCTTTGGGTCAATGCTAACCATCCAAAAAGGGTTGGGTGAACATCCCAGCCGCCAGATGGTGGTTTCTCAAAATAGGGAACCCCAAGAAATGGTTATTCTACCGAATTCTACCAGCATAAATGGCCAATAAACGGGACTATTTGGGGGCACCCTTACGACTTGAGAAACCACCAGATGAGTTTGGTCATTGATGTGAACAGCCAGGGGTGCCACTTTTTGACGTAGCACCGAACTGACCATTCTTCACCATTCCAAGCCCCAGCCGGCGTAGCCGGCGGCGTAGCCGGGTGGACCTGGTGGCACCATTCGCTGCACCAGGTGGCGCCCCAAGATCTTGGCACAGCATCGGTGTTCCTGAAAGCCTTGGCGAGCAGCCTGGCAGCAACGCTAGCGTGGGTGGAACCAACGCTGCCCCATGGTTTGGAGTCAGTGGATGATGGCCTGGAGATTGGTTACCAGTCATGATTGATGCAGGATGGCATGATGACAGGTAATGATTCTTGATGGTTGATGATAATGCATTATGGCTAGTAATAGTTGCTTACGGTTGATGGTTAGTTGTCGACAGTGCCAGGGGAGAGATGACACGGAGAAGAGCTGTCGTAAGAGGGATGACGGGATGACACTGAAGAAATATGTGAAGCGTGAGTTCACAGTGGTCAACAATATGGTTGATTATTTTGGTTATTCTTGCTTGAATATTGCTGGTGAACATACAGGTGCAAGTATCCTACACCTGGCAAAGGCCATGTGAACATTGTTCTTACATGGATCAAGACTGTCTACAGCGTAGAAGAAAGGGTATGTAGTATGACTGCCGGTGTGTTGCAAGTCTGTCACTCAAAACGCCACCAAATCCTTTTTTTCCCAAAACGGGGCAGCATAACTTTGAGTCAGATCCATGACTAGTTGGTGGTTTCAAAGATGTGCTTGTTCCCCGATATGCGATGGTTTGTTGATTGACAAACATATTTTTCAAAGGGATTGAAGCCACCGAGCAGAACAAATTTAGCCACCCATCAGCTCTACGCACAAGAGATGCTCAGGAAGCCATCAGAGACTTTCATCCTGAGCATGGCTCATGTTGAAATGGCAGTGGGTCAAAACCCTGTACCCCTAGTTCCCCTATCATTAACCATTGTTTTCCTTATTATATTTATTATTGTTGGTTATCATCCCCATCAGATTGGTTGGTTAACTGCTTGACCCATAGCCAAATGCCGAGACGAAACTCTCGTCCCTCCTGGCAAGATCACTCAGCTGGATAGCTGGTCGAACTGCTCCTTTTCGGAAAATCATTCGCAGTTTTTCAGACTTGATTCGCAGGCTCATCACCAGCTCCACGGATAGATTGTGTGGCCAAGAACCATGGATCTTCCCGTCGTTAAAACATCTACACTGGGCCAAGACCATCAACATGTCTACCGTGTTGTGCTTTTGAGAATGGTTCATTGCCTGTAGAGTCAGAATGATCCCAGAGTCAGCTCTTATCTTGAACAGTCGATATGGGTTTGTCCGAAAAGGGTGCTACCTACTAAGCATCCAGTAGATTAATCGAGAAAGCACCAGTGACTTGGGGGTAGACCATGGCTTTGGACAAAGCCATATGACAAACATGACAAATCTGCAAGGTTGCCAACGCAGGGCGGTGATGCAAACAACTCAAAAGTTGTTTGATGATTGTTTGCAGTCTCAATACCTGGGAATCCAGAGGATCATGAGAATCGGATATGGACATCTCACCATCGATCATTTCAAGTCATTGCCATCCCTTCCCATTCGTTTGGTTGAGCTCCATGTTCTGTTTTGATTGGGAAACACCGTTAACCCACTGGAATCTTCGCCAATAAGCCTGCTATATTGCTCTTCTTTTCCAATTGGCGTCTAATGGGCCTCATGCTTGCTGTTGCTGATTGTGGACCATGATCAGTTTGAAGCTGGACAAGTGTATGCTGGTGATGAACCCATACAAACTGTTATCCAACGTTACTAACCAGAAATATTATTACGCAATCATTCATCCGTGTAAACCAATACAAGGATATAACTGATGGTTACTAGTAATGGTGGAGTATTAATCCAGATAGACCAGTACTATTGAACACAGTCAACGACTATTGACCAACATTTTCAACAACTACAGACCAATATCATTAACCATCATTGGCCAACACTGTCAAACTAAATTAAGCCAACTGACTATCATCAACTGACATTTTTGACTATTGCTGACTGATATTCTCAATCATTCTTACCAATCGATTAACGTAATTAACATGCTTGACTATTATCACCAACATGATTAACATCATGTTTGACTTTTACTCAGCATTATCAACCAACATGTTTTCCTCATCAGCTGACGCTGTGCCACACGGGTCGAAACGACTCCGAGGTTGTCACACCGTGTCCACCATGCGAGATGGCTCCTTTGTGGGCAACCAGGCGAGGCCGATCCAACCGTGGTCAGTTGGTGATGGTCAACCGTGATGACAGTAACCATCCCGACGGATGAGTTCACCTGACCAAATTGAATCATCAATAGTTGGTGAATCATCCGGATGGACGATTTATGGTTGGTGAATCATGGTGTGACAGTACTTTGCTGCTTTAAGGGGACCATCCATATCAAAGTCGGGAAGGAGCCGATCATGATTCGCTGCATGTTCTGTACTGGGCGGCTAGGGAACCCAGCAGCCACGCGATTGTTGGACAGAATACAAAGATTTCCAGATATGGCTATGTCAATATTTATCAACCAATAATTGGGAGATAATAACCAACAATAATAGGGAAAACCATGGTTAATGATGGGGGAACCAGGGGTACAGGGTTTTGACCCACTGCCATAGTTCTGTTGAAAGTGAGCTGATGTAAGCTGATGATTTCTTCCTCAAAATGCGACCATTCACAGAGTGTGAAGCTGACGACAAGTTGCTGCCGGATGGCCATGGTTTCCTTGGACCGGCGGAGCCAGGGTATCCCGTTCTATCCCGTTTTCAAGGGGGAGCCAGGCCAGGAGCTACCAGGAGGCCGTGACTGCTCAAAGCACCTCCAGCGGGGTTCCGGTTGTGAAGGACCAGGGATCCTAACGAAGACTTTGGGCTTTAGAACAAACACCCCTCTGATTGCCCATTGTGGCCTGTTGTGTAGGCTGTCTTGGTTTGGACCCTGGGCCTTCACTATGAGCGCATCAAAGAGTGCGCAGGATGACACAAAGATGTACATGTTGAAAGCTGGGTTGCCCCAACAGTTGCTCCAGGACGGTTCGGTTGGACATGTCAAACATGTTGGTGACTTTTGCTTTGAGATGATCCTTCCATGTGGTGAGAGTAGAAACTACCATGTTGACATCAACCTTCCCTCTCCCGCTCGCCATGGACTGTGGACTGGATGGAAACGACAGCTGTTGCGATGCCAGAAATCCTCGGCACAACTGAAGATTTTTGCAGGAGAGCGAATTGCAGGACCTGAATGGAGAGTCACAGAGAAATCCCTTTTGGTCAGTCAGTGTGCGCGCCTGGACGAGAAGCAGCTCAGAGCCTTTGAGTGGTTCGCAGGGGGCTATGGTGGCTGGACCAGGGGATCAAAATGGTTGAGAAGCAAATCAATGCCCATTACCACCGTGGGTGCAGGCGATTGGGATCCGGAGATTGTGCGACATTGGAACTCCAATTTCGCATGGATGAATCCAGAACAGCGTGCAATCTGCAATCGGCTTGATGCAAGCAAATTGGAAGACTGGGAAGAGGCAACAAGAACAGGACCAAATGTGATCACCCTGAGCAGCTCGTGCAAGTCGTTTTCGCGGGCTGGCAACAAAGGGGGTTGGGACACGATTGATGGACAACACCTTGCGCTTGCCTTAGCATTTTCCAAAGCAGTAGGATGCCAGCTCATTTTGGTGGAGAATGTGCCAAACCTCATCAATCAAACAAAGTTCAGGACCTTCTTTGACGAAATTCTGAGCTATCTTGGACTGAAGGTAGTTTTTGCACAAGTTTGTAATATCACAAGCCACCATGCAGCCGAACGATCGCGATTGCTAATGGTGATCCAGCCTCACGACGCTGCAATTGCACTTCGACCTTGCGAAGAAAAATGGGCGGACATCCTGAAAGCAGATTCACCACCATCACTGAGAGCACAACGACGATGGTTAGATGTACCTGAATATCTAACTGCTGATCTTGAACTGGATGAATCAACCATGGATATGTATGCTCAATACAAGTATCTTCCCAGACACATGCAACTCCAAGTGTATGTGAATCATCGTGACGCAGTGCTTGAATCCAGGATAATCAGAAGTGACTTGCAGATGCCCGCAGGCTGTATCATGGCAGCCTATCATCACCAGCATGAAGTCATGGATAGAACCAGCAACCCAACGATCCTAGGAAGCCTTCGGAAAGACCAGAACAAACCATGGAGATTTGTACACCCAGCAGAAATCGCCATTGCAGCAGGCACAGCAATGCCCCTCGTGCTGTCCACAAACATGAGGGTGGCAATGACATCGGTAGGAAACATGCTCTCGGAATGCCATGCCGTGTTGATGTGGTCCACTGTGATTCACATGTGTAAAGATCATCTTGATGTGGGTGAGCTACCATCTATCAGGGACCTGATTGAACAACACCGAGACCAGTGTATCACACAGGACACGATCACTTGGAGGGTGGCAGCTGATGGCCACTCGATCATCATCCAACACAGAGATCATGAGAATGTCGCCCTGACCATCCCAGACTCTGCATCCGTCCCGCAAAGCATCCGAGTTGTGCCAATGAATTCGACAGAAGAGGAACCGACGTTCGAAATCAGTACCACCAGGCATATCACTGTGGAAGAAATCATTGCTGCGGAAACGAAACTTCATGGTACCAAGAGATCATTCATTGCTGCATTTGATCAACAATCATGTGAAGTTGATGAACGAACGGTTCTGACTGATGATTCCATGCGGTTGCTATTCAAGGAAAGTGACCCTGAGCATAGACCAATGATCACATGTCATTGGACAGATGGAGCATGCCAGTTTGAGATGAAGCACCATGAGAGATTCCGCTCCATTACCATTGAAGGTAAACCTTTTGCCTCCGCCACTTGGGTAGATGTTGATGGCCAAGCAATCGACCCAGACCAGTGCATTGGGTTTCATCGCCATGTGTTCACAAAATCTACGTTCAGCTGGAATCGAATCAAACATCCGGATGAAACCAAGGTGATCATTGTGGATGGACATGATACCTCATCCTTTGTTGTCAAACATGGAAGTGACGAAGATGTCGAATCCTTGGTGTTTGCTCATCAAGTGCTTGTTGGACCCCAGATGAAAACAGTTCAGATCAATGATGCAATGGCAAATGAAATCGAAATCACCAGAATGCTCACCACGGTACCGGTACTGGTACTGCAGATGATTTCATCCCATGACAAAATCAGAATCAGGCTCAAGAAGGACCACAAGCAACAGGAGTATTGGGTGACCAAAGGGACACGACTCTTTGAGGTCTGCACTCCACGAGCCCATCATGTTTTGGTTGACCATACTGGAAAAGCATTGCCGTGGGATTTGCCATGTTACCAGCATATCATTGCACAAGACATTGAGGTGGATGATGAATACAGTGAAGTCGAGCCGTCACCAACTCAACCCTTCGAAATCACGGTTCCAGAGCAAGGTACAGAAGCACTTTGCACAGCCGATCTCAGCATCAATGCGCTGATTCAACAAAATATGCATCAGATCCAGCAGAGACTTCAACAAATGCTTGATGTCCCAGTGAGTGGAGCGATCACCATGTTTTTGCAGGATCGCCTGATCACTCTATGCCAAAGAGGACCGGCTGTGGGAGATGACGAGATGAGGTTCTTTCTTTGGAAGTTGAGGCAAGATCATGATATCCACACCCATGGTATTTACCAATGGAATGATGAACAGCACGTGTGGCAACGCGATACAGCCGACACCAATGCTCCATCGAACCAACCATGGATCAAAGGAGTAGCTGTTGTTTGCATGCACCAGCATTGGATCCCGTTGTTTGCCAGCCCAGAAAGTGGAAACCAGGTTTTCTACTACTGTGCAAAACCAATGGCAGATGACACGCTTGCTGATCTGGGAAATTGCATCTGGGGACCCAGGCTGCTGTCGTTTGTGCACATACAGGCAGATGAGATTTATGGGTGGTGTGGTTTCCAAGCCATGCAATGGATGACCCTGATGATGAATGTCATGATCCAGCGAACGGATGATGTTCAACACTCAGAATTGCTAGGTATGCTTCAGAAAGCCCTTAGCTCTTCGGTCATGGAGAACTATGAAAGAACAATGGTCCCACCCAAGGGAGGCCTTGATCAGACGTTTGTCAACACATGCCGTGATGCCTTTGTTCGACAGCAGTTTGAATCACCTTCACAACCTGTGTACCATGGAATGGGTGACAAGGAACCCATGAACAAACTGAGAGCATTGGGAAAGATAGCAGCGGTGATGATTGGAAGGAATCATACACAAGAAGAAGCCATGGAAGTCGCCACGAGAATCACTGACTCCAATTTGGTGCTTGCGAAATCCATTGCATCCCAGAAAGACAATAAAGCATATGGCCTCATCCTTGAGCATTGTGCAAAGCACTCGATCCAACTCCAACATACCAAGGCTGAAGCAGCACAACGCTTGCAGCAGTGGTTCCGTAGGAAGTATGCACCCAAGAACACCAAGAAAGCTGAGACATCAAATCGTGTCGACCTGCATCAACTTGCAATCCCCGAGAAATCGTTTATGATTAGGAATGGGGAGTATGTTTCGGTGCAAAAGACATGGAGTCCAGCTATCAGAGGCATTGCTGTCTCCTCACGAGCAGAAGTAGACAAATTTCTCCAGGCTGGCAAAATGATCTCAGCTGAAGCCAACGCAGCGATCATTCTGGAGGATGTCAAAACCACAGGAGAGATTGAAACCAGTCGAGTTACCACCGCAGCCATTGACATGAAAGGCAACAAAGCAATCATGAATGTGACCATCATCAACTTTGGAGAGCGCAAGATCATCAGAGTGCCAACCAAAGATGCTACAGTCGAAACTGTTGACGCCACAGTCCTTTCGGTGCAGCTCTATCAGAACCAAGTCAAGCCAGAGGACTGGACTGCCATCCAAGGATCACCTGCCAAGATGATTCTTCAACAGCTGCAATCGGATAAAACCAAAATGCAGGTGGTCAGCCTTTGGAGCCGAAGGTGGACGGAGGATTTGCAGACGTGGCTAGTGCTTTCAGGAATGACAACGATTCCCATCTACTTGTCACAGAAGCGAAATCAAGAGGAACCCGAGCAGAACACCAGCCACCGTGTGATATGGGTGGCAAAAAACCTTGCAGACACCCAGGCCAACATTGGACGGTTGTCCAACCACTGTGGCATAGTGCACAAGGCACCGAACCAGTTTGGAATCCGTGTGAAGGAGCAGCACTTTGCTGCCAGTTGGACAAAGATCAAGGGCGAAGAGGCGAAGGTACCAAGTCAGGTATCCACGAAGTACCGTTACATCATCGACGGTTTACCGCAAGCTATCAATGGCCAAGCTCTGGAATCCTGGGGCACTGAGATCAACTGGTCTCTCCGAGTGCTCCGAAAATTCAGTTCGAATCGCTACTTGGTAGGCACAGCCTCCCCGAAACCCGAAGGGGAATTGTCATTGAATGGCAAACAAGTGTTGATCCTTGACCACAACGAGCAGTTGCGTGGCAAACACCCTATTGTGGCTGGCAAACTTGCGTTTCAACCGGCACAAACCAGGGGTGAAGATACCTTGCAAGCCAATGATCCATGGGGTGGAGCGCACCCTGGACCGCAGAAGCAGACAACGACCAGCAATGATCCGTGGAGTGGCTGGCAACCAACGACTGGAACAACACCGGTCAATGAAGGCCAGAACCAGCGAATCAACATGCTGGAACAGGAGATGAAAGTCCTCAAAGAATCATTCCAACAAAACCAAGCTGAGCAGCGAAACAAGTTTGCAGAGTTGGAGCGAGATATCACTGCAGTCAGCAGCGATTTGAAATCATCGATGCATAGTGCACTACAGGAGCAATCGCAGACGTTGATCAAGACGTTTGAAACGCTGCTTTCCAAAGGCAGCAAATCATTACCCGCTGAGAGATCCCGCAGTCCAGGCCGAGGAGGAACCTCGAAGTAGCAACATCCGAACAGAGCAGATGGGAAGTGAAGACACTTCCCCATGATAGATACCAACATGCAGCCGAAAGTTTATTTTGCATCAATGGAATCAGTTCCACGGTTGTGACCATTCTCTGGGTCATCCATTGTATCTCTGGTGTATTAGGAACCAAAAGAGTGATGAATTTCCACTCTGATGACTTCCTCGAAACATGCATCACACGCCATTGCTCTCTCAGTGATCATGCAAGCACTTTTCCTTTTGCCTTGCATTTTGATGATTGCTTTTGCATTGGGCCACTTGCAACAGCCAACCATGGATAACCTAGGGCTTAGTCATGACAGATAAGCTCCATGATGCAGTCCTCACCCAACAGCACTTGCCGCAGACCCAGCCGGAGTGACCAAGGGATCTACCAGTGTGCCTGGTACGAAGTTGCTAGATTACATGCTGATAAATCTCATGGTTGGACTACCAACCAGCAAACATCATTCCACGGGCCAAAGGCAACCTTTTTTGTGGTCAGCCAAGTACACAACCTTAATAGAGAGCTGAACCACGCAAAGCTAGCGAGCAGAGACTCTGATAAGTGCACACAGATTCAATAGAACACCACAAGATGCGGCATCCCTTGTGGCAAAATGATAACCATGCGTACAAAGATCTACGTAATCTTCCAAATATCCATCGCCAGCCTACGCCTCCGCACCTGTGGAGTACATCCAAAAAACCATATCCGCTAGGTGAAGCCATCAATCCTGGACCTGAATGATCCATGTAACTGTTGCGAACCTAGTGAGTCTTCTAGGAAAATCTGAATGGTAGAAGCATTTCAAACCCACTCGGGTATCTTCTAGCGGCTGAGACATCACATACTGAACAGCACTAAGATCTGAAACCCGAGCTTTGCTAAGACATCAAATGACGTTGGTGGGCTCACACCCAGTCAGACCCAAAAGAAACTACTAACAAACCCAGAGAAATTACTTCCTCCGGCTGGTGGAGCTGCCATAATTTCGAATCTACCATGTCGATCCAATAATAAAGATATCGATGCGAGCATTTGGAAACAATCCAGATAACATGTGCCACCTGAAGCTGAAACATTAGAAATAATGGTGATCTCAGTGTATTGCTACCCTAAAGGGCACTAAAGCTACCAGCACATGAGATCCGGTCACTCAATGACTGCCTATGACTCATGCCTACGAAATTGCGCAGCAATGGCAAGGCCCCTCCTAATCGGAGGTGATTAAATCAACCATAGATGAATTTGCCATTTAAGCACACTCGAGCATCAAGGATATCATCTCGAGCTATCCATCAGCGCTAGGAGCAGAATTCCCTTAGCCCCAACATTCAAGGATAGCACCAGTAATGACGAAATATAATCCATCCTGCTTGATTGGATAGTTACTCATGTTGATGTGTAACTCACTCAGGACTGCCTGACCATAACCCATAACCATCTTCATCCAAGCCGACAAGATGCCAATCAAGAAACTCGTTTGGAAAAAGCTCAGACCGTAACCAAAAATCAAATCTCAGCCATTCAGAAGGCAAATCAGCAGGATTCTGTTGAAGCAGACCTCCCTGAAAACTAGCCGAGTGGTCTCAATCAGTCGAAAAATATTGGACTGATGTTTAAAGTCCCAGAACTAAACCCGCGAACATCCCAATAGGACGTGGATGAGACCTCAGTATAAAGAATGAAATCACCAAGAACCCCTAAAGTCGCCAGACATGGTGACTATGAACCGCAGATTGCTTGCTGCACTGTCCAGTTCAAGCAGGTGATTCGGCAGATTCGACGATAGTTAGTATTCAACGTGTGCTTGCCAAGCATTCGTGTTGACAACTAAACCGGTGCACCAATAGAATGGAAAGCCATCAACCAAGCTAAAGGATTCCCGCCAAGCTTCCAAAAATGGTGTGCGGGCCATAAATGACTTAGACCCGACATAGAAGCGGTGCAAGCCATCCTGCAAGCATAACTAAATACCAAAGTCAATAGCTGAGGAGCAGTCCCAAAATAGACTCAAAAGATACCAGAATTCCTTATGAAAGAACATGATCCTCACAAGAAACAGGCTCACCAAATGGTAAAAGAAGAATCCATTCCGCCTATTCGAGCTATTGAAGAATCCATACAGTAACAGCACTGCTCCGGAGGCAAAGAATTAAAGGACATGCCAACTATGTCATCCAAAACCCTGAAAAATACCAGCATGTCAACACGATCTATCTCCGTGACATTAAGTGCCAGATCTAAATAAGAAAAAGGGGTAATTTCCGTACCCAATGTGACAAGCCCAAAGATTATCTAACAGGAAAATTTTGGGTCTATGATGTTACCAAGCTACAAGCTGCCTTCTTTAGGGATTGGGGATCCTATTGGCATGGCGAAGAAACCATTGACATACCCTGGCAACATCACTAAATTGTATCCCAGAAACTTGGAAACTTGAGAGTGGCAGTGACTTCCAGATAACAGCTGCCCAAATAAGCGAATCTATACAGGATACAAAGAAGAGCACTTCTCCAGGATCGTGTCAGTGGACACAACCAGACTGACCTAGTACCAACACCCTTCCTTGAGAGGTAGCCGCCATGTGGAATTCTTTCATCTCTGGAGAAACCGAATGGCCTGATATTTAAACTTTGCAAAAATAGTATTGCCGACAAAAAAGTATGATGCCAGGAGCATGTAGACACGAGACCGATCACGGTCTAAGCCTCCTTTGGCGCACACTCGCAAGAGCCTTCTCAAAACCGATATTTAAAGCATAAGTCGCATTGCACCATGGTCGATCCAAGGTGCTCTTCCCCACCGTGAAACCTAAATGTATGGTGGCGACTCCAGTGTGCCATTGAAAAAGCCGTCAAATTCCAGGAAACTTGACTGGTGCAGTGACGGATTAACCAAGTATTTTAATACCATATCCCGTCAGTTGCTCCCTTAATCTTCGAATCATTCCACATTCCTCCTGTCATCGCCAGGCAGTGGTGTGCAGTTTAGACCAATAAACAAGGCGGTGATTGTTGAAGGCAGCTTTAGTTCTTTTCACCAGAACTCAAAAGGAGTACCAGAGGGAGATCCCCTATCAGTATAGCTGCAGTATGATCAGTATTTATTGGGTAGCATTCTTACAACATCACCCTGGTACGGCCGGGTAGTTCCTTTTGCCTTTGTGGACAACTGGGAACTCATGACCCACAACCCAGACACATAGCCCTATCCATCCAATAAGTCGAACTTTTTGTGAAAAAACGGGCTAAGACTTGACTTTCATAAGAGCTGGATATGGGGAATCGGCACTGACCTACCAGCATTATCTGAGCAAACAGGATAGCAATTGAGCATGGAGCCAGGGATTAGGAGCCACCATCAGATACTCAAACAAGCCATGCACTGAACTTTATCGTAAACGTTTGAAGTGGGGGCTGGATCGACTCGCCCGCATCCAGAGATAAGTGTCGACCAACACACCAAGCTACAATGATACAGACTAGTGTCATACCAAAAATTTTCTTTGGTGCAGAAATCTATCCAGTACCTAAGCAGGACTAACCACCTGAGATCACACATAGCCCGCACTGGCTAAAATTGACCAAAAAATCACACCCTGGTGTAGCACTTGCATGATCCAACCAGCACTTGACCCATAATCCATTGATCCTGCAAAGTATCAAGAGCATGCGTCGCTTTGTGGCCAACCATCCAGACTAAAGCCCACAATCGTTCTTCTATGGAATGAATAATCGATTCACGGCACCAATAATGGGACCGCTCTCGACTTAATTCGTGTCTAACCATTCTGGAATGCAGTTAGAACCTGGATGTGTCATCAAAACAGCGAATGACCAATCTTGAACCTCCTAACAGGGTCCATGAAAGATATCCAGCGTGCTATCCAAGTTTTGCATGAGCAGACCTGATGCAGCAGATGTCCTCACGTGACCATTACAACATCACTCATACTTAGATTTTGATGCTGCTAGGGAGCTATAGCAGACATGCATGCTGATCAACGAAACTTTCTATAATACACCTCTCTGGAGGAATCATCACCAGAAATGATCTATTCAAGTGGGGAAAAACCACTGATCCACTATGCCCGCTTTGTAATAGCACTACTGACTCATAGTGCACCGTTTTCACCAGTGCCCGGTGGCCTTTCAAAAACATAAAGATATGACCTGCCTCCAAAACTAGCACATGACCAGCTGGATTTCCCAATTCCTCCATGCATTGAACTGCAGCCAACGTGGGAACATACCATTAGATGCAGACCGGAATAGACGCAATCTCCCAGATTCCTTCCACTGCGGAGGAACCAGCTTGGGTATGGACAGATGGATCCAGCACAACAGATGGCAAGACCAAAGATGCATCTTAGCCATTGTCCATGACATCTTCCATAACCATAACGAGAGAGAAGCCCATATCCAGCGTAAGCGCCTTAGCCATGAGCCATTTAGAGTGCACTATTAAGAAAAATGCCAGGACCAAATGACATAGCGAGAGCGGAATAAAAGCAATAATCCTCGTGCTAGAAACCATCCAGCATGTCCAATAATCGTGGATAGTGACTATGCTGCTGGTGTCCTATCAGACATTTAAATAATCCAACATGGAAGCTCAGATGCAATTCAGCCAACTATGATTGAAGCTTGAGCTTTTCGAGGCACTCCATCGATTTGGTAACCCTGATGACCGGGTCATTCGAGTTCGCATAGTCAAATCCCACTCGGAAGCAAAAAGGTCTGATGACCCCACGGAATGCTATTGCCAACTTGGCAATGAAGTAGTGGATAAAGCAGCGCAGATGAGTTGAATCATGACCTCCCTCAAATCCTCAACTAAGGTCTGAATAATAAATCAATACAAGCACAGAAAAGAAGAGTGGACAGCACGACTCAATACCCTCTACACAGTCGGCACCTTGTTTGCTAACCACCAAGATGAGCCGACCAACCCACATGAAGTAGAAGATCAACCAGATGAATAAACCAAGAAGCACCACCATGGGTATAAGACTAAATCCAGAAGTTCTTGAACAAAACCATGGTTATTTGCCTCTCACACGCGCAACCTGGGGTGCGACATATTTCCAATACCTCTATGCATATCTTCACGAATAGAATGGCAACCAGCCAGCCATCCTGAACCAAACCAGTGTGTTCAATGGGTGGAGTAATGATCAGCTTCCAATGACTTCGGGGTTATCTACCCCAGTGCCCTAGTGGATAAAAGATTGTGGCAATCTCCAACCATTCAACATGGCCTTTCACCGTATGCTACGTAGGAGCTGAAACCTCAGCATTTGCCAGAGCAGTTAGAGCATAGAGCGGAATGTCGGAGAGACATGATCCCATGTGACTCTGTTTCCAAAATAGGCCTCTCCACAAAATATTAAAGAATACGCAAAACTCAGGTATCCTCGGCCGACCTGGCCGTTTACCATATGAACAAGATGTTATCCAACAACTCAATTCCTTTTTGAGTAAGCAAAAACTCAAACCAAAGCAGATACCAAAGTTGAATTTTGCCTTTCAGCTTGCCAAAGAGTTCAAGGGCAACATCTCACCGTATGATACTATCTATTTGCCAAGGACCCGACTTCAAAACTGGCAAAAACATCTCGATGCAACATCCAAAAAGGATAAAGCATAGCACAGGGCAGCAGCCACCCTTGACAGATTGCCAGCCGGCAAAACAAAAAGCTTCCAGAAAACGAAAAAATGCAACTGCGCCATGAAGGGGAGCTCATGGTCGCAAAATTTAACTTAATTGGCCCCCCCTGAGGGTGTCGTGCATGGGGCCGTGCACTTGGTAGCATCCTGGCCCTACCCAATGTGGTGTGGGATTCGCCTACGGGCCAGTCTCACTCCAGGACGCGTCATACGAGGAGCTACCAGGAGTGGTGTAGCCAAATGCTACACTTGTAATTGGTACAACAGCCGTGGCACTACAACCCTAAAGATTCCAGGAGAAGCAACCAGCTTCTGCTTCCAGTTCATGCTGTTGATCTCCCATAGCTCGCAATTCCGCTCGCAGGATTCTCATTTGAATGATCACGCATTGCTGGTTGGGGGTACGGCTGGCTGTGCATCCCCACTGCTCGTAACTGCTTACCAAGCATGGGCTTAGGGGTTACAACCCATCATATAGGGCTATTTCCTATGATTAATCCAAGTACCCTGGTCACTGGCACTGGTCTTGAGGATCCATGCGTGATTTGGTTCGAAATTGATTCAACCACTAACCAACTTCTAACCAACCATCTACCGTTATAAACCAACCAACCACTAACCACCAAGCATTGCAACCCCCAACTTCTCAGCGCCGCGAGGTGGAGATCGTCACAGTGAAGGCCTTGGGGTGGCGCTTGTCGGCGCCCGGCCAAGCACGAAGCGTGGAGTCGCCCGACGGCCGGATGCACCTGGAACCTTGGTGGCACCCGGGTGGGTCACATGGGGTCGCCAGGAGTCATGAGCCGTGGGAGATATGGCTATGGGTCAAGCTCTTAACCATCAAAAGTGGCTTATAATGACCAACAAACCATAGGGAAAACAATGGTTAATGATGGGGGAACGAAGGGTACAGGGTTTTGACCCACAGCCATATGGAGGTTTGTGGTTAGTTAATAGTGGTGAAGCAACGAACCACTAGTATCTACTGATAATCGAATATTTTTAGCGGCTAATCACCAGCAATAATGGTTAAGCATCTACTGCACGGAGCTTTCGCAAGTCGTAGGGGACCCCCAAGAATGGTTGGTTCAAACTATAAATGACGAATATGGGATGATTTGGGGGTACACCCAAATAGCTTCTCAAGTCAAAGGGACCCCCCCACGTTATCATCAAGTTTATTAACTATTTATAGTCTTAGTAATAAATCATCCACAACTTTTGGGTTCCCAATTTCGAGAAACACCTACATGGTTGACTTATTCATGGGAATGACAATGGGGATGGAAGTGATTATCATTCATGTCGTTGAGAGATATGATTGAAACCATTCCAAGGGTGAATATTGGTTGATGATCCTGGTGGAATTTGAAATCATATTGATTGGCAGTAGTTAGAGATTCAGAATCATGATTGCTGATATTTTACACACGCAAATGCATATAGTAATTTGCTTGGGGTCAATAGTTAACTATGGTTGATGATTAAGATATACCTTAACGGTTGATAGTGGTTCATTTTGCTTAATACTATTGACTAGTGATGATAGTTGATAATCATTGTTGATCATGTTGATCAACAGTAGTAGCTCACAATTACTTGACCGTGCAAACTCTTCATGACCCATGACAACTGATGCTCTTACTTGATGCCTATATTTATTATATTGACGGTCATTGATAGTAAATGCTATGAATACGGGTTGACGCAAATCATGATTGATAGTGGTTGATAGTAGTTGATACTGGTTGATAGTGGTTGATCATGGTTCACAGATGCTTCGTATCATTGGCTCGATGTGCTTAGAAGATGAAAGTACAGAGGTTGGTTCCGTGTGATCGTTCATGGACATGAATGTGAACTGAGGATGCAACAAAAACATCCGCACTTTGAAGATGATTGCCCAACTAATGGTTGTTCATGGTTGTTCATGGTTAATACTAAGGGATAATAACCAACAACTGGTTGTTAATGGCTGTTCATGGTTGTTCATGGTTGTTCATGGTTGTTCATGTTGTTAATAACCAACAATCATAGTGAATTGTGAACTGTGTCAGACATCAAACATCCGCATGTTCCATCTCGAAGGAGTCGAGCGCTCGCAGCTCGCCTTCGCCTGCCAGGGATCGGAGAGCTTCCCTGTGCGCCTTACGAGGCCTTGGGTCGTTTCGAGGCTGAAAGGTCAAGGTCGCCTTACCTGCCAAAACAATCAATGCGCACGACCACATTCACCATGCGAAAGCATCGCGAAAGAACCAGGAACTCTGCCTGCCTGACTTCAAGGACTGAAGCTCTTCCGAGTCCGCAGAAGCAACAAAACGTGAGCAGGTTTCTGCAATGAAGGCTGAAGAGCCCCTTGTTTGCAATAAATTTCCAACGTCTGTGAAAATTCAGAGATCAACTTGGAGGAAGCGCAGTCGCTGACTTTCGAACGGATTTTTTCGAGGCTGCCCACCTTTCGGCAAGCCTGAAAGAGGCACAACGTGGCATCCGCACGCCGGTCATATCAGAAGCTATTTGGGAGATGGTGCTTCATCCCATAACTCAGCGTTTGCGAAGTCGCCTTGGCTCAAGGCCCTAAACTGTAGGTCCTGATCTTCAAAAACGCAACTGTTGACCACCCACTTCTTGTTGGCCACATCTTCTCCGTTGGTGCTTCTGAACCGTGATTGATGCTACTAAAACTCATGAACTTTAGGCAAATTTGTTTCTCTAAACAGGAAGTCTTTGATGCACCAAGGGTAAGGGGATCCGACTTTCTTTCAAGTGGCTTCCTTCTTTGCTGCGCATAATTGGGGGAGTCCAAATTTAATTATATATATACATATCTACATTTCATATTACATAGCTTCAGCATTTGTTTATTTACATACAGTTAATTCTGTGTTCACATACAGATGTAATGATCCAGACATTCATACATGCACACGTGCATGCACAGATACATGCATGAATGCATCCATGAATGCACAGAGTCATTTTTGTGCCTCTCCGTAAAGTCAACCATACCATTAACCAACAAAAAAAACATTCACCACGTACTGAACCACTACAAACCACCATAAACCATTACCAACCACTATAAACCATTCTTGACCACAATCAACCGTCCTGAACCTACCAAGTCCAACCATCAGAACCATTGACCATCAACCATTGAGCATATCCAACCATATCAACCATTACATAAAGTCAACCAAAACTATGTTTCACATTCTTTCACCATCATGAATCACTAAAAACGACGACTAACCAACCAATCAACCATTAACCATATGGGTGTTTCTCAAAATAGGAGTACCCTCAAATCATCTAGTTATGAACCATCTTTACCAGTCGACCAACCATTTTTGGGGCTCCCTATTTTGAGAAACCACCATATATACCCATCATGGCTGCCGCACGATCATCCCACCCAGGAAGTCTTGAGGCAGTTGGAGTTCGATCATCACCGCATGACCAGTGGCGCCATTGTGCGGTGTCGCGAGAGTCAGCGCGCCGTGGCTGGCATGACTGGTTGGTCAATGGTTGGGTAATGGTTGGTTACCGGTTGGTTAGTATGCGAGTATAGTGGTTAATAATCATGAATAGTAACCAACAAAACTTGTGGTGAATCAACTACAATTGTTGGTGGTTTGCTTCACATTCCTGTTTTTCCCAATATTCACCAAGGGTCTGTTGGTTGAGGAGCATATTTTTCATAGGGGTGCTTCAACCACCAACCATATGAAAGCTTTGTCGAGGCATTTTGTGGTGGATGGGTTTTAGCTGGTTGCTAATAGTTGTCAAGATTTGACAAAGTGTGCATAATAACCAACCAGATAACTATGGTAGCTGTATAACAACAAGGGAATGTAGATTCATAGATATTTGAATAGTGGTGTAAATATATTGGAGGATGTATTATATACGGTATTAATCTGGCCATTTTTATTCAAAATCAGGCTACATCGACACAATGGCCGTTGGTCGTCCACCAATATTTCCATCATAATACCACTCGTTTCACTACAACAAGCTGTGTGACCAATAGCCTGCACCAACTATATACTGATGATAGTTGTTATACTTCATGTGCAATTTGATATCACAATTTGAGACTACTTATATATATATATATATGTATATAATATACGAGTATACTTGAAATGGCATGTGTCAACAGCCGATACCAACTATTCATATATTGTTCATTTGCTTGATACTTTACCAGTGCAGTGAGCTTCTGGGGATGAAAAGACCAACTGTCACCGGGCCCTCTGCATTGATCGCTGCCTTGGAGATCGTTCTGAAGCGACCGTGGCACCCGCCGCAGTGGACAACTGGTGGCAGGGTTGGGATACCATTCTGGCAGGGTCCGGCGTTTAGTTTTCCAGGAGTGTATCATGATAGATCTCTATCACTAAGCCTCCCTTTGACTGTACAAGGCGGGAGCGATTTACCGCGAACTCGTGGCGGTTTAGCTTCACAATTGGATCTCCCATTGCCACGATTACCACGTTGCAGTTGGTTGTGGAACATCTGGAGCTAGAAATCATCTGTCATTGTTTTTTCCATAAATGGAGCTCGAAGTCAAGAATTGATCATCAACCATCAGTGCTCATGAGCCGTCATTCATCAAGAATCTTAGCAGCCACAAGCTGGTGGACAAGTTGATTAAGCTGGTTAACCTCAATAGTTGATAAGCTGGTCAATCACCAGCTAGTAAGCATCAGTGCATATCAACCATTGTCAGCTTCTAGTAGCCACTAGCCATGACCGGTATCCCGACAGTGAGCCCCCGGCAATGATGGGCAACAGCGGCAACAGCCATGTTTTGGATGACCCACAGGCACACAGGTGAACCTGGCAATGAAAAATCACCACTATGTGGGACATAAATAGAATACCTGGTTGGTGGTTTGATTGACATTTTCTATTTTCCCTAGTGATTATTGACAACTGGTTGGTTGACTAATATTTTTCAAAGTGAAACCACCAACCAGAATACCATGTGTGACGATTCTTGTATTTCTTGTGCATGTTCAGTTTTGTGACGCGAATATCTTCTGAAACTGTGCATATTGTGTGTAGAACTCGTTTCTGTTGGTCAAGCTGTCAGAGGCAAAGGATGTCAAACCACCAGAAGTTTCATATCCACGCCGGGCAGATTAGGTATGCCAGGCATCCAGCCACGACGAAGATGGCCCAATGTCGCTGACACCAAGGTGTTTTGGCGTTCTTCAAGGGTGCATACGACAAGATCTCACAGCTACTCTGAAGCAAAAGAGGTGATTAACCTCGGGTAAACCCAACAAATGGCTATGGGTCAATATTTCGCAACCAACTAATGGGGGTTAACCACCAACAATAATAGGGAAAACAATGGTAAATGATAGGGGAACCAGGGGTACGGGGTTTTGACCTACAGCCAAATCATCCCCTGAGCTGACAGTGTTCAGATTGGTTTGACGCACCAAGAGTTTGGAGGATACTTGAGCTTCCGCTGGTTACCTACCTATTTGTAGATCTTCTATCCCAGAACCCCAGACATATACAAATAAGCGTCAAATCCGAATTTCAAACATGTGCTACCAAGTCCATTTGGTGTTGATCTCAATCCTGCAATTGCTGGCTACTTTACATATTTGTGATTATCATCCCAAAGTAGTAAGCATTAGTAGCATTGACCTGAAGAATCCAGTATTGGCGGATTTATCATCAGTGGCATTACTATCAATCTGCATGGTTCATCAGTAGCATTGTTATCTCGTCGATGGATGACTGTCAAAGGCATTAGCAAGGCTTTCCTTTCCTCTCATCTTTAATCACGTGAGCAATCTGGCGGTCAATTGATCATGGAGGTGTCCAAGTTTGGGATGATTTCAATAGCCCCCAGAAGTTTGACGATCAATAAATGATATGATCCCTATTCCTGGTTGCTGCTCTGGTGGATGACAGCACAGCTGCACCTGCTTCTGTAATTTTGAAAGGTTACCTTCAACAATTGTTTAGAAAGGGTGCATGCTGACTCATGGGGTCGAGATCAGAGATGATCCTAAGCATCTGAACGGTAATCACAGATGGCGTTTCGAGGTGTAGCCATGATCTGGCAACCTGTGACCATTGTTGCGACCATTGTGATACACATTTTATAAAACTGTTATTATATGCTACCATTATTTGGCAACTGCTAGACGTTCTCAACAGCACTTGGCGCAGCAAGGAGTGCAGCTTGTGCCAAGTGCAAGCTGGTACCCTTGAGCCGGGGAATATCGTGAGGCTCGCGGATCCTTCCAGCATCCCTGCTGACTACAAAGATCTCTGCTGGGGCACCCCAGACGCGGTCATGAAGTTGAGCCATGGCACTACTGCCGTGGAGACGCATGACACGTCGGTGGGCCCATGGGTTGAAATCCTCGATCCTTTAGTATGGTTGATCCAAGTCTTTCATGCTATTGCTGTGGTTAATCCAGTACTATTATGGATTTACCATGACTAGCATTACTATGCTAAATAAATTACCAGTAAATCATGGTAAATCCAAGTCTGGCATGGTTCATCATGGCTGATAGCTGTGAAACTTTGTGACTTTCGCTGCCAAGATTAGGGTAGTGCAGGGGTACCAGGGGCATCGGACAGTTCATGTCTTTTGGGGGATGCAGGGATGCACCCCTATGATCATGAACCAGGGGGTGTAATGCTATGCTCACATCGACTGAGAAGGGCTCATGCTGCCATGTACTGCCTCACACAAGTGGTCTGCAGAAACCATGTCTGCTAGCGCTCGCGGTTGGTGAATGAATGACAACAGTGAGATCAGTCTTGCAGCATGAGTCACTCACGCTTCGGACTGTGCCTCTCTCGACCTGTTGGTTTACAACATTCTATCCATCAACCAATGAATTGACCATCACTAACCACCAGTTGATCATTCGAAAAAATGAACATCTGCTGTTGGCAGCTGGCAGCTAGTCACCTTCAAGGGTCCCTTGAGTCGCACTTCGCAAAGCCAGCCGCTGAGAGCTGGAGATTGAACACGCACGCGGCGCTCAGGTGAGAACTATGCGTCTCAGTGCTTTTATGTCCTGGCAATGTGTCTCGGTTGCATTTGCGCGTTACCCCAGGCTGTATGGACATGTTTGTATCTTTCAAATGGTTAAATGGATGGTACATTTTTCAAAATTTGGTAGCTTTGAGGTTGTTGCGCACTGTTTTGTTATCCGTGGTGTTCTCACCTAATACGAGTATAGCCTAGTTACATAGCAGTTAAACATGGTGTCATCATTTGATTGTGCTATTATGTGACATTCTTTGGTGTGTTAGACTTGTTCACACTGGTGTACTAAGCCAAGCGTGGTGTCAACGACTTTCGCCAACCCTGGTTATGCCATATGATTTGCCCTACATGAAGGACTCATTAACGCCTAACAATTACTAATCAATAACTTGTCATTGATGAACAACTGAATAACTCATGTATAGCGGTCATGAATAATAAAAGGTTCTTAACCGATATTAGCCACCAGTGTCAATAATCTCCGTAGACCACTGGTAATGACTACTAAGCATCATTGTTATCATAAACCAGAATGAACCACCATCAACCATGATTACCAAAACTTGACTATGTTTGACGAATATCAACCACCATCAGCCACCACTATCTATCATCATCATTAGCCACTATTAACCATCACTAGTCAACAAGAATTTACCATCAATCAAACATCCTCAATCATCGTTAAGCCACGTTTACTTACCCCTCTTTCAAACATTACGATACTCAACCCTCACTTACAATCTATCATGTATCATTAAGCAACTGTCGTCAACCATCAATCATTAATCCAGTATCTGCAACCATGAGCCATTTCTTTGTTTAAAGCCATTGTCAGCTATTCGGATGACCATCATGATCAGCAGCCTTTGATTCGTCAACAATACAGTAAGCAAAAATTATGAACCATCGTTCGAAATTGTCGTAACTGACAAAACAGGAACTATACCATTTTGCTTTATTAGCCACAATGAACCATAGATATAATTATGATCTAGTATTCAACATCAATCATCTCATCAACTACGCGCAGCACAGTGAATAATCTCATTGTAACCACTAGACTACAATCATTACTATTCCAAATGTGACTCCGAATGGTTATATATCAACATTGATACGATCATAACAAGGCTGGAGCCATCATATAATTCACCGTGATAATCAGTGCTTATTATACTATGATAACCCCTGTAATTCATGGTCAATCATCACTAGTCACCAACCATAAACCACCAGCGATGTCGGGGCCAATGTTATTACAATTATTTCTCAAACATGATTCACAATTGTTCAGACTTCAAACCATTCTGATCATTATCAATCATCTACATCAGTTGCAAGCACTACAAGGTGATGCCTCCTAGTTATAAGTTGGTGACTGAGCCGTTTAAGTATGGACAACTATGGTCTTACATGGTCAACTATGGCTAGCTATGCCTGAATATGATCAAGTATACAGTATACTTAACGGTTACTACAACCTATCCAACTATGGTAAGTGTACTAGCTAGTAACTAGTGGTATCCAACTATAGTAACTAGATCTTACCATAGTTGGTATATATATGTCAACTAGCTAGCTAATAACCTATCCAACTATGGTAAGATCTAGGAAAACTGGTAGCCATTGAAATCAACTCGGAGCTCTCCTATGGACCTGGTTGGTCTTGGAAGCACCACTATGAGAAGCTTAAATGGTTACTCTGGTGATTGAATATGATGATAATGGTTGCTATGGTGATAAAATGGTTGCTATAGTGATTTAGATCAAATGCAAATGATGGTTAATTGAAATCATTCAATGATGATGGTATAATCTGCCATGATCACGACTTGATGATGTCAAAACAATTAGCTGAATGATTAACCAGTAATGTATCAATCATCTACATCAACAATCAATAGGCACGTAATTGGAATTATGATCAACCATTCTGATAAACCATTATGATAAACCTTTACGATTTACCCACAACCCTCACTTAGCTAAAGTCACCCACCTATATCACAACAGCTTCACATGCTGCTGCTATTAAAGCATATACTGTTGGACTTCTTGGAAATGGGGTCTAGTGACATCTTGTTGCAGGTCTTGAAAAAAAGAAAAACATATATTACCTATGTCACCGGCGTTGTATTGTAATAACTCCATGTAACTTAACTGTTGATTGTTGCAACCATTGGATCAAGCCCATTGGCTCAGCTGTTAGGAGCTGGAAAGAGCTGGACGATGCTTCGGGGCTGTCCGACATCACTCGAGCTTTGGCTTCCGCAAGCGTCACGCGGGTTCTTCGCAGCGGGGTTCCGCCGCCCGTGGTGGCGCGCAAGCCGTGGCGTTGGGACTTGCTGAGCTTGGGATTTTCATTTCTGATCTAAGAATGGCAGGAATGACATAGGCTGTAGGACTGTTATATCATGTTATCTCGATTTTCTATGACTTGTTGATGAGATGGAGCAGTCAGAAAACTTCGGAAATATGATACATCGTGACCAGTTATCAGCCATGCGTGATGACATTCCAACGGAAAAAGTGTTGCAGCAACTGATTATTCAATGGGTTTCATCCATATTCATCCGTCCAAGATGGTGAAGTGTTTTTTGCAAGAGGACAAGATTCTGGGTTGATGATTCTGATTGCTCGTTCACAAATCATGATTTGTAGATTTGTATGCTTAAGAGGCGTGAGCGAGTCATGTTTTATTGTTTTAACCATTCTGAGATCTTTCGGGGTGTTCCACTTGACTCAAGTGGATCCAAAAGCATGGTCTACCTCCGAGTCACTTGTGCTTTCCCTCCAAGAATATTGGTTATGAACTTGGATGATCATTAAACTTAGATTGCTCGTTGGTTTCCCCAAAAATTATTGGTTAACCATCCATAGCCATATAGCTGGTATATCCCCTATAGTTGCTGGTTGTTATCCCCTAGTACTAAGCACTAACCAGCAGCTGTTTCCCATTATTACAGGATTCGGTGTTCGTATGGCTGTGAGTCAAAACCCTTAGTACCCCTGATTCCCCTACTATTAACCAGCTCGTTTTCCCTATGATTGTTGTTGGTTATTATCCCCAATGATTGGTTGATTAACTGCTTGGCCCATGGCCATATATAGCTGGTATATATTCCCTATCATTGTTGCTTATTATCCCCTATCATCAACCATTATAACCAGCTAGTTAACCAGCCAGGTTGGTTGGTTAACTGCTTGGCCCATGGCCATATGGGTACCACGTTGGTTGGACAAATCCCCAAGTGCCAAGCGTCGCTTTCTCCGAGGAGATTCCTTAGAGCAAGGTGCAGCGGGTGCCCTTTGCGACAGCGGGTGGCGATTGGCGGGACCTGTGACCGACCGGGGTGGACCTTTGGTTGGTTATGGTTAATCTATGGTCAATGAATATATGGTTAACCTATAGTGAATGAATATATGGTTCACCTATGGTTCACCTATGGTTAGTCTATGCTTAGTATGGTAAATCTATGTTTAATGAGGGGTTGATGGTTGCTGATGAATGGTTCATGACTACCAGTGCCAGAATTCTTGATAGTTCATGCGGGTGATAATTCAGTGATTGCTGATCATAACAGCCAGAACGGTGTACTATAAACCATTGATGAATACCAATCATAAGGGTCAGATTTGTTTGCTAGAGTTAGTTGCTGTGGCTACACATGATTCACATGCAAAACAACCAGATTTGTGAGCGATAGGTACCATTGAAGGACAGAATTAGCCATGGAATGTTGTCGGAAATACGCACTATCAAATATGTTTGTGAATGATCTTGCAACCCATCAGATATGAGGATCTGTTTGGCTGGGATACCGAATATCCAACATGGCTGGTGAACGCACATTTCCAAGACATTTCCAAGCAGCTACAAGCATTACCATGATTCATGGACACCTGTGCAGCGCAAAGTGATCCTCTTCTTGACAAATTGATGTTGATTGGTTCGTAGGATGGTAATCAAATTGATGGCCAATCCAGTTGATGCTACTTTCAACCAATCAACATCCTCTTATATAACTTTCAACCAATCAACATCCTAGATTGTTTATACCAGTAGTACCGCACAAGGCGGTGGCGGAAGTTTCCAAGATAGGAGCACTATAGGAGTGTGCAGTTGTGGTTGCGACGATTGATTGTCCGAGGGATCCGAGAACTGAACATCACTTGGGCCTGACTTCCTACCAATGTGAGCATCGATCTGGCCACTTGACTGGCAGCCTATCTGTCTAGCTATCTTTCTATCAATGGATCAGTTTTCTTTCTGTCTGTCTGACTGTCTATCTATCTATCTATCTATCTATCTATCTATCTGATGATCTATTCGTTTATCTATCTGCCTATGTACTTGTCTTTCTATCTACCTCACTATCTATCTCGTCATCTTTCTGTCTATGTATCTATCTATCTACCTGTCCATCTATCTATTTATCTATCTGCCTATCTATCTATCTGTCTATCTATCTACCGAATTATTTGTCTGATCATCTATGTGTCCATCTGTCTATCTTTCTGTCTATCTACCTGACTATCTATCTACTTTTCTATCTGACTCTCGTTTCGTCTACCTATCTGTCTATCTATCGACCCATCTAGCCATCTGAATCTGGCTGTCCAATTGTCTGTGTATTCCATCTATCTATTCTAGCTTTTCTATCTATCTATCTATCTATCCATCTATCTATCCTTCTATTCATCCATCGATGCATCTATGTCTCTGACTATCCATCTAGCCACCCATCGATCTGACTATCGACTTGTCGATCTATCTGGCTACCTCTTTGTCTAGCCATCTTTCGTCTATCTATTCATTTACCTTCCAAATGTGCTTCGATCATGAAGTGTTTTGCATCTAGGTGTTTGGCCACTTTTGATAATTGGACCTTGCAAAGGTGTTCCGATCATCAAGTGTTTTGCTACTTTTGACCTGCAAATGTGCTTGGCGCGCAAGCGTTGTGCACATTGTGGCCACATAAATCACGAAAAGTGACGCGAAACGCAAGTGTTTTCCTACTTTTGTCTCCTGTGTTCAAAAAGTGTCAAAACGTGCTGTGTTTTGACACATTTGCTTCAAAATGTGCTTCTCGCCCTGGCCGCGTGCACTTTTTCGGACATGCAACTTTCAAAACTTGTTAAAAACCACGAGTTTTTGCGACTTCGGACGTGAGAATGTGCTTCGCGCGCAGGCGGCGTGCCAATTTTCATGATCATATGACATCTCCGAAAAGTGGCCCGAAACGCTAGTAAAATTGCAGTTTTTATTTTGGTACAAGATTTTATCTTAAAAATTTGCTTCGCGCGCAGGCAGCGTGCCAGTTTTGAGAATCATGAGTCATCAAAAGTGCTCCGAGCATGTAGTGTTTTTACGATTTTGACTTCCAAATGTGCTCGGCGCCTAGGTTTTTTAACGATTTTGAACGTGGAATCGTCTAAAAGTGCTCCGAGCATGCAGTGTTTTTACGATTTTGACTTCCAAATGTGGTTCGCGCCTAGGCTTTTTCACGATTTTGCAAGTTGCAACTTCCGAAAGTGCTCCGAAGCTGACATGTTTTTACGATTTCGACTTCCAAATGTGCTTCGCGCCTAGGTTTTTTCACGATTTTTGCACACACCTTCCGCCACAGTGCTCCGCACCCGCCGCTTTAGCGAGGTACCCTTCTGGACCCTCATGATGCACGAAACCTTGCAAAACACAGCATTTCGCGACTTTCCTAACATTTTTGCGCGCTCGCACTCTCATCTTTCGCACATATCTTCTTTCTCACATCTGCATAGGCGATCTACCCTAGCTGAGTTGTCCATATTGTCGGAAGTTAGACTTCTAAACTTCGGTAGGGACGCGACTTTCATTGGCTCGATGGCACAAGGCCCACAACCGAAGCACGATCTTCAACTCGTGAAGCTCTTGCAGCCGCTGAGTCACAAGCGGAAACTCCTCGTTTTTGTAGGGACCCTGGTCGGATGTGCCTAAGCGCAGCCGGGGTCGCAGGTGACCCGGGTCCCGTTTTTGTTGCGTTTTTTTGGAGTGGAAACTCGGTGGAGTGGGAATGTGCTGCCAACTAGGCCTTGTGTCTGCGAAAGTGGCATGGTTTCTGTATCCAAGCCTCAGTAAAGTGCGTGAATCTTGATTTGGGTCAAGGATTTGCGGCCACTGATGGTCCTGTGGGTGGTGGGTCTGGGCTGTTGGGTTCAGGGTTGCTGGCGAACTTGAATGCGTGATCATGTGCCTACTCCAAAGCGGCGACGTGATCCGGATGCGACTCATGCCTTGCAGAGGTTTCTCAAAATAAGGGACCCCGCATGGACCCCCAAGTCATCCCTTTTTAAGTACTTTTAGAAAGAAACCAACATAGACCAAGATAAACCAACACAAACCAACCAGTTTTTTGGGGTTCCCTATTTTGAAAACCCCCCGTGTTGTTACATGTGGATTCGAATCCTGCTTGGGTCCAAGTCGAGGGTCAGGTTTGCGACCGGCAGCGGTGTCCTTTGGCTCACCCTGTGCAACGGGCACGACGCGGCCCCAGCCATGCCTTCCCCTGGGTCGGTTTTCATGGATCTTTGGACTTGAGCTGGCCTTGAATCCGCGTGCAGTGGTGGTCCTTCTCTTTGTCAGCGTTGTTGATCATGCTATCGTTGGTGCTCCTGTGATGCCAGTGGGTTCATGCCTGGAGTGCATTTTCTCACCGTGGTGGTTGCTTCGACTGTTCGTTGTACGCAACTTTGCAGAACATTTGGCCGAACATAGGAATTGACAGACCATGAAGAACCAAGTCCCTACCGAGGTGAAAGCTGGGGTCGAGATGTGTAGCCATGCCCAATTGTGGCAGGTTGGGTGAGAAATTTTGTGCATTTCCACATGGTTTACATGGTTCAAGATGCTTAACCTATGAAAAGCTGGTGATGGTTTTAACTTCGAGGTTAGTTTCCCCAGAGGGTCGATAATTTCGCCAAACCATTCATAACCAGAGTCATCAACCATCCATATTAGCCATATTTACAATCCATGGAGCCGGTCCCGGCTGAAGCACCTGTCTGATGACCGTGTTGATCACTGATATCGACCATTGTTAAGCATTTAGGGAAAGTTGCCACACATTTGAAGGGAAAGCTGAGGAAACCACCCATGAACGATGGATTATTAATTGCTATGTTAGTTTACCAAACGGTAGCCATTTGCAATCCCACTGTTACCTCTTGCTGCACCGATTTCTAGCTATAGCGTAGGTACTGTTGGTGCATCTCGGTTATGAACTGTCGTTAATGATTCTTAAGAATCTATTTCTACATCCACCATCATTCACCAGTTGGTTACGCTTCTCAATTTCTGGTCATTTGCCGGAACCATATCGTTTGCTGCGCACCGCCAGCACTGTGCTGGCTGGAAGGTCTTAAGATTTGCGGCCTCTTGTTCTTCCGCAATGTGTCTCGGCAGCAACCAGCTAAGCCTACGCAGGCCGTATTTGTTGTCATCAGTTGGAGGCTGCAAACAAGCGTTCCTTCCCCCATCTTCAAATGTGCTGATGAGTTTTCCTGATATTTTGGATGGCTGAAAATGCTGAACAACTCATTGCTACCATGCATGGTTACATCGGCGTCATTATATACTCATTGACTAATGTTTTCATCATTTTTGTTATTTGTTTGTCATTGTTTCTGGTGTTGGATACTGCTCATGTCCACTTTCGCTCAGTAAGTCCCGAAGTCACGTCTGTTCGCCATGCTATAATCCAAAATGCGTACTCAGACCAGCATCCCCTCTGTTCTAGTTGTTCACATTCACTCAGAAAGGAGTAGTTCACGGAGTGAAAACAAAACTTGACAACACCGCGGAGAACTATTCCAGTTGCAGCCCTTGCTGCATGAATCTCAGGATGAGGTGGCAGTGGGTCAGTTCACCCTGTACCCCTGGTTCCCCCACCATTAATCAGGGTTTTCCTTATTATTGTTGGTTATCATCTCAATTATTGGTTGGTTAACTGCTTGACCCATAGCCAGGTGTCTTTTTTGGGTACTGCCTTTGCTGGAACTTCAATCTCTGTGCATCCTCGCTGTTCAGGAGATGAAGGCGGACAGCAAGCAAGTCATTGAGGTGCGAACTGGAGCTAGCAATTGTGAATGAATGGATAAATGATGCCTGAGTAATGGTTGATCTAGGGTTAATTCATGGTTGATCTAAGGTTGATTCATAGTTGATCTAGGGTTGATTCATGGTTGATCTAAGGTTGATTCATGGTTGATCTAGGGTTGATTCATGGTAGATTAGGTTGATTATTGGTTGATTAATGGTTGATTTATAGTTGATTCATGGTTGATTTATGGTTGATTAATGAGTACCATTTCTGTGGTTTTTTGACGGTGGAAAATTGTATTTGACAATCATGCGGCTCATGAATGGCGATTCTCTGCTGTAGATTCATATATCGAAACGACCGTGAGTTTGCCTTCAATAGCTTGTGATTTATCATCAAATATGAGGCTTTATAGATCTATGGGTTTACCATCATCAACCACCATATATAACTACATCCTGGGTAGTAGTTCACCCATCCCATTAGCTAGGTACTAACGGCTTGGTACTCCCAGGGGGGCTGAACTGACCAGCATCATATTGTGGTTTCTCAATAGCAGGAGGTACCCTCAGTTATCATCCCAGATTCATGAACTACTTTTTCGAGGAATTCTGACAACAAACCACACATTTTTTGGGTTCCCTGTTTTGAGAAGCACCTATATTAAACTGATTGTTTGTACTGGTAAGCTGGTATTTATAAACACTGCTTCTGTGATGGCTAGCAGGTAGCAAAATAGTGTAATTGATTTTATGAGCAAAATATGGCAATTGATTTTCTAGAAGATTGAGAGGATAGCTAGCCATCAATTAGCCAGTATTATATCTGGAGTACATAAGTATTGATATCTGACTTCTTAACCGCTGTTCTTGGAGGTTCTGAGGTTCGGTAGTGGCTTGGCTAAGAATGCAATATACGAACAAATGCTTGGATGAACGTTCAAAGACTACAACTAGGTGAGTTTGCCCTGGAATGGGATAAGAACACGGGTGGTGACTGAAGCTTGGTCGATGATTAACATGATAAATCACGATTTGCCATCATAGGACCATGATCAACCATCATTGAAGATCATAGTGCATCATAGGACAATGATCAACCAGTATTGATGATCATAGTGCATCATAGGACCATGACAACCATCATTGACGATCACAACACACCATTATGAAGCATCATTGATCATCATGAAGCACAAATCATCAATAACTAATGGGTAACCGTAGTTTATAATCATGGACCATGAAATCCGTCATTGACCATCGCTGACGATCATCAACCATCACATGTCGTCTTCTTGTCGCTTTGCAATCACCCCCCTGCTTTCTTCAGTGAATATCAATCAGCTGGCTTTGCCAGCGAAATTGCCCCATGGTTATTGGATAACCGTCCCTGTGATGGTTGGGCTAGACTAAGAATTCACCGGTGAAATCAATGCTTTGGGAAAATCTTGAAACATATATGACATCATATGACTTATTCTCAAAATAGGGGTACCCCCAGTTATCATCCAGTTTCTTGATGATTGATGGTAATATGAACCAATCATGTTGTGGGTTCCCTATTCGAAAAAAACACCATACACTTGTTGGTACCTATTATATATTTGTTGGCGAGTTGATTCTCCTGGTTGTAAGCCTATGATTTCTTTGGTGCACATTTTCTTTGATTCAAGGGTTCCCCAGATGATATCATGATGATATGGCTATGGGTCAATATAAATGAGCCAACTGATGTGGAATAACCACCACCAATAATGGGGAAAACAATGGCTAATGATGGGGGAAGCAGGGGTACAGGGTTTTGACCCACTGCCATATCCCTGGTCCGCCTAGGACTTGAAGGAAGGAGGCGCAAGGGTGACGGCGGTGCTTGAATCGTGGACTGGCAAGGGGACGGAAAAGATGATGCTTTCTGTCGTGGATCCCCAAAGTCATGGTTGGTTTATTAGTGGCTAATAAGGAGATATAACATAGTTGGTTAGTTTATTCTTAGTTATTGGCGATTCTATTAGTGGTTAACGATGGTTAACGTTGTTAACAAGGAGATCATAAGCAAGAACAGGGGATACATACCAACTGTAAACTGCTTGGTTTATTACAATAAAGGGTTAATATAAAGGATGAGAACTGGGGGTCCCTATTTTGAGGAAGCATATTAGTTGCATATATACTTTAATCAACGTGAATGTGACTGTCATCATCATTCCATATGTTTGCTTGTACGCTCTTCATGTATGTCATCATCGTCCTATACTAGCAGTTGATCAGAAATTGAGACTTTAAGAGAATAACAATTATCGACATCCATGTGTTTTGCCAGTTGCTTAATCAGTAGGGCATGATTCACCTGCGATGGCTGCCGACCTGACACTAAAATGTTACTTCCTGTCATCAAAGATAGTTGGCTGCGCACAATCGATAACCAGTAGTTTGAATCTGCTGATAAACTGGTTGCCAGTTCTTGTTCAAAGGATCATCATGGCAACTGGCAAGCGGATAGTGGCATCCTCTAGACCCTATAGTGGGTATCCTATAGTTGGTTTCTACCACTATTGGGACCCATCCCACTATGAGTGGTGGATTAAACCCAATAGGCCGATTAGTTAGTAGGGTTACCTAATAGTGGTAATCATCAACCTTGGTAGACAATACCCGTGATCAGTCACCATGACATATGGCCATCTAGAGATCACAGTTGTGTTGCACTTGGGGTTTCCAGCCTGCGATATGTATGAGAGTATCGATTGTTGGATGAGCATCTAAATCTAGTAACCATGAACGATCAGCCATGGCAGGCCTTCATCAACCACTTCATTGTTCACCGTAATCCAAAGCGATCAGTATTTGAGGCTGTTGTTGTCAACCAGTGCCGTTTCTTACTACACATTACTGTTGTTGATTCCTGTTTATGATCACAAACGATTATCAACCACTGGGGCAATGGTTGAAGGAGAAATCAATAGCTATTCTCCAGCCATTATGAACTATAGCCAACCATCATGAACCATTCTGAACCATGAACGCTATCTCGTCCATCCTTAGATGACCCATGGTCCTGCTTGATGCCCCCTTTGCAACCATCACGCCATTCTCCGTTGCTGGCGACATCGAAAAGCCCTGAAGCTTTGCGAGGCGTCACGTGCGTGATTTGTACCGGGGACAACACGACCACAGGAGCCCTTCACGGAGGTCTCCGAGCCAGGAAGAGTTAAGAAGGTGGAATGATGGTTGATCCCTTATGATAATGGTAAACTGATGGTTTGATGATGGTTAGATGATGCTTAGATGATGGTTAGATGATGGTTAATAGTGGGATTATAGTGGTATATTATAGTGGTTGATCATGATGAATAACAATCGCGGTTGATAGTAGCTACTTGATTAATTAATCATAGTATGTTGATACAAAGGTTTCATGATCAACTTTTAGACAACAAGGTTTTACAACGGATTATAGGGAGTACGGTTTATAATGGTTAATAGTGGGCAATAATGGTTGATACCAACCAGGACTATGATGCTGATACCAAGCAGGCTTATGATGTTCATACTAACCAGTTATGGCACCTTCTTCTGTATCTTCCAGGTAGTTGATTCGCAAAGCATACCTTTGGCACGCAAGAACCATTCACAACGGTGCCATGGCTCCGTTGGTTGGCATCCTTGACCAAGTGTCGGATGTTAATCTCCTATAATAATGGTTAATCGATGGTTAACAATGGATAATGGTTAATAATGGTTTGTCATTTTCTTTAATCGAATGTCTATTGGTACATTCCCTATCAATTTTATTTCCCCAGTTGGTACATTCCTTAATCAACGTCCCAGGTACTGTATATTCCTTTAATCACAAGCAATCATTATCAATCATTATCAATCATTATCAACCGTATCAATCATTATCAATCATTGTCAAATATTCTCAATCATCAATTTTTCTCAACATGATATATTCGTCACCCTGCTTAAACAAGTCTTGGAGGAAGACAATCCCTGTGGAAGTCCGCTCCAGGAGTCAGCATCGGACGGCAGTGCGGCATCGTGTCGAGCGACGCGCGGGCCGCGCAGCGGCAACAAGGTGTTGGGGGTGTGGCGGGTTGCTTGGTTGGTTGGTTGGTTGGTTGGTTGGTTGGGTGGGTGGGTGGTTGGTTGGGTGCTTGGTGGGTGGGTGGGGCGTTGGGTGCTGGGTTGTAGTTATATTGTTGGCTAATACTTAACGTCACCATACATGATCATGTTTGGTTTTTTTGCTCTGTTTTTATTGTGCGCAACTTGCTTTTGAGTTGGTTGCTGTGTTTCTGGGCGAGTTGTTTCGTGGACCATACCTGAATCGTCCCTCTAATTGGAATTGGCCATGATACCAGAGTCAAAATGACACCTTGACTTTTTGCAATTGCTAGCTGTTCCATCAAAATGTTTATATACAGGGTCGTTGACGCACCATCAATAGACCATTAGCCATTCTAGGTTTCTTGATTTAAAAGCCCACCTAGGAAACAACTGGTTACCCTCTAGACGATCCTCTGGTTGCGTCAGACCAGTCATCCAGTCATCATTTTCAGGGCTTGCAAACCAGCTCAACAAAAATCTTGGGTTCCCTTCAAGGGGATCGTCTGCCACAGGGTACCCGGATATATTTACCGCTTCGATCAGCTGCTGATCAAAGTTTCGTTCGGCTGTCATGACCGCTATAAAGCACCAGACCGTTCGAAGAGTCGCGGGCACCCTATTGTAATCGGGCATGGATGGGAAACTTGAGAACCGAAGCCTCGACTTTTGGCATTCAGATCGCTGTTATGTGACTCCTGAATTGGGCCCTTTCTTTTGGTAGAGATTTGCCATTGCCAACTATGACTGACCACAGAGGCTACCATTCATCATTTGCGAGCGATCAATGAACCCAATAGCAATCATTTTCAACACCATTGGCAATACCACCGTCAACACATGTCAACACCACTATCAACGCAATTATCAGCATTATTGTCAACACCATTATCAACACCATTATCAACCGAATTATCAATCAGTATCACCATTTTCACAATCATCAATCAATATTAATTAACTATTGTCAACCATTCTCGACCATTGTCGACCATCATCAACCATTGTTGACCACTATCAACCATTCTCAATCAGTGCCAATCATTATCAACACTGTTATCAACCCTTACTTGCCATGAATCAACCATCATTAACCACAAGTTGCAGCAACCAGCAACCAATCATTTTGGGTATTTGACCCCGCCCTGCAAAATGGGCAGCAGTGAACCATCCCGACAGTTCAACGAGTGACTGGTCATTTGGGGGATGTGAGCTGCCATCAGGGGCCCTTGACCCACAGCAGTCTATTCACCAACCATGAACCATACTAAGGAACCATCACTAACCGTCTACGAATCGGTCATCATGAACCATCACCAACCAGCACCTCAACCCATCATCCGTTAAGCAACCAGTTTCATTGGATTATATGATGCAGCATTCATAAAATGGATGAGTTTTTGCTAAATTGCTGGTTGATTTCGTTTTCTAGTTGAATTTTCTAGCCAGCTGAAAACTTCCGCTCTGGCCGCTGGCTTCAAACGTAGGGAGGTTGACAAGCATATTTTCAGAGGGATGGTTCAACCACCAACTTGTATACTAGGTGGTAGCCAAATGTTCACCACTTAAAACTCAAATCCACTTAAGGTAATCAATCTTGATGAAAATTGACCACTTAATCTGTTTGATGTTTTCAATCATTTTTTATTTTCCCCAGTAATCATTAACAATTGGTTGGTTGACTTGCGCATATTTTTCATGACGGGTGGTGAAGCACCACCAACCAGTAATGCATTGCCCTAGTGAATGGATTGCCACTGAATGGATTCTGCTGGTAATCACTCGACCATATGGGTGAATTATTGTCATAGGGGTACCCCCAAATCATCCAATACTAATCATTTATAGTAATTAACCAACCATTTTTAGGGGTTTCCTCTTCTAAGAAACCACCATATCCTCCCCTTGTCATAGCTCCCTCAGGTCTTGGTGGGCGAATTGGAGGAAGGGTCCCTGGTGCCCTCTTCTCTCCGGTGGCGCGATGCGGATGACAAGGTGCCAACCCAGGTTGGTGACGACGTTTCTGGGGGATTTGTCCAGGTCAGTGCCGACCAGGAAAGGTGAATTATTGAGTCAATCATGCTTGAGAATGGTCGATTCATGATGATCATGATGGTCAATGATGATGATAATTGACGTTTCAATATAAGAAATGATTGAATAACACTGGATAATGGTTGATTCATGATAGTTTGTTAATCAATTAATTATATCTAATAGTCATTCATTAGCAACCATTTGACGAATTGGGTCAACCATTCGCAAAATGGGTACTAGCCAACCTATCCCTACAACAAACCTGTTTCGTACATTTTGGCATGTGAACAGAAGGGGTGTAATGACCCACAGCCATGTGTGCACACTGTATGCATTCGCATATTTGTAAATTGCATCATATATAAGTATACATGTGCACATGGAGATTGTGGTTGTGCGCACATGTAGCATATGTGTAGATATGTGTTCATGATCTTTTCCAGAAATGGTTTGGCATAATAAAGGGGTCTGCTTTTGATGCACAGTTACTTAGCTCTTTTCCTTAGTCGCGGGAATCCATATACAGAAGACGTTGAAATGGGAATGAGTAGTTCCAAAAAAAATGCATTTGTGATCATATCGCCTTGAATATTGCTCATATTTCCATTATTGGAACATATTTTCAACATTCAATATGATTAGCAATAATGGAAACTTATTCTACTAATATTAGAAAATATCGTTCCACATGAAATATTTGCAGTTGTTGTGTATCCTTACTTACAATCCGATTCTTGTGGCACCTAGGACATCCTTCATGACTGCATGCATGTTGACATTGGTCCCCTCCTCAGGGTTGCGGGTAGCAAAAACAAAGACACCAACCTCGGTGTGAAGCATGCGCAAGGCCATCTTTCGTGGTCAATTACAGCAAACCAATGTAGAAGTCGGAAAACAAGCCAAAGAGGAAACGGACGTGCTGGCTAAAGAAGCGGACTTGATTTTGATTCCCCAAGTGTCAGATGAGGCTGGTAACATCCAGTGCATTAATGCATATCACGATTTTCTGTTGGATTTCATTGACAAGGGGTACAACATGGTGCAACAGTCACCATCAGCAAGCCCGGACCATGATCACGTCGCATCAGATGAATGGAAAGCTTGATGCACCGTTTTGAAATCTTGGAGGCAACAGAGAGAGTCATAGGCATATGGATAAACCCAAAGGCCACCGCTCGGAGAATGAAAGCACAAGCAAAAAGCTCTTGCAGCGAAAGCTGCTGCGAAGACCTGCGAAGGCCAAAGTTCCGTATTACGGATGTTTACATAAGCTAAAGCAAAGGAAGCCAGAGCAAAGGAGTGTGGAGCCTCCTACGTTCCATCGAAGGTGTGTCCAAGAGCCCTATCAAAGCTGGGTTTTCAACCGCTGGCATCCTGCCACAGCGAAGCCAACGTGTTGTCTGTTGGTAATCCGAATGGATCCAAAGGGACACCAGCGATTGATCGCAAGAGCTGGGGTTTGTCAATGGTCAATATGGGCCACCCACTAGTCCCAATTGTCGGACGTATCCATTCCTTTAACAATTATGTCCTGGCAATAGTGGAAGGCTTGGTTGTTGCACAGGGTTAAATCTTAAGCTAAATCTGAGGCAATGGCAGTATAGTGGCTTGGTTTGGTTGTATTTCGCAGAGTGCATTGCTGAAATGAATAGCAATTCCCATGTCAGCAAAGCTCCATGCAGAGGCGAGCGGCCGTTGTTTGGTCTGATTGGATCCTATTGCCACTTGGCTATGGGTCATTAACCATCAAAAATGGCTTATAATGACCAACCAAATCATTTCGGAAAACAATAGTTAATGATGGGAACCAGGGGTACAGGGTTTTGACCCACTACCACTTATTGTTTTGATCCATCCCTGCTCTGCCGGTTTGGATCTGTATGCAAGAAGCAATAATAAGTCACAATGGCTAATCAACAATAGCGAACCCATGACCAATGAATACTCCTCAATCTAGCTGCGCTGATTGGATTCTGTAGCAACGCAGCAGCAAATCCAATCAAGAACCAGCAATCCAGAATCGGATGATATTTGGGTAGTTGGTTGTAGCTAGGTTTACTGTAAGTCATACTTGGATGTTAGACTAGTAGCTATTATGATAGCTGCTTTGTAGATTATCGTCGTTGCTTTATCAATGAAATATAGGGCATGAATGCTATGATATGGGATAAGCAGGGTACAACATATTCAAACAAATGAAGTAGCAGGGTATCAATAAGCCACCAAATTTTGCATCGTTATGACTTGTTACAACTATTACTAATCATTCAACTAGAACCCACAATAGCTGGCTATATATGAACCAACTATCACTAACTATAACTAGAACCCAACCATATCCAGAACCAATGATAACTTTTCCATAACTACAACCAATTATAGTTGGCACCATAACCAACCATCCTTGATGATAGTTATCTGGGTGGGATACAGCCACAAACTAGACTTTTAGTGGTTTTGTGATAAGATTTCATATAAATCCAATCATAAGCACAACTAACAATCCTTATTGTTGCTTATCATCCCTTACACATAACCACTAGTTACACTAGTTACAGTAACCATATCATCAACCCCATAGGGACCCATGGACATAGTTATGGCTGGCCAATCATCGCTTCTTGTTGTGCCTGCCCGGCTGCCCCAGGATGCTCAGATCCCTCACTGGCAAATCGATGATGAGCACGGGGCCCTGGGCGCTGGCGCTACAAACTTCCCCAGCTCAATAGCTGGTGAAGAGATGGTGAACGGATGGGTGCCTGGTTGATGATTGCTGCTTAACTGATGCTTGCCTGGGGTGGTGATTTGTGTGGCATGACCTGTTCAGCGCTCTCTGGGTGCTTTTCAGATCGGCCACATGGACTTTGTTCAGGTCACTCAGGCTGAATATGATGAAAACGTGGCAGATGCATGCCTCACTCTGCAGCCAAGCCAGATCTCTGGCTGACATGTGAGGCAGCAGTGAGCCGCCCGACCTTCGTCTCGTTGATCCTCGCAGGACAATTAGGACTCTCAACGATCTCCGCACAAATCATGTCACGGCTGGAGAGACACTACCCAATGCTCAGGTCAAGGCTTTTGCAGCCATCTTGGGCATGATTGCGAAGCTTGCCCAAATGAACGATCGAACTTATGCTCACAATGTCACTTTGGCCACGTACACGGCACTACATCCACTCTGTTCTATAACCTTTGCAAGGTTGGCCCTGCCTACCTTGGAAGTGCCCAATGTGCTCAATCCTCCCGCAATGCTCTACACGGTCACCCTTGATGACTATCTCAATCGTCGTCTCAGCCGGGGTGCAGGGGAGTTCTTCGTGTTTGCAGGGACTGCACTTACAAATCTTGCATGGCGATTCCTTCTCATTCTCATCAGTTCAGGAGAGTTGGTCCCTCTTGGGGATCTGGACCGTGTGGCAGCAGTTGCAGCTGCCATCAGGTCAATCCGCCTCAACAAGTTTGCAGGATTCTTGTACTCAGACCATCATGGCATTCCCAATGCTACCACAGCATGTGCAGAGGCAGAAGATCTTCTGCCATATCTGCAGGGTTATTCGCGAATCACTGGTCGGGCCAACGCACTTGCCAAGTCACCCAGGGTTTGCAGACGTTGGAGAGGCTCCAGCACACCCCGCAGGAGATGCTGGTATGCTATGTCTTTTTTTTGCATGAGGTTTCCGGACAAATGACTATGGGTCAATATTAACCATCAATAATGGTGGAAAATAACTCACAACCTATAGGGAAAACAATGGCTAATGATAGGGGAACCAGGGGTACAGGGTTTTGACCCACTGCCAAATGTGTCACAGCCTTGGGGGCATCCGAGGCACTTGTCATTTTTTTTTGTCTAGGGTTTTTCCCCTTCCAAGAAGGGGTTTCCCTAGATATCGATTGTGATCAATGATCAATCAAGTTTGATTATATGGTGCTTCATGAATGGTTGCTTAACGTTTAGTTGATGGTTGAGTTTTGGTGACTCCTGGTTAAGTGGTGATCAATCAAAGGCACATCAAACGTATATGGGTATGTGTCTTGCCACCCCACAAGAATGATCAATAATAGTTCATGATTTGTTAGTAACAACTGGCCGGTCGTCTCAAAAACATGTCTCTTTTTTAGATCTTCCCTAGCAGTACCAAATGCTGGGTTGGTTGACTAATACTTTTCATAGGGGTGTTTCAACCGCCAACCAGATAATGCTTGACCCTCTCTACAAATAGTGACGGCCAATCATGGTTGATCAACAATGGCCAAGGATGATTGTTAGCTGTTGCTGATGGTTGCTGCCTTTACCATTAACCCTCAAGCTCAGGATCCATCCCACTTCTGAGTCCAAGTAACACACATTGAGTCGCCAATCTGTAGGCTGGCACTAGATACACTAGATACACTAAATCCAAGCCACTACCACTTCCCCAACCTCATCTCATACAGAACTTGCAGAATACAGCTATTCGTATACAATTCATCCTTATTCAAAATATTTCAACATATAAGCTTAACAACAATAAATCAACCAGTCATTATCACCTACACTATGGATCATCAATTTAGCATTGTGTTCGTACACTTCCCGGCACTCCGGGTACCCTTGGCTCCCAGGTTGGCGCTCAGCCAAAGTGCTTTCAGATGGCACCTTCACCGAATGGCGGCGGGAATCCTTTGAACCCGTTGGGTGTTTCTCAAGTCAAAGGGGTGCCCCCAAATCAGCCACTATTGATCATTTATATTCATCAACCATTAGTAATCATGGATGTATCAAGCGTAACCATGGGGTTCCCAATTGTTTCGGGGGTCACTTACCAACACCATGAACAATCCTTAGTTGGCTGATTAAGGATGGTTGATGATCAAAGCCAACGTCTGACCGAACATGCTGGAACATGATAGTGGTGCTGCTCTTGTTGGTTGTCGGGCGGTGGTCTATTTGATGCGTTGTGGTAGATGTTTCAGTTGTATGTCTTGAGGGCAACCAACGACTTGCAGGAGAACAGCTAGTGGTTGCATATTGAACCACATCTACGCGTGACCATTGTTGTGCCCCCCCCGAAGGTGTCCCCTCGAAGAGGGTCAGCAACCGGATTGTTACGGGATTTATTTTGGCTGTACAACGAACGGTTTTAACGTACCAAACAAATTGAACGTTTGGCTATTGCTCACATCCCAAAGTTGAGAGTGAACCGCGGGCTATTGGAATGTCCCTCTATGTGGGCCATTTTGGGCCGGTGAACTCATGATTTCTCTTGGTAAGGCCAATCCAGGCGCTGTCATTGGCGGATAGGCACTGGGTGTGAGCAAAGGGAGGTGAATGATGATCGACCACCGTCAGCAATCAACATCATCATCATCATCATCATCATCATCATCATCATCATCATCATCATCCTCATCACCAGTAACATCATCATCATCATCATCATCGTCATCATCATCATCATCATCAACATCATCACCAATATCATCATCATCATCATCATCATCATCATCATCATCATCATCATCATCATCATCATCATCATCGTCAACATCATCATCATCATCATCATCATCATCATCATCATCATCACCATCATCATCATCATCATGGTCATGGTCATCGTCATCGTCAGCGTCATCAGCGTCGTTATCGCCATTGAAAATCATGATCAAAACATTCATTTGTCATCAGTCAGCAGTCAACATTTTTCACCATGCACCATCTTCAAACAACCATCAGACATCAGTGACCATCATCTTTAACCATCATTGACCATCCTTCACTATCACTAGCCACGATTAATCATCCTACGAAACCCAATTCACAGCCAGTGGCCCAGGTTGGTCCGCGAAAAACCGGAGGAGCTGACCGAGATGTTGCCCTCTGTCAAGGTGCCATGGTACACATGAGTTGGATTAAAAAATGATCTCCGGCTGTTTTTTTCCCTGATTGCTTGGGGTAGGAGCAGATCTATGTTGAATGTATCATCATGGATGAAGCTCAGATATGAGTAAAACTCGTATTCAAGGCCATTGCCATGAAGGAATATGATGCCAACGAACATTTTGGATAACTCATCCATGGCAGTATTTGTTCAACGAGGATCAACTCGGTGTATCGCTCACTATGGCGATAGAAAGTCGCGACAAAAGTCGTCGGGACCCAACTGTTTGTTGGAGGGAGCGAGGCCAGGAGCCAGGGCCGCCCAGATATCCCTGATATCGGGCCTGTAAAAGAGGAGCTGGTTTGGAGTTCTAACCAAATGCCAGGAAATCAAGCAAGGTTACGTTGTGTCAACTGTTTTCTTTCTTTGGGGGCATGGTCATCAGATTCTGATTATGTCGCTTACCGCCCCCCAAGAGTGAAAATGGGCCAAGAACAGTCCGGTGTCCATGAATATTTTGGGATGTCAATGGATAGAAACGAATCAAAATCGGATACTACAGGTCTGAACATCCTAATTTTAACCCAGGATTAATCAACCTGAGCAAAATGGTTTATGAATCCTTGGTAGACATTATATAGTCAAAAGAAGGCTCGTGCAACAGTTCAAAAGCTGCTGACGCCTGGGGCAGCATACTCCACGCCTCTCCCTGCCTTCAAAGATTGTGAACATGTGAGCAGCTGTGGTTGTGAACATGTGAGCAGCTGTGGTTGTGAACGTCTGAGCAGCTGTGGTTGTGAACATCTGAGTAACTGTTACAAATACTCTGAGATTGTTTGATAGGTTTACTGCATGATTGCATGAATAAGATAAACTACAATGCGAGCAAGATAAGGACCAAATACACAAACAAATCAGACATCCGTTCCACCTTCATGTTGAATCCTTCAAACCCCAACAATGAAGGTTGTTCCGCAATTGGTCAATTTGGTTTCTAGGGGAGTTTAACATGAATCGGAGCAGTTGAAAGGCGAACATTTGCTGATCATTTCCTACTACACCTGGAACTGAGTTCCCCCTACGGGGGCTGCCACTCCAACGGTCATGGTAAGAACATCACCAGTTCTGATCGCTTCGCTGCTCTACAGGTCTTTGGGAGGATGAAACCTGATGAGCCTCACCTGCAGCTGGTAGGGAGAACTTGGTGCCTGGCCATGCTGTCGCTGTTGCTGTTCTCGTTCTTGTTGATCTTGCCATTATGTATCATGTTGATGCCAACTCACTTGATGCTGAACCTGCCATGTCTCCTTCAAGAGGATTATCAAAGAGCTCTTGTGACAGCAGTGTTAAGCAACCACTTGTTGTTGTAGCATTCCTTTCTTTGTTTGTGTTTCATGGATCCTTAGTGTTTGCTGTTACAATGGGCCGGTTGCAAAACACAATCCTTATGATCCCATTTCACTGATACAGTTGGAGGACACATAAAACATGTAATGGAATGTCTTGAGATGTCTTGAAACAGTGTTTATATACTGTCGGAAGCTTCTGTCCCAACTTCAAATGCAGAATTCTCATTTGAGCTGTGATGTAGTCTGGTTACACGATTCGACAGCAAATGCACATTAAATTTGCACATAGATGAATGGGATTGAATAGGTGTACACACATAGTCATGTCTATATATATTTATATACACACAAAATATGCTAATATGCTTATTAGCTTGCTCCAATGTGATTAGAATTGGTCAGTGTTGGTTGATAATGATCATCAAGGTTGATAGTTTGCTGTTAAAAATAATGATCATGTTTAACCATCCTCATATACCCACCAGTTGTTCATTCATGAACCGCCGCGAGCCGTGAATTATCAACGATGATGCGTGACCATATACAGCTTTTGTTGTTTTTTACCGCAATGACTGACCCCATTAGCGATATTAACGCTCATCATAAAAGACGATCTTGATTGATAAAAATGATAAATTGATCCTTACGAACAAACATTCATGAGTGATTAATTTACTGTACATAAAATGATCACTCATCCGCAATTGACTACTGTATTGATAATCTTGATGATTCAGAATCACTAAACGCATTGATTGATATGGCTTTGTCCAAAAATTAATGGTGTACTCCCAAGTCATGGTTGTCGACTTGGATGGGTCGTCGGAACCACCATGGTGACAGGACAACCTCATATAGTTGCTTTACCATTATTGTTAGTTATTGCTCCTACTACTTTCAACCATTGTCAACCCTTATCAATCATTTTCAACCAATATCAACCATCATCAAACATACCAAGCCCAAGTTAATAGCAATCAACCCCTACTTCAAATTGGTGAATGAGTCCTTTCTTAGCTGATCTCAGGATAAGATCAAGGTGATCAATCTATGGCAAGAGCACGGCGAGGGGGCAGCTGGGCAGCAATGGCGCCAGGTAAGGAACTGATGGCACTGAGGTTGTTGTTTTGATGGTGAATGATGCTTGACAGAAGGGGCTATGGCTCATGGGTAAATGGTGGTTGATGACATGGGTTGATGGTGGTTGATGACATGGGTTCATGGTGGTTGATGAATGATTGTTTATTGGTTAATGACGGTGGATAATGATTGTTAATGGTTTGTTATGTTTAAGAACTGGTTTAATGATGTTTAATGATTAGTGATGGTTGACAGAATCGTTGTATTGGTCACCTGGAACCACTGAGCATCAAGAAACCCATGAACCAAGATTTTGTTCCAATACTTGTTGAAAGGTCGCATGTTTCATGGGCTTCTTGATGGTCAATGGTTGATGGAGTTGATCGATGTAACCAGCAGTTCGTTTTGGGGGGCCTGTGAGTTATCAGGAGTGTAATGGTTGATGCATGCGCTCGATAATGATGCTCCATAAGAGTCAATGCCTTCCTCCCTTCTGACCACTGATGATCATAATTTGGCAAACAATCGTCTGAAAGTGAAACATCCAGTATTTTCAGTAAGTAACCAGCAGTTTATCAATGGTGGATTCTTAATGCAACCAGGTCCCCAGAGTGTTTCCGCAGCAATATTAGACATATGGCAGCTATGGATATCCATGGTGGTAACGATTGATTACGCTGACGATCAAAGATGGTCATGTCAAGACGTAACGATTGCAGGGTACACACACAGCTGTTGATGCGACTGCTTCAAGTTGTCCCAACAGTCCTGGGACGACCCAAACCAGCAAATTTGGAAGGAAATCACTTGGAATTTAAGGTCTTGGGTGTGGATTTTACCTACCTTTACGGATGATGCAACCAGTACTTATGGGGGGTCCCCAGCAACTGGTCATCATGCTTCTTGCATGGACATCACCATTCCTTTTGGTTGAACTGCCATCTTTTTAGGAGGTTGAAACCATGGCGTTTTTGCATGCGTTTGCAACGATATGTCCCAGAAATGATCTGAAAGATTACTAGCAGAAACTCTCATGGCTGTTTCTCAAAATAGGGTACCCCCACTTATCATTCCATATTAACAATTTCGAGTGACAAACTAAACATAGCTTTGCGGTTCCCTGCAGCTTGAGAAACCACCTTATCAGGTCACAGCCCCAAGGTTTTGAACGTTTCGATGCACCAACTCGCAACGGGACTGGCTGCTGGTTGGGAGCGAGCTAAGCCAGGGGTATTTCGGTATTGCCAGAGGGGAGCTACCCGGCCAGGAGCTACCCGGAGTGGCCGAATCCAACGTTAGGTATGATGCGCTTAATAAGTTCAACAGTACCTGTCATTAGCCACTACCAACCATCATCTTACGGCTATTATTGTGGGTATTGCGAACCATCCCTCACCACTACCAAACATCATCAACCATCTCGTTGAGGTGTTGTTGTTTCCTACCTCCTAGCAAAATGAACCAACCATACAAGGTCCGACCCTTGACGATAAGTTGGTTCACACACACTATTTAAGTCTGGTTACATCCGCTATAACTGGTAGTTACCCTAGTTAAAAAAACCAACTTAGCTGGCATAGTTGACCATAGCCAGGGTCACCAACTAACCAACTAACCAACTAACCAACTAACCATAGTTGACCATAACCAGGGTAAGCAACTAACCAACACTTAGTTTCCAACCAACCTTAGGCACTATCACCAGGGTACCCACCACTTAGTTTCCAAGCAACCTTCGCTAACACCCCGGACCTACCAACCGATGTCACTGCAACCCCTGGAGTTGGACCTGCCGCGACGGGTCCCGACCTCGAGGTTGTCACCGGGATGGTGGGCGACGGCGGCAACGACTGCGGGGCGCTGCGCACCGCGCACGCGGGGCTGGCGCTGTCGGAAGCGGAAGCGTCCATGGTGCGGGTCCCAGGGTCGGTCAGGGTCATGGTTGGCTGAGGATGGTTAATGATGGTGGTCAATGGTGGTTAAATATGTGGTGAATGGTGGTTAATGGTGGTTAATGATGGCTAATGATGGTCAATGCATGAGGGTGAATGGTGGTTACGAATCATGGTTAATGATGCTTAATGAGGCTTTATGGTGGTTGATAATAGTGGTTGATATTGGTGGTTTATGTGGTTAATGATGTTATTCGTAAATACCAGGATGAATGAAGCAGTTAAAGCAAAGCGGTACACAATTGGTTAATGTTTGCATAAATGATCATAAATGGTTCATACTGGTTGAGAAGAGTGGTGCACCAAGGACACCACAATTGCTGTGTGATGAACCAAAAGTACTGTTCGGGGTTTTAATCTCTAACCTTGGATCTATGAAGTAATATCTATTGGCTGGTCCCAACCATCAATTCACAAGCATGAAGCACTGTTAAGCATCATCATCATCATCATCATCATCATCATCATCATCATCATCATCATCATCATCAGCTCACATGTGAGGCACCAGGCGTCGCTTAAGCAAACGTTTTTAAACAATGCTACTATTGGATACTATTGGCAGTTCTCCAGTATTGCTATATCTTCGTGCTCACTCTATGCACCAGGGGGCTTTTCAAAGTAGGGGTAACCCAAAATCATCCAATATTAGGCCATTGACAGTAAACAAACCATTTTGTTGTTCCATATTTTGAGAAACCACCACAAAGCAATTATTTAGGAAATTATTGTTGCCATCAATTCGTATTATTAACCATTATAAGCTGGGCCTCCCTACTTATAATCTGGTTATCAAGCCATTTAAGTATGGTTGTATCTTCCATAACTACTATTTACCCTACTTAATCCCAGTTGTAAACCGACTAAGCTACCTAGGTGGCCCCTCCTTGTATAATCCATGGTTAAGCAATGACAAAGCATGAGAATCCCTCAACGTCGCATCGCAGGTGTCTCCCTTCAGCAGTAGCAAGGGCCTGTCGGAGCAAGGCCCAGGGACGGCGGGTGAGCGTTGATCATGGCGAAAAAGTGGGAATTGCATGATGAAATATGGCGAGCTGGGTCAATATTAACCGACCAATTTCATGGGGAACAATCACCAACAAAAATAAGCAAAACAAAGGTTAATGATAGGCGAACCAAGGGTACAGGGTTTTGACCCACAGCCATGTGGTGCTTTCTTAGAGTGTGGTGGTTTCTTAGAATGGTGAAATATGGTAGTTTCTTAGAATACGGAAACCCCAAAGATTACTATACATGGTTGATGTTGGTTGATTTGGGGGTACCCCTATTTTTTCAGAAACCACCATATAGGAAATATATATATCTATATATATGATAGATCTGGAGTAGATATGGAATCAATGTAGAATAGATATGGAATGGATATGGAAGAGATATGGAATAGATATGGATGATAATGCTTAACATTTCGAGTTGATAGGGAACAATTAAAAACTACTATATGGTGGTTGCTCAAGCCATAGTGTTACACAAAGTTGTGGTTGGTTTTTTGCTATACATGATTAATCTTGAATAATTGGGGGTGGGGTATTTTTTGAAACATCCATATAGGGAATAGACATGCAATAGATATATGACTTGGGGAATATTGTGGCTGATTACGGTTGATTCTGGCTATTGGGAATATAGGAAATACAGTAATGTTGTTAAACGATGGTTGGTGATGGTTGATAGCGAGTAATGGTGCTTCACCGCTAGCTATTCCTGAGCAACTTTGCTGAACTCAACATTCACAGTGGTTACACTTTGGTAAACTATGTAGCCTGGAAGTGAGCAATCCTCGACTTTGAGTGGCTTTACGTTTGAATTATGGTCATATTTAGCTTCCAGGTGACTGCTATCAATCACCATTGACTAAGAATCATTAACAGCTATTGTTCCAACAATGCAGTGATTACCACAATCATTGACCATCATCCTCAACCATCAGACCTTGCATATGAAAAACCTGCAATCAATCACCATTCATCGTTGATGATGATTAAGAACCATCACTAGCTATCCTGAACCAGGTCCCTTCCCCCCCATGGAAGAACTGAGGTCGTTAACCATGGCTCATGATGTGTCATTGATGATTTATTGATGGTGAATCATGCCTGCTTTATTGATGATGTGTGAATGGTCAATGATTGGGATAAAATTCAACAATCTTTGCGAAGAGTGGGCTTTAAAGGAGAAATGTTGAACCCAAACCACGCACTCTCAGCCAAGCAGCCAAGAATGGTGAGGTACATGAGAATCGAAAGCTGTATGTATACATGGTTTTGCCATGCATCGATTTACATTGGCGTTTGGTAAATACTCGTACAAATATGCAGCTGCATGTAAGAAAATAAGTAAATGTACACTAAAGTATGATAAATAGATTGATATGATTAGAAAGATCAATGACTTATACAAGGTTAGATAAGTAAATGTATACAAGTAAATGCATTTGGCTCAAGCACTGTTTGCAACCTCCTATGTTTCTCCTGATCCTTCACCTTTCACTTGTTCCACGCCTTCAATGAAAAAACTCCGCGTCGTGACTTCCTGCCCAGAAGTCTATAACGATGCAGTGCATGCGATTTGCTCGAAGATGAAGATTGTCAAATCTTTTGGACACAAGGGCGTTGTGGTGGACGACATCCGTGGTGATTGGGTCAACAATTGGAAGATGAGAGTTGTGCACGCTGTCACAATCAATTTGCAGCTGATCCCTGAATGCCGGACTGCCAAGATATGTTGCATCGAGGGTGGCAAGCATCGAGCAATGCAGAGATGTTTGCCTTGCCCGAGCTAAAAAGGGCCATTCAGAAAGAGATGGCTCAGATATGCTCAGATGGAGCCGGAGCGAACTGTGACAACGCCACTTTCATGGCTGTCGTTCCAAGAATTTGAAAAAGACATTGGTGAACTGGCCAGGTTGGACATGTCGTTCCAGGGTTGGGGACATGATCAGGCGATCCAGAAGCGGCGCTTCTGGAGCTTCCGAGCTGGGAATGTCGCAGTTTGGGCTGGGGACTCAACGAGCTATGCGCCGCGGCGCTGAGCCAAGCTCGCAGCCCAGGCCGAGCCCGAAAGAGCGCCGCAACGGACGTCGGCACCGGAAGGGTCCTGTGCCGATGCATCAAGCGATCGCCTGACAACCCAGAACCGCTCAGATATCTCATCTATAGATTTGTACAATAAAGATTTATTATACAATACAGATTTATTGATTCATTGATTTATTGATGTATTTATTGAATTCCTCATTGATTTGGTTATTTAATGATTCAAATTGTGCAAAGAATCTACCAGAGGGCCCAACATGGATCCCCCAACATGGGTCCCCCAACCCCTAGGTCCCCAGAACGGCGCCAGGATACATCAGCCTTGCCGCTGTGGTTGAGCTTATCAAGGAGGGACGCTGTTGCTTGGAAGCTCGGCGCGCAGCAGGTAGATCTGGGGAGAGGCAACTCGTGATGTTGATCGCTAGTGATGGTTCACTCAATTGATGGTTAGTTTGTGGTTAATTGATGGTTAAGTGATGGTCAATTGGTGGGTAATTGATGGTAAATTTGTGGTTAATTGATGGTCAGTTGACGGTGACCTGATGGTTAATTCATTAATTGGTGGTTAATTGATGGTTCCATACAGGTCCTCAAACATTAATGAGATGATCAGAATGCCATAACTACAGGGTTATTCATTTTATGCACGTCACCAAGACTACGGTGGCTTCGAACATGATTCACTGTTGTGATTGAAATTACAAAATAGGGAACCCCCAAAACTGGTTGGTTTATCGCTGTAAATGTTTGATGTGGAATTATTTAGGGTACCCCAATTTTAAGAAGCACCGACTTAAGAAGTGGTCGGCTGCGTGTGCAATTCAACCTTTGACAATTAAAAGAAGATCCCCAAGATGATTCTCATGTTTGAGTCAACCATTTGAGGGTTTTATTTCCAACTCACGGCCAGCTCATGCCGGTTGGTTCCTCAGCTAGTCGGCCACTGTTGATTTCCCTTCTTTGGCCGATGTTCTGCTCGTGAAAGGGTGCCACCATGCCGGCAATGGTTGGGATTGGTCCATCACCGAGATGAGTTTACTACCGCGAGTTATAATTAGAGTCCCTGTCTTTGATCATCCTGAACCATGGAGAGATCATCATGACCATCCTCTAGCATCCTCAACCATGGATAGCTTAAGATACACCGTTTCTGAATGACCATCCTCACCCATGGACCTCCGTGGATAATCATTGCAGTAGCCATGAACCTTTTAGGTAGCACAGTTGGACCCGCTGTGATGCCGGCCCCAACGATGGAAACCTTCTGAGATTGATTATGAACCATTAGCAGTTAAAACCACTCTGCAATATTGCTAAATGGTTCATAAATCGTTCATGAAATTTATGCTTAGACCCATTGATTATTCACAGTTGAATGATCATGAATGACCTACTTGAATCATGATTGGACAATGATATGTTTATCTATATATGTTTCATGATCAACAATCAACAATGGTTAGCTACCAGTTATAAACCACAACTGAATATGAAGGCTCTGCAAAAGAATCGAGAATTCTCATCAGTTATTTATGAACCACTGAGTAACCATTTAACATCATTTAATCATTTGACACCGTGATCCACTCAAAACCACTCAACTGAACATTCTGAACACATGAACCATTCATTGAGCCATTTAAGCATGAATCACTCATCGTCATGAACCACTCAACTGAATATAAACCATAAGAACCATTGAGGAACATCTTCACAATCTCAGCACAGATCCCATCCTGAGACTTTGCTGACGTTTGACCCATGGGTAACCATCATGCTCGGCGCAGCTACCGTCAATTCGGCTTGGAAGTTTGGCATGCTTTGGCCAGCTTTGGGGAGGAAGAAACAAGCCGGTAAAAGTTGGACTTTAAGTTGGCAAGTCCCCAGTTGGACCGCATCAGTTGGCTTTACAGTCGGCAAAACGACAAGGAATAATAAACGATAACCCCAGAAGAGAGTGGTGTCATACGTGAAAAAGCGATAATAAAACGATAGCAATAAAGATAAGAGAGCACTACGAAAGCTTGGCTGTATAGATGTTTGTGCATTTCTACCTTCTATTGCCTTTAGTATTCATGGAAGGTAGGTTGAGATCTGGCCTGTAAAATAGTAAGGAATCTAAGGAATCAAAAACAACGAGAAGGGTCAAAGTGGGCAATTCGTTTTTTTACCCAGTTTTCTTAGTGCCTCAGGTGCCAAGCATGAAGTAATGGCAACGCTGAGCTGGTGCTAAACAAATGGTCGTGTGGTTCGGCAATTGATTTAAAAGCTATACAATGATATTTCAGACTCCGATCAAAAACGAGAACGTACCAAACCTGAAAAACGATAATACGCGCACCAAATTTCAATGTCATTGACTCAAACATTAAAGAACATTGTCCGTCGATCAGACGCGATTCACGGTCACTGACGATGGCTTATGAACGTTTGTCTTCATTACCCTGTGGTAAACTAACATGGCAGTGGAAAATCCAGCATTTTGTTGGGAGAACCCTGGGAAAATATCCATTAATGGTGGATTTTCCGGCCAGCCATATGGGTGTTTCTCAGAATAGGGGTACCCCCCAATCATCCACTATTAATCATTTATAGTAATAAACCAACCATTTTTGGGGTTCCCTGTTTTAAGAAACCACCACATTAGTTTACCAGAGGCTACCCATCGCATATGGTGGAAACCACGTGGTTTCCGGGATGACTGATGAATGCCCTGGATGGTCTCGTTGGCCCCCGGTCTCATCGTGGAATCTTAACACAGGGAGTGCCCAAAGTTATGATTGGTTGATGACTATAAATGATGAATCATGGATGGTTTGGGGGGCCTATTTTAGAAACACCCATATATATATAAATATATGTATTTATACGGTATATATCTATATATATATATATGTATTTATGTATATACATTTGATATATATATATATATGTAAAAACATTTGATATCTATATATATATATATATGCGTAGCGACTAAAAGCAGACTTTTAGGCGGGGAGGTAACAGTCATGGTGATTGGATCACTGACAAATGTGATCATTGAGATCAGGATGTATCATGTTTGTACAATGTTCATCAATCATCACTGGGTGCGCAGGGTGACATGCCTGAGGAATGGTTTGTATTGACTTTGTCCAGCTGCGTCTGATATCAGGCTGAAATGCAAGCTCAACAGCGCTGAACAGTGCTCCACGTTGGCATTTTGTTTCCACGAAATCGATGTTGCAGGGTGGCCACGGCTTCGGACCTTGCCGTAGTCTGAAAGAATGGTCCTAAGCTTTTGCTCAAAGGGGACGCGTAAATGCTTCATCCATGGATTCGGTTCCATCCAGGCGGTTTAGTGTGCTTTTGCTTGCGGCTAGCTGTTCAGCGCGATCGCATGCCATGCGCGGCCAAGGGCGCCGAGATTGGGGGTTGGCGAACCTTCGGTGGCAGATGTTTTGCGCAGATCATGTGGTGGGAAGAGGATAGTTCTTGTTGTCGTTGGCCGGTGCTGGCTCTGTGCTTTACTCCCGCCCCGCGGCGGCCAGATGAGCATTTTCCATGCTTTCACGAACTATCGCTGCGTGCTTGGAAAATTAAAAGACGAGCTGCCCAAACGAATGGCTTTTAGCGCGTGATCTCCCGCTCCTTCTCCTCCCGCGCGTTCTCCTCCCGTGCCTTTCCTTCCGCCAGCAACATGTCAGTGTCATCACTGATCATTGTCATCGTTTCGTTGATCAGTCAGCAACGCGTTGTCATCACATTGATTATTGGCATCACTAATCACTGGCACTGGCCATCTCACTGATCATTGCCCTCGTTGATCGTAGCCATCACGAATCCTTGTAATCTCGTTGATCATTGCATTTTATGTGGCACTTGTCGCACTTTCTGCGACTTTGTAATGGCTGGAGTGTTGCTGTGTTTTTGTTGTGGGGGTGTTTTTGTTGCGCCGGTGATTGGGTGCTGGCAATTTTGTTTTGGTGTGTTAGATGCTGGTGACCTGTCGTGCTGGTGGTTTTGTTCTGCTGGGGTTTCGTGCTGGTGATCTTGAACCGGTGTCTTCGCGTGCTGCTGATTTGTTGCGCTGCTGAAGTTGCTGTGCTGATGATTTTGTTGTGGTTGGTTGGTGTTTTTGATGTTGTTGTGTTACTGATCTTTGCGTGCTGGTGATCGATCGTGCCCATGATTTGTTGCATTATTGATTGTGTGTTACACCAGATTTGGTTCTGGTGTTTGTGTTTTTTTCGTTGGTGTTTTTGTTGCGTGGCCGATGTTTTTTGTTTTTTTGGTGGTTTTCTACGATAGTTTTAGCTCTGTTCATTTTGTTATGTTGGTGTTTTTGTTGCGTTGCTTTTCATCAGTCGTACATCATGGCTCCTATGTTTTCACCGGTTGGTTTCCATTGTCTTCTTTCTTGCCATAGATGTTGTTAGGAAACTATAAAGTTTGGGGTTTTCTTTTTTCCGGCCCCACAATTGTGGGAACCCACCGTCTTCCCATCCCTCCAGCGCCGGTTTGTGGGCCACAATGGGTTCACCGAGCCAGCTAATGGTTTACAATGGTCTAGGTGGACTTAGGTGGACAAACATTTGCAATGAACCAATAGGCCTTGTTTCTGGGGAACTTCCCGACAGCATTGATGGAACATATCCCTTCATTGGGATGTGGCGTGCCGGCTTTCTCCGTGTAGCTGTTGTTCGTGCACGGTGACTGATCCTTGTTTTCCCAGCGGTTCTTTTGCGACCATGATGGAACGTGACTTATCTTTATCACGCAAAAAATCTTGGAAGGTTGCCCTCGCGCCCGATCCGTTCGAAGTTGAGTTGGTGTTTTTTTCCGGATGGTTCAACCTTTTTATTTGTCAAATGATCCGCAGGTCTCCCCTAGGGTTCCAATGTGTTGCTTCATCACATTCCTTTCTTGCTTGCAGATTTGGTTTTTGAATCATTTGTTTTACTATACCCTTCAATGGCGGAGCTAAGGTGCCACCAGGAGTGTTCCAACCGGAAGGTACTTCATCATGTGTAATCGGTAATCGGCTTTCTCGTTGCACATTTCTACGTCATTAATCGTCCATAATCATCAACACAACTGGTATTCCAGCAAGAGGCACCGTATATGATAAAGCAGTTTTGAGCAATCAGCGGCAGAATGAATTATGGGTTATTTGAGGAGTTTCCGTGACAAAAAGTTCATCACAAAACGGGTTCTCAGCCATCAACAACCAATTGTTGGAGAATAGGATGGTTGTTTGAAAAACCTGAACCATTTTTAATGGTTGCTTTATAGGCTATTGTTTAATGGTTATTCTACTTGATCGTTATTTCGCTATCATTTCATTGGTTCTGGATAGGACTATCATTTCAACCAGTGAACCACTGTAGTGACCTAATGGTTAATCAAGAACCCTGTTGAGTCAATAGGCTATTGATAGGTAAACCAATTGTTAATATCAATTGCTAAATGGTTAATCATGAACTACTATTGACCAATGGTAATCAGGCAACCTATTGACAAACCCTGTTGAGTGGTATTAATCAACAATTGATAGGCTTGCCTCTGAACCCATCGTTGACGATCACCTCTGCTGGATTTGTGCGAAGCGGAACCGGCAACTCATAGTGCCGCAGCTCAGGCAACCAACATGGCAACCTTTATGTGCCGCGGCGGAAGTGGTTGGTGAATTTGTTCATGGCTTGGGTCAACGGTTAAATGCCAAGAGATGCAAAGAGACGCCAAGAGTAAGAGGATCAGAAGCAACATTTTTCAACTCTTGGCTGTTGCCATGGGATTATTTGCCTAAAGGGTTATTAAACATGGCTAAGTGTCAATCAACATTTGGGTTAACCAAACTAGGGGTTGGCAATATCTCTGCTACATGATGGGGACATGACAGCATTGAGGATGACACCAACTGGGCGTGTTCCTAGCTCCATCAAACCTAGATTCCAGATCTTCTTGGGTTTATCAAATTTGATGTCAACTCCTTTGAATGTCAATCTACTTTATATCCCTTCTGAATGTGGTTCCCTTTTTTAGCAGTCATTTTTGTATCGAGCTCATCAACCATGATCAACTGTTTCGGTTGGTCATCATATGTTCTCCATGACCACTTCTTACCAATCATCATGGATAGCATCAGTATGATATCATCAATCTGGCAACGATTGCCAATATCAGCATTAACATGTACTAACATCACAACCTCAGCTCATCCTAAGGATGCCCCTTGTGTTGGCTCTTTTCCTGTTTGGATGTGCACCCCCACTTAGTAAGCGGTCACAATTCCCATGGTTTCTAGGGGCTATAAGCTACCTTATGAGGCTTGTAACCATGGTGATAACCCCTGCTGCACATGGAGGCTACCTCGGCCGCAGCCGGGTGCTGTCAGGTACTTCATGATCTACAACCTCACACTGACGACCTCGAAGATCATGGCGGTGCCACGACTGCAGACAGTTGCGACGTGACCGGAGATCATAGCTGGGGAATCATTCAGAGGTAGTTGTAGGGTCTATAGGGATTGATAGGGGATGATAGGGGATAATTACTAACAAATAGGGAATCATAAGCAACGAAAATGAAAATTTGAAAATTGCTAGTAATTATGTTTAACACTAGGGATTACCAGGGGACAATAACCAGCACAAATGCGGGGATATACCAACTATATGGTAGTTTGTCAAGCCATACCCGGAAATGGATGGTTTATTACTAACAATGGTTAGATAGTGTTTTGACCCCGATATAGTTACTTGATACTTGTATGTTTGTATGTTTGCAAGATGCTTAATAATATTGTAATGCAAGTGACCAATGATGATTAATCATTAAAAAATAATTAATCATGGTGAACGATGGACACATACTGATGGTTAGTCATGGCCGAAAATTGACAAGTGGTAAATGTTCGTTGACTGGTTCATGGCATAAGGGATCTCGCTCTCAACAAGGGTGGTGCAGCAAATGGCATCGCCGCCCCAGGCCACATCTGCGAGGAACGGGGGGCTGGTGGGTTGCCATGGGAGTCCATCACTGGGCTTTCCCGTTCGGATGCAGCATGTAGCATCCCGTTGAATGTGCGAACTCGACCTCCCAGCTTTGCCCCCAACCTGAACCAGCTGAAACGGCTGGGGTGACGAGGGAAAAAGAGAAAGAGCAAAAGTATGTCAGCGACTCCCAGGTGATAAACCAACTGGCAGGGATGCCGCCTTATTTTCCCTTGGGGAAACCTGTGCTGCGCCATTTTTTAGCTTGCCAGGTGAACCACTACAGTATAACAAATGCAACTGTAGAGTGTTCACGGTTGTTGGTTATGTTGAGCCCTGGACCCAACTATGACCTAGGAAAACTCTTCATATCAACTTGTTGGTTATTGTTGCTCCTCAGTCCCTACAAGCAAGACTGATTGCTCATATCACTATAATCATTACTAACCGATCATCAACCATCACCAATCATCATTGGCCACCACCAAGCGTCGTTAGCTAACTATCATTTAGCGTCAACAGTGGTAAACCACCATCCACCAGCATCAAGCATCATGAGCCAATAGCCATCATTAACCATGGTCTTGATGATATCTTGGAGATTTGATACTCACCAGGCTTCATTGACTGTCCTTCTCTGCTCATGCGGGGGAAGGGCAAGGACTAAGCGTGCGCAGCCATCATTAACCATCATTTACCACTATATTGACCATTACTATCATCCATCATTTAACCATCATTTACCACTATAGTGACCATCATTCACCATCATTCACCATCATTCACCATCATTCACCATCATTCACCATCATTTCCCATATTCAACCACCATCATTCACCATCATTCACCATCATTTCCCATATTCAACCACAATTAATGTTGGTTTCTGATTAGTGTAACCCCCCCTAAAGTAATGAAAATAGATGAAACCAACAGGTAGATACTAATCAGAAACCACCATTATCATCACTATAGTGACCATCATTCACCATCAATCACCATCATTCACCATCATTCACCATCATTTACAGCTATATTAACCATCATTTAGCCGTCATTAACCATCATTTAATCATCATTAATTCACCATCATTAACCATATCCTAATCATTGAGTGCTCAATCCACGACTGAGCGGCGAAACCCCGCTCGCGTGCCGAGGTCCTATGGATGGACTCCACCTACGCAGAATGGCAGATTCTCGGCGCACGATGTCGTCGTCACGGCCATCGATCAACCACGATCGAGCTGCACATATCAACTGGTGATTTGGCTGGTTAACTAGCTGGTTATAATGGTTAACAACCAACAATAGTAGGGGATAACAACCAACAATAGTAGGGGATATACCAGCTATATGGCTATGGGTCAATATTAACCAACCAACTAATGGGTAACTAGCTGTTTATAATGGTTAATAATAGGGGATAATAAGCAATGATAGATGATATATACCAGGTATATATGGCTATGGGTCAAGCTCTTAACCATCAATTTCATGGCTTATAATGACCAACCAAATCAAAGGGAAAACAATGGTGAATAGTAGGGGAACCAGGGGGACTGAGGATTTTGACCCACTGCCATATCAACCATTGATAATGGTGAATCATAGTAGATAATAGCCAACAATAATGGATAAACAAGTAAAAAATATGGCTGTTTCTCAAAGTAGGGGACCCCCAATGTTATGGATGGTGTATGACTGAAAACGATAAATTTTGGATGATTTGGGGGTACACCTATAATTTGAGAAACCACCATGTCGTACATGGAGCCCAGTGAATGAAGGGACCTTGATCTTGACAACTGAATGGTAACTCTTGGGCCCACAAAAGCTACCTGGTGAAAATTTGGACCGAGATCAACCTGGGACATTGGGGGTTTCTTCAAATAGGGAACCCCCCAAATATGCTTGGTCCATTGCTATCCATGGTTACTATTGGATGATTTGGGGGGTCCCCTATGACTTGAGAAACAGCTACTGGGTCTGACGCGGTCAGAGCGAAAGGATCAAATGTGTGACACATCAGGGTTGCTATGAATCATGGGCTGTTGGTGGGGAGCCAAGGAGCTGGGGGTAATAGCCTTTTAATGAGGGAGCCAAGGAGCAAGCAGGAGTGGTGTGACCAATTCGTAGCACATCTACCGTTGATTGATGATACCCAATTGTTGGCTGCATGATTAATGATGCTTAGTTGTTGCTTGATGATCTCTGTTAGCTTAATCTAATTGCTGATGAAAGATGCTATGATAGCGGTTGATTCTGAATGACGGTGTTTAATGATGATGGCTGAAAACAACCAACACCTGCATGTCTAGTGGCTATATAGTGGTTTCATGCATCTCTGCGCTGTCCCCACTTGATGCCTGTTCTTGGGGGCAGCTCAAGCTTCGAATTGGTACTGTACCAGTCTGTACCAACAAAAAAGGCATGTGAACGTTCCAAAGAAACTAGTTTGATCATCGATCTTCGCCCAGGGCAGCATTCCATATATCTACCATTACCAATGCTTATTGTAGTCATAAACTTGTTTGTGGGATTCAGTGCCAGAAAAGTTTGCAGGGATCATCATGATCCATTCTCGGAATACCCCATAACCATCGAGTAGGACCAGCGGACCTTTTTCGAACCTGCCAACATGGGTGTGGTTCACAACAATGCGCGCTGCGAAACACTTTACTTCAATAGTCACGCTGTTGGAATCTTCACAAGTTCAGGTTTGCACTGCGTTCGCACTGCGTTGAACATGCTACAACATGCTCCGTGGTTGTGCTGGGTTCCGCTCCACAGGGCCCCCGTTGAAATCAGTGGATAGCCGAGGGGCTCATGGCTCCAATCGACCAACATCTTTCGAGGTTCATGTTGACGGACGTGGCGCTGGCCATGCTGATGGTTTCGCTGCTCGATGGACGAGTCGGTCAGGCGAAGCCATCACTGGCGGCAAGCACCGGCGGCAATCACTGGCTGTTGGCTGAGTTGAGTTGGCTTTTTTGCTTATTTGATTGCGAACCAGCTGGTTGACTAGCTGGTGAGCTCGTTCGTTCGAATTAGTTTGTTGAACCAGCTGGTTGACTAATTGGTGAGCTCGTTACTTAACACCATTAGTTGGGTGGCTTGGTCGGTAGCAAAGCGCCAAGGTTTTCTGGGCTTTGGATGCGTTAGAAGACACACATGGCTCGGCTCAAATGGTGCATGCTTGGTGACAGTGTGCCATGACAAGCGGGGTTATGTTCCATGGATATAATCAAACAGGACCGGGACATCTTTCGTAGAGGTATTTACAGTAGAGTTATTTATCGTATAACAGGATATTCACAAGTTGGGCACCCGTAAGAAACATCACCGTTTCAGATGCCTGCGCAATTTCTATAAGTAAATCTATATCTATTTAGATTACTTGTTATTAGTTGCTGGTTAGTTGCTGTTTTTTTCTGTTAATTAGTTGTTCTTATTAGTCGCTGGTGTTGTTATTTGTTGCCAATCTAAAGGTTATATAATTGTCTTTCACATTCTTCAGGATGGTGTTGAGTGCCGTGCCGGCACTTCTCTCAGCACTGCTGATGTCTGAGAATGCTTAACACTTCAGAATGACGATTTATTTACTTCTGATGTTTAGGTTACTTCAGAATCATGGCGATGATTTTTCACCAGCTTTCACTATGGCTGATGATGTTGATAGTGATGCTAACGATGAATAGCGATGGTATGGTTCACTCGTTTATGATTTTGAGCTTCTGTGGTTGATGATGTTTGTTAATACTAACCATTACTATCCACTATTGTTGGTTATCAACCACCATTGACCATAGTTAACGATTGGTTTATTACTATAGCTGGTTACTATTGGATGATTGGTTTATTACTATAGCTGATTGGTTTATTACTATAGCTGGTTACTATTGGATGATTTGGGGGCACCCTTATTTTGAGAAACCACCATTTGACAATCATTCACCGTGAATTAGCAATCAATGGACCGTCAATTCGCACTAGAGTAGCCATCAATTCGCAATTGATGAATCAGCAACTAACAATCAATCAACCATTACTAGGCCGCGGCCACCACTCACCATTATTTATGAATCAAGTAGCAATCAATGAACCATCAATTTCCCATCCATTAACCATCAAGTGGCAGCAACAATCATGTAAGAATCACCATTCACACCGATAAACCATGAAGTAATCATCAATCAACCATTGATCAACCACCAAATAACCACCAATTGACCATCACTTAGCCACCAATTAACCATCAATCAACCACCCCTGTGCCATTCTATCCATTGATTAAGCAGTTGCCAATCAATTAACCATCAATGAAGCATCAATTCCCCATCCATTCACCACCAATTCATCATTGACCATTTATCAACCATTCATCAACCACTCAGAAACCATTAAGCCACCATTTCATCAACCATTTGGAATCATTAACTGGGATCAACCACCCATTCATCAACCACCCATTAACCATTTAATCAACCATTCACCAATAACTAGTTATGAACCATTAATCAACCATCAACCAGTACTCAACCATTAATCCACCATTAACCATTAATCAATCATTAATCATAAACCATCAAATAACCATTAACCATTAATTGGGAATCATTAAGTGGGATTAACCACCCATTCATCAACCATTCATCAACTATTCATCAACTATTCATCAACCATTCATCAACTATTTATCAACCCTAAATCAATCATTAATCACCCATAAATCAACCATTAACCAACCATTAACTAACTATTGACTAACCTTTAACCAACCATTAACGAACCATAAATCAAACTGGCCCTTCACCACGGCACGGCCCCGAGGTTCATGGTGCGTTGCCGGCCCAAAGACCAGCTGGCACCACGGGCACCCAGCGCATCGCTGCTGGGCATCGGCACGCTGGCGACCATCCTCAGCGTGCCGCGGTTCGGTGAGGACCGTTGTTGGACTGGTGAGGAAGCAGGTGCTGGTTGACAATATGGGGGTACCTCCAAAATGGATGGTTTATTAATAAACATGACTAATGATGGATGATTTGGGGGTACCTCTATTTTAAGAAACGCCCATATGATAATGACAATAATTAATGTTAATGATTAATGACATGATAGTGATTGATAATGATAATGATTAATGACATTGAGAATTGATATAATGGTGCAATGGTCAATGATTAATGACATGATAGATCGTGATGTAATGGTTGATAATGTTTAACAACATGGTTGATGCATGTTAATTAGTAATGGTTAATGACATAATAATGATTAGTAATGACTAGTGGTTGATACTGTAACTATTAGACTAATGGCTGACAATGATAGTTAATAATCATGGTTAATGATTGGACTAATGACATTATAGTGGTTGATGATGGTTGATCATGGTGAATAGGGCTTTTTTCTTCCATTGGTGCTGGTTAACAACATAATAATGATAAGCAGGTAATGGCTAATGATCATGATTAATCATGGTGGATCATGGTGAATAGTGGTGAACATAAGAATATGCAGGTGTAATGGCTAATGACCTTATGATGCTTAATGATTTTAATGATCATGGTTAATAATCATGGTTAATCATGGTGAATAGTGGTGAGCAAGTGTAACGGCTAATGACCTAATGATAATCATGGTTAACAATGGCTAATGGTTAATGATTAACATAATCATGGTGAATAATGTTTATAATCATGATGTAATGGTTGATAATGGTTGATAATGATGGTTAACCCTTAGACTAATGATTAATCATGGATAATTGTTAACCATTAGACTAATAATCGTCTAAAGATAATGATTCACCATTAGACTAATGACCTAATGATGGTTCATAATCATGTTAATAATGGTGAATTGTTATCGGTTCATGGTTAACATGGCTAATGACATTATAGTGGTTAATGATGGTTGATGGTGAATAGTGTTTTTTTTTCTTCCGTTGGTGCTGGTTAATAATACAATAATTATAAGCAGGTAATGGCTAATGATCATGGTTAATCATGGTGGATCATGGTGAATAGTGGTGAACATAAGAATAAGCAGGTGTAATGGCTAATGACCTGATGATGGTTCATAATCATGGTTAATAATGGTTATTTGCTATCGGTTAACGGTTAACATGGCTAATGACATTGTAGTGGTTAATGATGGTTGATCATGGTGAATAGTGTTTCTTTTCTTCCATTGATTAAATTGATGGTTAATAACATAATAATGATAAGCAGGTAATGGCTAATAATCATGGTGGATCATGGTGGATCATGGTGAATAGTGGTGAACATAAGAAGAAGCAGGTGTAATGGCTAATAGCCTAATTACTGATGATGGTTCATAATCATGGTTAATAATGGTTATTTGCTATCGGTTAACGGTTAACATGGCTAATGACATTGTAGTGGTTAATGATGGTTGATCATGGTGAATAGTGTTTCTTTTCTTCCATTGATTAAATTGATGGTTAATAACATAATAATGATAAGCAGGTAATGGCTAATGATCATGATTAATCATGGTGGATCATGGTGAATAGTGATGAACATAAGAATAAGCAGGTGTAATGGCTAATAGCCTAATTACTAATGATGGTTCATAATCATGGTTAATAACGGTTAATTGTCATTGGTTAATGGTTCACATGGCTAATGATATTATAGTGGTTCATGATAATTGATCATGGTGAATAGTGTTGTTTTCTTCCATTGGTGCTGGTTAATAACATAATAATGATAAGCAGGCAAGCAGGGAATGGCTTTGCTTTTCACGCGTTTTGGATTTTTGCCTGTGTTGTCCTTTCTTTTCAAGCCGCTGCAAGTGCTAGAATTTCTCCGCTGACAACTGCAAACTTTGGACATTACAATGTTCACTACTTTTGGAGCACATTGGAATTTGCTTCTCTTTAAACTTCATTCTAGTCAGGAACTTAGTGCTCAGACTATCAGTGGTATGAACGCAGTGAGTAATATCAACCTTAGTTCCCAATACGTGATTTTGTGGCAATTTGATGAAGTTTTTCAAGTTATTTGAATACTCTTAACTGCATTTCATGAAATGTCCTGCTCACGCAAATGGCGTGGTGCACTCGCATGTGTCCTTTGGGCAAGTATGGTTGCATGCTTTTTGACAACAGAGACAACAAGGAATCCACCACGTTCAGTGAAGCTACGTGGTCTACCTCCTCGTGTTGACGCGGGCAAAACAAACAGTTTTTGGGTAGCGGTGCAAAAAGCCGCCAGTAGGAACAAGACTGATGCCCAGACCTATGTCGAGAGCATAGTGGCGCTTGCAGACAGTCACATGAATTCCAGCAAAGTTGTTGACAGAGACGCTGCAATACGGGCTTTGATACAGTCAATGGAAAAGACAGGAGTTCTGACCTTGGTCTTGGGGGGCAAGAATTTGGGAAAATCATTTCTCAAAAAAGCTGCGCTGCAAAGGTGTTGCTCCAAAGTGGTGGTCCTTTCAGAGGACATGAGAAACAAACCGGGAGCAAGTTTGCTGGATGCCTTGCTACAAGTTGCTAACCGGACCTTGAAGAAGATGACCACTGAAGAAGAGTTCAAACCATTCATTCCTGCACTTTCGGCGATTGTTTCTGCAGCTGCGATGGCTTTTGAAGGCTTCGCTCCTGCAGCGGGTCCCATGTCCAATTACGTGAGGGATGTAGCTAGTATGGCTGCGGGGAAAAGGGAAAAGGTTCAGTCTGCGCTGGATGAATTTCTACAGAAGGTGTGCGAAGCATCAAAAAAACCTGCAATTGTGGTCGACGAGGCAAACCTTGCGCTGCCCGGGCTGACAAATGGACAGGATAGTGGGGAGGTGTGGGAATCCAAGTCAGCTTTGTCCGCGATAACAAAATGGACAAAGCAAGACATGCTGTCGAGTGTGATCCTCATCTCCTCAGAGTTTGGGTATCCCTTCCGCCTGCAAGCCGCAGGGTTAGACCTCAGGGACATAGGCAGAGTCATTGTCATCGGTGAATTGCCAAAGCCAGACATGCTGAAGATGTTGCAGGATGATTGGGGCATGGAGAAGGACTTGGCAGACATGTTCTACAACTACTTCGGCGGCGACATTTACACCACCAAGAAGGCTTTGGAGAGCCTCATTTGGAAGAAGGATAACTTCGACCCCTTCGCAGTTGTTGTATGTCCCGGGCTGCCTTCCTGTGTGAAAAATGCATCGGCGAGGGCTCACCTCGAGAACATCGCTAAGCAAGGCTTCTCTTTGGTGGAGGATGTGGAGACGGATGAAGGGGCAAAAATGATCGCAGAGAAGAACCTGGGTGGGGTCATCCACAAGGATGCCATCACCTTCGGTTTACCCACCATTTTCACTGGCGCAGACACGGCATGGGCTGTCATCCCATCATCCTATCATATGAAGCTGAAGATTGCCCGTAAGCTCCAACAAATTCCTTTGCCAACATCAGGACGGTGTTTCACAAACTAGCTCTTTTCTTTTGTTGTTCTGTTTGCTTACACTGTTCCAAACAAGAGGTTGACAGAGGTTGAGTAAACTTGTTGAGGTTTATACAGGTGCACAATTATGAAGTTGAAAGATAAAACAAAACAAGCATCCATGTACTTCTTCCCTGCAAGGTGGCACTGCGACTGCACCACCAGCTGTTTGGGTGAGACAAATCCGCAAGGACTGCGGAGAAGTGCAATGGCTGTTTGACTGTAAAAACGGGTTTTGTTTCAGCAAAGTTGTTGCTCTGTAGCAGGTTTGGGGAGAGGTCTTTCCAACAATCACCCACCTCAATGTCAAAAGCCTTCCGCTCTTGGGATGCTATTCGTGTTTCCTCTTGATTTCTTGGGCTTAGTTTTGTGCTCATTCAATGAAATTGCGAAAAGGAATGGGTTTGTTTGATGTAATCTCCGACTGCCCCACAGCATCACTCATGTCTGGATGCAAGAAGCCAAGGTATTTCTTGTCATGCCAGTTGTTCCTTTATCAACTGGTTTTGGTCATTGACGCTAACGATGTGAAACAATATCCCACCCTGAAGTTACATGCCTTGAGGGTTGAAGACCTCTTTTTTCTGGCAGTTCCCTTGTGCAGTTGTGGCTAAGAATGCATGGTCAGTTTGTGTGTAGCATAAAGACAGAGGATGGACGTTGAGAAAGGGTGTCTATGTAATGTTCCTCCAAAACCCAAACGCTGATTGTGGGAAAGCCCACTTTGATACCAACTTGACAGGGGACTTTTAGGGGTAGATAACAGGGTTTTTCATTCCTCAGGATTTGTTTAAAGACGTATTCCAATCATCTTCCTCAAGTTGATAGAGACGATTTAGGCTAAAGACTTTGTATGTTTTTCTGCCATGCCCTTGTTCCTTTGATATGTCCTTTTGTCTGTTCCCACCTCAACGTCTCACCTTTTGAGTGATACAGCAAGTGTTAAGAAGCAGCCTTGTCATCCTTATATGTGTTCCTTTCATGTGTTGCTTTGCATGGTTCGTGTGCTAAAACCGGTGTGGATTTGTCATGTTGATAAGGTAGGGTTGTGTTCCATCATTTCTCCCACTCAAGCGTCAAAAGCGTTGTTATTTGCAAGAGCCCCTGCAACAGTTGGTGCCATTGTTCCTTTACAAAGTTGCTCTGGCTAGTGTTCGGATAAAACACAACCCGAAACTTCATCAAGAGATTTCTTTCTGGCATCCTTTGCCTTGTCGTGTCTTGTTTCAGCTGGGTTGGGGCGATTGCATAGTTGTTTATTTGGATGTCTTCATATTCCACTTCGAAAAGGACTTAGACGCAAGATGCTGTTTCTCTGCCCTTTGCCTGTTCCGTTGCTATGTTCTTTTTGAGGGAAGTAAATGTTTTATACATAAAACACTAGCATATTTATTCCTCAGGATTTGTTGGATGATATCTTCCCAGCATCTTCCTCAATTTGACAGAGAGGATTTACACTAAAGACTTTGTATATTTTTCCGCCATGCCCTTGTTCCTTTGCTATGCCCTTTGGAAAGTAAATGCCATTAGCACACAGTTGGAAAGGGTTGAGTTTGAATGTCTCGGCTGTTGACCTTGCAGGACCTCAGTGGTGGTCTTGAGTTCGTCGGCAATGCCTTCAAAATCACTGGAGCGGTTGTTGACATCGATGATTTAAAGAAGGCGCTGACCTCAAACGGCATTTCTTTCATCTTGTTGTGGGAAAATTTTCAGAAGAGAAATGACAAATGTAAAGCAAAGCGTCCGCATCTACAACATTTGCTGTGAGTTCATGGTTTTCTGTTCATGTGCAATGCTGTGCGTTGGTTGAGTAGAAGACAAACAAAGTAGTCAGTGATGAAAACCAGAACATGTTTAATTGAAAGCTTGTTTTGCTTTGAGGCGATTAAGACGGAAAATCCAGCCACAGTCCAATGCGACGCCTTCCAAATAGAAATTTTTAGCCAAGAGGACCGTTGTCTGTGCCAGCAACCTCTTTTGATTGTTGCAGTTGCGTTGATGACCTGCCAGTTTGAATGCTTTCTCGCAGGACGGCAATTGGAGCAAGGAAGGGAAGATGAGTGCACCTCTTCGTGATAATGATGAAGACGCCCCTTATGGCTACATTGTGCCATAGAGGCGGGCTTGAGAGCAACGTGTGCAGTGTGGCAATGCTTTTCTTTGTTAAATGGTGCATCTTTTCTTTTTCTTTGTGAAACAGTTTTGCTTTGTGAGGCTCTTGGCGACCTGATTGTGAGCATTGGACAATTGTACTATCAAATTCTGACTTTTTTTTTCGTCCATGCATGTGCGTCTTCTCCTTTATAAGATGCGTATATACGATATGTCTTTTTGTGGCAAGCTTTGCGCTTTGGTTTTGTGACTGTGATTTTACTTTCTATGGCTTTAAGGGATACCGATATAAAAATACAAAGGCGGCATATTAAACTGGAAAAAGACGAGCTGGAGAGGCAACTTGCCACAAACGATCGTTGGGCGGCTGGTACAGAAGCCACAGAGCTGTTCAGCGCAGAGTTTCACCCAAACGTGGCAATAAACACGGAAAATGGAGTGGCAAAACTCATTGAAGCGGTGATTGGTTTGAGGGATGGATTTGCGCACGCAAGCGCCGTTGTCGTTTTGACTTTCGCCAGTGTCACATGACAAGATGGGAAATGGAAAATTCATGGAAAATCGAAGCTTTTACCAGTCAATATTGCCCTGTTAATGGCATAAGAATGGTTTATAATGATGGTTAATCATGGTGAATAGTGGTTAACATAATCTGCAAACATGGTGAACATACTCATAGTGGTGAAATCAACAGAAATAGTTCATAATGATCATTAGCAGTCATAAGGTGAAACTACAAATTCAGCAATGGTTAGTGGCTAATGATGGTGAAGATTGGTCAATCATGCTTGATGATGTGCCAATACATTCATTGACTATCATTGACTGGTGGATGGTACCCATATTGCTTGATTCAGTAGTGATAGTCTATACAGTGGTTGATGTGGCTGTGGGTCAAAACCCTTAGTCCCCCTGGTTCCCCCATCATTAGCCATTGTTTTCCCTATTATTGTTGGTGGAAATTCCCCATTAGTTGGTTGATTGATATTGATCCACCGCCAAATAACTCCTGGTATCTTAACTCATCAAATAGCTTCAAAACTCCAGCATCACACCCCAGGCCTCGCCCTGCCATCGCACTGAGACCTCGCTGTTCCAGGGGTATCCCGGCCACTGGCCATACTGGGAAGCGGAGCCAGGAGCGGCCCCCAGGAGTGGCCGTTCACCAAATGCTGAGTCCGAAGGGTGAACTGGAGTGGTTATAGTTGGTTAATGACATACGGCTGGTTATAACTGGTTTTGAATGGTGAACTAGCTGGTTGGTTGGTTATAACTGGTTGTGTAGTAATTCATTGTGGCTGGTACAACTATGATGGTTATAGCTGGTTATGTAATAAAGTACAGTAGTGATAGCACATATAAAAGGCACAACCGCACCTTGGAGGTGACTGCACAAATTAAGACAAGTTATGGCAGTTGAACTGGATAGGCTGGTTAACAAGCTGGTTCTAAGGGACAAACAAGAGTAATCAATCATACAATCATCAGCCAACAGGGGTAGTGATTTGTCACCAAGCTCTAGGTCATGAGATAATCACCCATATCCAGTCGCTATTTAGTTAGATAACTATCAGCTATCATACCCGATGATAGCGACTGATTTGAATTTGTATTAGCAATGAGAAACAACCACAATCCGTCATTCACCACTACTAGCCACTAACAACTACAAACAATTGTTAAACATTATGAACTCGTATGGCTGTGGGTTAGTTCACCCGTACCCCTGGGTTCCCCCCATGAATAACCAGCACGTTTTCCCACCAGTATTGTTGGTCATTGTCCTTCTTTATTGGGTGGTGAACTGCTTGACCCAGCTTGCCGTCTAAAACATCTAGACTGAATCCGTCGCACACCATCTCCTGTTGCCCAGGCATTGTTCATCTTCTGGATTACGGCAGGAATCGCTCTGCTGATGCTACAGTATGGCCCTGGAAGGTCCTTCTATGAGTTGCATGACCGCAGAAAACGCTCTTGGTTGGCTGGTGGTGGGGGTGGTTCATAAGCAGTGCTCAACAACTAATATAAGAACAAAAGATCGTTGCTTAGGTCGGTTGGTTGTTTGGATCCGTGATTGGTTGCCTGGCTTTGATGAGCCATCAATGGAGGGTCGAAAAATCGATGTGAAACAAGTGCATTGAAGATGGGCAGCATGTGTGCTTGATACTGTCGTAGATTTCCCTCCCTGCCACAATGTCAATGTGAAAGATGCCCAAGAAACTACAATCATGGACGACCCATCTTATCGTTTCATGATACTTTGTGAGAAAGACAATGGCGAGGAGGCTCTTTGCTGTTTCTTTGGTACTGTAGTGCTACGTTGCTACATTGATCTCAGTGTCAGACTGGATTAGCGGCAAAGAGTTTGTTGTTTGCCATTCACCAGTAGCAATTATATTTGGGCCAAAAGAATGAACAGTTCCTCTTCTGAGTTTGAATACACTCCAATATCTTCTTGAGAGAGGTTTGAAACACTTCATTCAATTCAAGTACAGTTGTGATTATATCACCCTCATCAAAATTGTCTTATGACTGCTCACAAGATGCCTTTTCTTGTTATTTGCAGGGGTTGTGTGCTGACAAGACTAGGTGATTAAAAGGAGTAATCACAATGCCAACAGGCTGCTTTTGTCACTGCAGCAGATTATTCATGTGTAATCCCTATTAACAAACCTTATTGATTATCCCTTATTACTTATTAGTTACTTATTATGTTTTTCCTTTCTTTCAAGTCTATCCTCATTCAGTCTATTGATCATTCGATATGTAACTCTCGTTAGTTAGCTCTCAACCGGCCAGACTTGAAAGAAAACCACCGTGAAACATTTGAGGTTTTCTGCATTCACCGAAGACATGGTGGTTTCCCCTCTGTGATCTTTGTTGGTGGCTGGGGGCACCACCGTGTGTGGATGGTTGGAAATGCTTAGTTGATTGTTGGTTGATGGTTCGTTTCCGTTGGTTGGTGCTTAGTTGTTGGTCAATCATGTGATGTTGTTGGTTAGTCGATTCTTAGCTGTTGCCAGTTGATTTTGGGCTTCACAACTTGCCAGATTTGCTTAGTTGACAGTGCTGCGCGTTGGTACCGTCGTGCTATGGAAGTACCGCGTTGTACAACGGCCGGCACCCCACCATGGCACCGTACCGGGCGGCCATGTTCAACACCCAACTGGTCGAAGGAGCCAGCAGAATCCCCATGGCCTTGCGAACTGGAACGGCTGGCGAACGCTTTTACGGGTCGCAGGGTTGGCGTTTCAACATCCGATCCCCATGGACTCCAAGTCGTTCAATCAGAATTCGATTAGATGGTTGGGTTTTTCCCAACATTTGTTTATACTCTTGAAATGGTTACCCTGCACAAAAAGATACCTCCCCTCTGAGAAGCCGCAGCCAGGGCAATATTTTGGTCACAAAATGGAATGCCCCCTGCTGTTGCGTAGCGTGAAGACCACAACGTGACATCGTGAGCCGTGGCGATCTTGCCGGCCCTGTCAAAACGTACCACCTGGGGAAACCAAATCGAAGACGAGCACTAACCATGACCTGAAGCCACCAGATCAGTTTACTAGAAGCAAGTCAAAAGTTTCCATAAATGTTGGTGAAGCGTCTACAGCCAGCTTTATTCTATTCCATTGGTATCTGCTTTTCGAATGTTCCCGCACCACCCGGATGCTATCCCAATGCTTGATTTTGTAAAGGAGAGCACCTGTGACGACCCACCTACATTATCGGGTAACCTTCTATTGGAAGAATAGGGTCATCCTGTGATTTTTTGGCGCGTGGTGGGCAAGAGAGACGTCACCTACTCATTTTGACAACCCAATATGCACACAAATATCACACAATAGGAGCCATTGATCAGCTTGAAAATTGGACAAAAACTCCACAGTGTCCATCCCCAAGTGCAATAATGGGTGTTTCTCAAAATAGGGGTACTCCCAAATCATCCATTCATTAACCATTAATGGGAATAAACCAACCATTTTGGGGTCCTAGATCTTGGTACCAGTAATTATACAGTCACGATGTTGCCATGCCGATGCCGTACGACTCGTTACAGTCAGCGACAGATTTGTAGAACATTTTGAGGTCTCGAAATGGCCTGTTTTTACCCGGCCGTGGTATAGGCCTCTTGGTCGAAAAAAAACGTCCAATTTATGTTCTACAATTAAATTTGGGTCCACCAACAGAAAGACGGTTCATAATTGGGGGGGTCCACCAACAGCAAGACCGACAGAATTGTAGAACGTTCTATTTTATTTGGGTTTTACACAATCCCCAAAAAATGAAGGAATAAAGAATTGTAGAAGGAGAAATTAATTGTAGAACATCACAGAAAATTGGGGTCTTTTTTTAACTGTTTTTTATCCCCTAAAAATGCAGGAATTGTTAATTGTAGAAAACATGGCTGCCGAAATCACCCGGCCATTTACCAACCTAACATCCCGTTCTACAATTTTGTCGACGACCATAATCCAATGCCACCGGTCTTTGCCTGGCATAGAGTGATGGGACGTATCTATGCGTATCTCCCATGACAGTCTGAAGTGCAAAGACTCAATGCCTTCATGGGGCTTTCTCAAGCCAGTTTGGGGACCCCAGAGTTATGGTTGGTTTGCTACTATAATTGGTTTCTAAAGGAGGATTTAGGCGTATTCCTAGCTATTAAGAAACCACCACATGCTTGAACAGACCTTGAAGCCAAAACGACTAATTATCATACCCAAGGCTAAGTTTCTGTTCTACTCACGGTTTTTCAGAGGTTTTCTTTCCCCCAACGATCATATCTTGTAGGACCAAACTCATGGCATCATTAGTACCTAAGACAACACCGTTCTGAGCATCAGCGTGACGTTGCAGGTCCAAATTAACGGACTGTACGCGAAGAATTCCGACCAACGCCGAAGCGGACGCATCAAATGGACGCCCAAGTGGAGCATGTGAGCCACGATTAAAGCCAGGGTGACTCATGGAGTTTCCATTTTGGGAGGAAGACGATAGCTGAGATAATCAACCGTTGCGTGTTGGCTGCGGCCGCCACAGAACTGACTCACTTGGCGCGTTTCCGCTGTTGCATGTTGCCCTGGAGGGGTTGGCTGCCAGAAATGGTTCGCGGCTTTGGTTTCAAGATGAAGGCGACCAAAAAAGTTAGGCGCCGCGCCATCATTACAACATGTTCGTGGAATTTAAAATAAGGAAACGCCTCGGAGCGCGAAGGTGTTCGGGAACCAAGCCTGTGACCGGGACGGGCTCTACAAAGGCTGCAGCAGTTCAGGCGGTTGCGCCGCCGGGTGACTCTTTGCAGGCGTCGCGGCGTTTGAGCGGCCCAAAAATTTCGGGGGTGCAGGAATGACAACGTCAGAAGTAGCTTGAGTTCGCTTGCATGTCTTGTTTCATTCCGCTTCATCGCCGCCAGTCACCCAAATTTTTTGCACCCGCGCTTGCATCACCATCACCATCGTGACAACACCTGTCATCAGCATCGGTTACAAGTGTTGGGCAACTGCAGATTTCTCCAATTTTCCACAACAAGCTGATCAGGTTTGAAAGTGTTTTTTAGGAACGACATTTCTATGCCTTTCCGAATGTGAAAAATATTCGTGGCATGGAAACATGGGCGTGGCACGAACGGGTGTTGGCCGCTGGCCAACTCCCAGGTCGCTGTGGGTCCATCAAGACTGGCCAGCCTGATCACCGCTATTGGGATACCACGAGCCAATGATAACACAAGGGGCATTCGAAATGCAGGGTTTGATTGTATTTTTTTAATCCATCATGTCGTATCCTGGCGTTCCCAAAGGTATGCGCGTGCTGCGCGCTGTTCCATGTGGTTGTTTGATTCATCCCCGCATACTACAAAGCAAAAAACATTGATTTTGAACCTTCTGAACCCATGTAAATATCCATGGCAGCGGATACAAATTCTGACAACCATGACCATGACAATCATAATTTGGTGTTGATATATAGCCATTATACCCAATTAATTGCTTAATGCGCATCGCTGTATCGCAGGTAAACAAATGAAGTGACATTACACAGATAATGATATATTTTGGATAACTAAATCTCGTATGTGTATATACATAAAACTAAATCGAACAATATATTTGTATATGCAGGATATGTGCAAAAAAGGACAGCACATAGTATCACCACCCCAACATTTCTTGGTGAATCACGTGCCCCCATCAGAACTTCATGGCTGGAACCCTAGCAAACCGTCGAAACGTCCCTTCAGCTTTTCTGCCAGGGGTTGCCTGGGGTTGATGGATCTACTTGGTTCAATGAATGGTTAGATCATGGCTGGTGAATTGGTTGTTTGTTGATGGTAACTTGAAAATCAATTACCAGATTCTTGATGGTAATTTGCAAATATATTTGGTCATTGTAAACGGATGGCGAGGTCATGATTGAAAATTGCAAATATTGGGGTGAATGAAATTTGAAAACAATTATTGATGGTCGAAATGTTGAAATGGTTGATTGCCAGTAATGATCATCAAGGTCATAGTCGGAAACGTAAACTATGTAATGTAACAATTTATTGGTAAACCAGGATAGGAAGGTGCCAATACTACAATTTTCACCAAAATTGAATGCGTGAACATCCCAAAAGTGGGTCCATCGATGCATTTTTCGAAGCTTCACCATGGTTCACCAGGGGTATGGGGGCAGCCAACCCCCGCATGAAGTAGTTGTGTTTAAGACTCTGAAACCGCCACAGTGAAGGTAATCCATGAGTCCCTGATGGTACCTGCGCCACGTTTTTTCGATGGAAACCAAGGAGCCGGGGTGTCATTTCAAGTGAACCGTGGTGGCGCAAGGTTCAGCACCTCCATCTTGCTGGATATCCCTCCACAACAATGGACTCGCAAATCTGACAACTACCTCATGGCTTCCTGGCTGTCACGCACGTGCGCCCCTTGGGTTCCCCTCAAAATCACGGGATTCGATGGGTCAGAAGACGTACTCTCCATAAAAAAGGTTGCTTCCAAGCCATGCTTCCAGTGCTGGCATCGGTTTTCTGTTCCGAAAAAAGAACAGCACACTATTCTCATGAACCTCTAGTGTAATCCACTGGTATTAGTCGGGGAAAAAACACTGCAAACATTTGCCTAGAAGCATGTGGCTGTTTCTTAAAATAGAGGACCCCGGGGAACCCCCAAATCGTCCACTAGTGACCATTCTTCGTAATAAACCATCCAGTTTTTGGGCACCCCCCATTTTAAGAAACACGCGCATGGATGTATATGTTAACCATGTATGACTGCAGCATGGTGATTTCTCAAGTTGTACCCAGGCCAATCATCCTGAAACCATGTCTAGTAATAAACCAATCATTCTAGTTGGCATATCCCCTATCATTGCTTATTATTTCCTGGTCAATAAACATGGTTGCCCATTCTTGACTACTAAGAAACCAACCCGAGCTTCTGGGGTTCCCAGTCACTGGCCAACAAATGTCAAAAATTCATGAGACCGAGGGAAACCACCAGTTCTGGGGGGCCATCTTTGGAAAAATGAGAAGATTGCATAGGTTGGTGGGCCCCCTAAATAGCTAAGTTGGCGAACATAAGTAGGGTACCAGTTATGGAAGATATAACTGTACTTAAATGGTTTATTAATCAACTTATAACCAGTGGGGCCCACCTTGTAGGTTGTCGGGCTCGGTTTTGCGGGGTATGTTTTCGTCGGCGCTAGGACTGCACTAAATTCTGTGTACAGACCATGTATACAGAAATCCAGAGTACAAGGGGATGGGAGGATGTGAGAGGCGTAGCGGCTATCGCAACCTCTCAGATGTGAAGTTTGGCTTGAGCATTGGCCAGCCACAGGTCCCATTAGTTTCGGGCCTGAAAGCTAAGAAATCACCAATTGAACGATGATCCATCGCACGAATCCATTGTTGGGTTTCATCCCAGAGGGGAAATCAGATTTATTCGTTCAACATCACTTGGATGTGCGTCCCCAGTTTGTAACTCATTACATTCAGCATGCTCATAGTGGTTAGCTCACCTACCTTATAGGGTAATGTACTGTGGTGAGATATCCCAGTAATAATCGAGTGCTGCACATACATGTAGAAGTTCCCTTTCAAAGTGATGACTTGGGGCTTACCAATTGCTCCCCACTATATCCAAAGTAAGCAACCCACAAATGGTGGTTTCTCAAAATAGGGAGCCCCAGAAATGGCTGGTTTCTTACTATAAAAGGCTAATAAGACGGGTGATTTGGGGGTACCCCCACTTTAAGGAACCTCCAAATAGGTGTTTCTCAAAATAGGGGTACCCGCAAATCACCCAATATTAACCCTTTGTCAGTAAACAACTAACCATTTTTTGGGTTCCCTCTTCTCTAAGAAACCTCCAAATGGACTTGCTCAAAATGGTAACAGTTCACCCGCTGAAGTCTCCCAACAATTTCTAGCAGCCTGGGCTGGCACCACCAACCCGGACCTCAGGGCTGCCACGGCCTGTAATGTGACATCATAGCTTGATGTTCGGAAAGCCAACCATTTGAGGGATACATTTCAGACTAGTGACTGGCATCATTTCACACTAGTGGGGATCATCAAGCCAACCAATTTACGATTTTGGATGGCTACAAATTGGCCCAAAGAAATCACATACCCTAACGATCACGATGTTCATTTATTACAAAGTGATTATGGATGCCAATATGAAATCATGTAGCCTCATAGCATCATGATGGGCTACTTGGGTAGTTTATCATATACCCTTACAGCCTTGTACAATATCAATTACTTTGTACCATTCCCTCGTGGTTCAAAGGTCCCCAAGTAGCTTATCTATTCACCAACTTCTGTGGCAAAACCGGTGGCCGAAGAACTTCGTTGAACTTTTTTTGTGTAGGCTTTCTGTTTGGTCTTCAGCATCCAGTGATCACACTGACAAAATCATGCTTGATGGGTAAAATCAAGGTTTTCACTAGCAAAAACGAGCAGTTTCATGAGATGATTCATAACAATATCAACTTGCTGGTGGTTTCACATATTTTTTATTTTGCCTAGTAATGATTAACAAATGGTTGGTTGACTTGCGCATATTTCTCATAGGAGTGGTGAGCACCACCGACCAGTAATGATCATTATTGACTATTATTACTATTATTGATTAATAGTAATCAGCCATTAGTCTAATTAGTAATTAGTAATCACTAATTGGCAGGTAAAATTAATCAACTATTAGTAATCACAAATTAGTCAACTATTAGTAATCATTAATTGTTAATCACCAGCCATTAGTCAACCACTCGGTTGATTGATTGTTGACCAAGCCCGTCCTTCACACTTTGGATCTTCAACCTTGAACTGGGCTGTGAAGAGTCAGTTTGCACCAAGGTCCAGGGTATGAAATGGGTAGGGTAGTTTTCAGGTGGTGGTTTCTCAGCATAGGGGTACCCCCAAATCATCTTTTTTTTGTTCATTTGGCGAGCTGGGTCAATATTAACCAACCATATTAAGCCAAAATAATAAGGAAAACAATGGTTAATGATAGGGGAACCAGGGGGACTAAGGGTGAACTGACCCACTGCCATTTATGGCAATCAACCAACTATAGCTCATGGGGTCCCCATACTTTGAGAAAGCCCACAGCGTGGACCACAGGCTACGCTGTTCTTGGTCAATCTCACTGTCCTGTTGAACGCTGGTTTTGTGTTTCTTGGACGCGGTGGCGGGTTGTTGGCTCATGTGCATCCCTACTGAGTAAGCGATTCAGGAGAGATTCATACAGCTCTAACTGGTGGTTTCTCAAGCCATAGGGGTACCCAAAGTTATGGTTGGTTTATGGCTATATATGGTGGGTAACGAGATGATTTGGAGGGTCTACGATTTTGAGAAACACCCAACTACCTAGATCGCGAGTGGCAAAACTGATGGTGGTCTACACGACTATCCTATTGCCAAGCATCAAGGGTTATACCCAGCCTGGATGGTTGCTTTCATAGTTATTCCTCAGTTTTTTCCCAGCCAAGTAACTGAGGAGATGCAACCTGCCAGCGGTAGTTGGGGATCATGTGGAGCTTTCTCAAGTCATGGGGGTACTGTAACATGGGGTACCCCAAAAATGGTTGGTTTAGTACTACTATTGGTTCATAGAGGATGATTTGGGGGTACCCTTATTTTGAGAAATTGCCATTTTGAACACTGGTGTCAATACCATGAACCACAAATCTGTAGCAGACGGTGAGACGGGAGATATGGTGAGCCACCTGCTTTGGATGTTCACATTACTCTGAAGTTAGTGCAAGTATCAGTAAATGTTTCACTCAGTGATTTTGTATATTCAATATTGACATACCTTTGTATGCATATTTAGATAATCAGTGATAATCATACATGATTACTATATATATATACACATACTTCTTTCTTTTTGATATATCTATGATATACTTAGTCATTATTGCACATATTGGCATACATATACATACAATCACACACAATATATGTTTATATATACACCAAGGTATTTGTATCTATGACAATTGTTCGCAATGTGTACTGCGCAGCTATTTCCAGCCATATCATCCTATCAATCATGCACCCATGATGCCAAGGCAGCACTGGCTGACCGATAACAATTGCTTCAGGACATGGTGGGTGGTTAGTTCCGCTGACTCAACTGGCTGGTGGTTGGTAGGTAGCGATGAGCGGCTCGCCAGGGGTGTCCCCTGAAGGGGCCCTGTCATACGGGGGAGCAGCCGGCCAGGAGCCACCCTTAGTGTGGCCACCAAGCGGCACACCGATGGGCGCCGAGGCTATGTTACGGCCACATTCATCGACAGGTGGTGTGTGCCATGGCCTTCCAGTGGACTTGGCGGGGTCATATGGGTTTTTGTCAAGTCATGGCTGGAACCCCAACGTCATGGCTGGTTAGTGATGAAGAATGGATAACAATGGTTATTAAAAAGGGGATAATAAGCAATAATAGGAGATATGCCAGCTATAATGCTTGGTTTATGAGTTTATGACTAACAATGGTCGATATTCCATGATTTGGGTGGTCCACTATTTTGAGACCCCGCCATATGGTGGTTTCTTAAAATAGAGGTACCCCTAAGTAATCCTTTTCTTTATCATTTATAGTAATAAGCCATCCAGTTTTGGGGGTCCCCTATGGCTTGAGAACCCGCCCTATGATTCCGCCAGAAATGTGTTTCCATCTGGGTCATTTGGGTATCATCCAGCAGCTCCACATGACCCCTGAGCAATGTGCACCGATCAACGGTGCCATGGTGCTACCGCAACAGGTTTCCGAGCGATTTCGATCCTAAGTGTGCTGCCAAGCAAGCGTTACTAACCAAGCACAAGCAACCAACTAAGTGAGCAAACCACCCAACCAACTACCTGAGCAACCAACCAACCAACCAACCAACCAACCAACCAACCAACCAACCAACCAACCAACCAAGCAACCAACTAAGCAACTAACCAACCAACTGCCCAAGCAGCAGCACCGGTGAGGTAAAAACTGGCGCATCTGCAGTTTTTACGCCCTGGGTCTCATCTTCACCGCTGGCCTCACCTGGTCAAAGCCCTCGGATTTCAGTTGCCGCTGGGCGGCAACGTGGTGGGCGGACAGGAAACTCGTGCGGTTCGTTTGGGTTGCCACGTAGTTATGGGTCAAGCAGTTAACCAACCAACCTGGTTGGTTAACTAGCTGGTTATAATGGTTAATAATAGGGGATAATAAGATATAATAAGTAACAGGGCATATATACCAGCTATATATGGCCATGGGGTCAATATGAATCAACCAACGTTCATGGGGGATAATGACCAGTAACAATAGGGAAAACAATGGTTAATGATGGGAAGCAGGGTTATGGGGTTTTGACCCATAGCCACTTGGCAATAGGAATGGATATGGACGAGGTGCACGCCAACTGGAATTGGGATTTGTTCGCAGATGTAGGGAAATAGCACATATGGATTGATAAGGGGAATTCGCTGTCAACAGGATTGATCATTCTGGTTAGTTGAGTGATAGTCGTTAGGTGAGGCAGAAGTTTGGAGATGGTGGGCTAGTAATCCATACCCTTGAAAAACAGGAGGGAAAGCCCAACACATGGTTGATATTGCCAGGATCGGACAATCCATGATCAGCAACCAGAGGGGACCGTGGCTGTGAACAGTAGAGCTTGGCAATTTTCGCGTCTAGAGATGTTAGACATCAAAGACATCAGATGGCGATTGATCTTTGGACAAGTCACAATGAGCAGAACGTGTGAATCAATGAATTAGCTTACAATTGGAGTTGTTTGGGTTGTTTTTCAACCTTCAAAATTGCATGCTAAAAATGTGCTGTTTCTAGAATGTTTGTTTCTCAAAATGGGGGACCCCAGAAGTTATTTTTTTCTCTGTTTGTTACTATAAATCGTTAGTAAATGATTATAACTGGATGTACTCCTATAGCTTGAAAAGCCACCATAAGATTCAGTTATAAACGATTAAGATATGTTAAGATGCAGATCCATATATTGGCTATGAGCATCTATAAGCTATGTGGTTATGTAGATCTCAAAGTTGGATCCAATTGTTTCTGACTGAAGTTCTGACCCTGGAAGTTCCCAACGCCAGCACCTCGGGTAATTGGGAACCCTCTGGAGGTCCCCGCCTCGGGAAGTTCGACCACGGCCGAGGTATCTTCCGGGTGAACTGTGACTCTGCCACTTGACGTCATGGCCGGGGTCGTCCATGGACCCATGGGATCCATCCAGGGGACTGGGACGGGCAACAAATTGTTGCAGCTGCTTCTGTCCATCAAGGAATATCAACCAGAATGGATGATTTATTGTCCATCATATTTTGATCAATATGGTTTTGTCTCAAGCCATAGGGGACCCCAAAGCTATGGATGGTTTATTCTATAAACGATTAAGAATAGCCATGATTTAGGGCTACCCCAATTTTGAGAAACCATCATATGGTGGTTTCGAAAAATAGGGGACCCCAAAATTCATTGGTTTGATACTGTAAAGCTGTAAAGGGTTACTAGACTGGATGAGTTAGGGGTGTATTTTGAGAAACACCCATATCAACGATATCTCCACAGGTGTTGCTCACATATTGACAGAGTTCCTATGACGTCAGGGGCTGTTATTCACCCTACCAGCGAATATCCACTGGTTCATCCTGCTAATCTTACACCACCACCTGTGAATCAAACTCAATCAACCAACTAACGGGGGATAATCACCAATAATAATAGGTAAACCAATGGTTAATGATGGGGAAACAGGGGTACGGGGTGAACTGACCCACAGCTACTTGTAGATGAGGGATCGACCACCTATTCACTGGTGCAGGATTCCTTCCGGTGTCCCCAATTCTTTCACTACGGTTGTCCAAAGCCGCCTTTGTGTACTACCAACTTGGGCCGGTGGTTGTCATCGCCAAGTATCGGATCGTACTCAATGGTCTTTGCAAGCACATACGGCACGTAGCAACTTTCTTCGGCTTGCCGTGCATGCTATCGAAAAGTGTTGGTTGCACTGTCTACTTTGCCTTTCGAGGTCAGAGTTTGCTAGTCAACCAGTTTAAAGTATAGCTACGGTTGTACAAATGATAGGCTGGTTGGTGGTTTCACATTTTTTTATGTTCCCTAACGATTATGAACAAATGGTGGTTGACTAATATTCATAGGGGTTGAGACCACGAACCAGGTAGGCTGGGAATAAGCCGTAATGATGGTTGGCAAGAGGATATTCACCTGCGGCATGTCATCATAGTTGGACCATGCAGCCATTGCTCGTCACAGCGCATCACCAAGCATCTCCAAGCATCACCAAGCACAGTTTGCTTTCTTAAGCTATGGGGGACCCCAAAGTTTTGGTTGGTTGATTGACAATGGTTCATGACAAGGGTGATAATTGGGGGTACCCCTACAACTTGAGATTAATGACGAACCATTTCCAGTAATAAACCAACCGGTTTTTGGGGTTTTGAGAACCCTTCCATTTTGAAGCACAATTCCAAACCATTCTCTTTCACAGAGCCGCTGGAAAGTCGGCAGCGAACTGAAGCCAGCCCTAGCCTGGTTTCTCACGGCTAAACAGAAGTGTCATAAAGATTGCCATTGGAAAATAAGGTGGTTTGTCAAAAAAGAGCACCCTGCAAAATGGTTAGTTGACTACTAAAAGTGGTTAGATAAGGATAATTTGGGGGAATGATGAAATGATTGTCAGCGAGAATGTTTGAGACAGACAAAAATAGTTGATCATGGTTTGAGATTGTCATTGTCAGAATATTGGAAACCATTGTAGTGTCCATTGCAATTGACCATTGTAATGTCGATCAATGAATAGAAATATTTGCAAGGAATATTGGAAGGTGATGATGGAACTCGAAAATATTGGAGATAGAATGCAGTGCGAGGTAGCAGAGAATGTCAAATGTCAGACACCAGGGTAAGGATCGCCATCGACTTAATGTATTGTGCGAACCACGACCAACCAGTGTTTGTTTCATTAACCATGATTGGCTCTGAATTTTGATTGAACAATCCGATAATGATTAACCATCACATGACCATTACTTTGCCGTTAAATATCCCTGAATTGACCATTTTAATTGTAATTGTATATAGATATATCTCAACTGTTGTGTATGAACCAAAATAAACCGTTCTCAACCGTCGACTATCAACCATTATCAACAATTACAACTCATCATCACCAATCATTACCAATTGTCAGCTGATTTATTTCCCACCTAAGTATGCTCATAACTTACAGGATATCTGTTATAAATGGTACTTACCCTAGTGAACAAACCTAAGTTACCACTTTGTACTGCCTCCCCGCATTTTGTGAATCCCCGAGGCAGTCTCTCAGAAGATGAATGTTCCACTTCTCAGCAAACCAGTGCCTGGGCAAGATTTTCAGAGCTGAAAAAGATTGGTTTCTAATGAGGAAACCATGAGGTGAAAACCAGGATCTTATAGCGTTTTATCAGATGTTTAATCGGATTTTATAGGGTTTATATGGTGAAACCATGGGGTTTTCTATGGTTACCACGGAAAAGATCACGGCCCTGGCACCAAACCTGTTTGTTGAGAATAGCGCCAGAAAGCCAATTGTGTTGTGAGCGTAGCAAAAACGGCTGGCTGATTGATGGTAGTTATGTGGGGAATTGGGTAGCAGCAAGGGTTTCACCATGAATTGAGTTTGCTCCAATGCAATTTGGATCAACTTCAAACCGCACCGTTATCCCGGAGCCATGCCCACTGTCTACTTCGCTTCGCAGCTGTGTTTGGTGGTGTATGTTCGGCAAGGGCCTTTGTCAAAGCTTTGGCATCATTATCCAAGACTTATTCATTCATAGACCATCAGACCAACATTCCACTGGTTGGTCAACAGTCAACAGTCTACAGTTAACCATTCAATGTTTCTTGTCGAATCACCAATCACCCATTCATCAAGTAACGATTATAAACCAATCATTGTAAAACCGGCAACAGTTATCACAAAACATTAAGTTATTATCACTATTCATTGACCATCACTGACTAACCACTAACTAACCGTTAACTAACCAATAGCTACCCATTCACTAACCATTAACTCACCATTAGCAAACCATTAAATCACCATTTGCTACCCATCAACTGCCCATGAACTGACCTTTAACCGACCTTTAAGTGTCCATGCAATCTTCACTGACCGGCCGCATTCCCACCTGCAGTGCCGCCGCAGGTGGGTGGCGTGATCTTTTCCACGGGCAATTTGGGTGGCTGCTTCTGGGGCCCTCAAATGCTGAGCTGCAAAAGCAAGGTGCAGTGGTGGCTGAGGGATGAAGCAACGGTGGCCGGATCAACAAAGGTGAAGGAATGGTTGATTCAGGTGGTTGAAATGGGTAAGTGATGGTTAAGGGATGGTTAGATCTGGTTGATGACAATGATAATGGTTAATGGAGAAGATTAGTTTATTAAATGACTAAATGATGGCCAATATATGGTTAATGAATGGTGGATGGCAACGAGAACGAATGCTTCACACTGGTTCTCATTGGCTATCCTATTGTAAACAGTTGACCCCCATTGTTTATATCTAGTTGTAGTCAATATAAGACCGGTAATGAATGTTTAGACAATTGATAATGAATGGACACTTGTTAACATAATGATTGATGAATGGTTCATTGATATACATAAATAAGTAACCAGTGGACGGTCCCGGACTGATCGGGGAACCCTGGGGCGGACTATTAGAGAATTAGCGTTGTTTAGTAATGGATGATTAATTACCAGCAGATTGTCAATCTGGAAGCATACCTTTTTTGAAACAACAGTTGTGAGTGATTAAAACAAATAGAGCTGCTGATGATAATGCTGATGCGGATGAAGAGGTGGATATGTGAGTGAGGGATGAAGCTCCCTGGTCGTTGCTGGTCATGGCACGATCTGACATCTTTTTTTTGGCAAGGGCCGTTTGAAGCAACTGGCCTCTTTTGGTGAGAACACGTGGTTTTGCCAGACCCCGGCTCGCACTAGAGGAACATACTATGTTGCAGAACCGCATGCCAGATTTCAAAGTACGAGCTGGAGCCATTGAAGTGGCCAACTTGCCTTGAGAGCATGGGGGCCGCGTGAGTGGTTGCAATTCATTTTTCCCAACTTAAGGCAGTTGAGCGCAACTTCAAGGGAAGGTGCTGCGATTTTTTTCAAAGGTACTCCAATCACACGATGCCAGGCAAAGGGGATTCTGCACAGCATGCGTTTGCTTCAACAGGGGGGGCGTTGGCGATTGATCAATGCTGGTTTCATGCTTATATATGTATTTAGATTGACGATATTTAATACTAACCAACAATTATCGATGCCCAATGCTTAGAAATCATGGCAATTTTGTCCTTCGGACAGCTTATGGTGATTTAGTGCGTTCGTCGCTATTTATAGCTATTCAACGGGCTCATAGAATAATTGAGATTAAAGGAGGTCAAGTGGACATAAATATCATATCTACATCAGATAATCGCTAGATTAACACATCAGCTGTTTCCTAACCATTCATTAGCTTAATATGGCAGTGGGTCAAAACCCTGTACCCCTGGTTCTCCCACTATTAACCATGGTTTTTCCTATGATTTGGTTGGTCATTATAAGCCATGAAATTGACGGTTAATATTGACCCATAGCCATATGTTTACTTCAATCCGAATCAATTCGTGGAGGACATGGCCTCGCCCAGCCCCGTGGTTGCAACACCAGATGTGCAACTCGATGTTCGCAAGTTTACGTGGCGAATGAGTGGCTAAACTCGCGAATCGATGGTTCCTTGCTGGTTGAAGTGATGGTTAAAGCCAATTAGTGGTGTTAGATTGATGGTTGGGTTCCATTTTTTTGTAAGATTGATGGTAAAATCGATGGTCAGTTTCACTGCCATGTGGCGCCCCTCGAACCCTTTAGCTTTGCACGCAGGGGTTAAGTGTTGTACAATGGGATGACCATCATTCACCATTAGAACAATTATTAAGCACGATGAGACAGTATCATGTAACCATCATGGACCATGAGCCATCATAAACCATCATTGACCAGCTTGTATTGATTACGATTATATACTAGCAAAAGGGCTTAACTATCAACTATTAGCAAGCAGGATGTGTTAATCAGATTGTGAACCATTGTTTAAAACCATTGTCATTATTATCAATCAATATTAACCATCTATGATGAACCATCTTTTTTTGACCACTATTCTTGTTAACAATTATTTCTACCATCATGAACCATCATGAACCATCATCAACCGTCATCAACCATCATCAACCATCATGAACCAGCTTATATTAACTATAACTATCAATTATTGATTAACCAGTTTAGATTAAGTATAAGTGTCAACTACTAAATAGCCAATTTATATTAGCTAACAATATGATAACAAATGATAACCACTATCACCAACCTTTTGTTTCACGACTATTGTAAAATCATTTTTCAAGAATCATTGTTATTAACCATTATTAAGCATCATTATCAACCATGTGTCATTGACCGTTCTGGTTAACCATTATTGTTCACCATCATTTACCATCATGAACCATCCTTAAGCAGCTCGTGTCACCATCATGAATTACAAACCATCAACATTGACCATGATGACGCATCATTCACCAGCTTACATTAACTATAACAAGGGGTTCACTATCAACTATGAACAATAGGATAGCCAATGATAACCACTATCATTAACCATTATCATTACATATTATTGACCACCATTTTTTTCCACCATCATTAGCCATCATTAAGCATCCTTTTCAACCATTTATCATTAACACATACTAGTAACCACTATTAATCACCATCATTTGCCATCATTATTAACCATGGGTTCACTATCAACTATCAACAAGAAACCAATGATAACCACTATCATTAACCATTTATCATTAACACATATGAGTAACCACTATTAATCACTATCATTAGCCATCATTAAGCAGTTATAACCATTATTAACCATCATCATTAATCATTATGACCATTTTACTAACCACTATCAACCATCATCAGCCATCATTAAGCATCATTGGCCATCATTTACCATCATACACTATCATTCAGCATCATTAGCCATCACTATTATTATTAGCCACTATTATTAACCACCATAAATCACCATCACTAGCCATCACTAGCCATCATTTACCATCATTAGCCATCATTTTACTAACCACTATTTACCATCATTAGCCATCACTAAGCATCATTAGCCATCACTAACCATAAATCACCATCATTTACCATCACCATCATTTACCATCCTGCAGCAGCTCATATCAGCAGCTATCGCTTCAGGACCACCGTTGCTGGGTGACGCCGCCCAACTCTGCGCAGCTGAGACCCAGCTGGACGGCCAACCTCCAGCGGCCACAGGCGGCGCCGGTGGTGCACCACGGGGGATGCCGGTGGTTTCTGTAGCCATAAGGGTAGCCCCCTAGGGCTATGATGTAACCCCCTAGGGCAGCTACTAACCATGGTTACTCACCAGTAAGTGGGATGATCATCCAAGTACCTGAAATGGCTGGTTTATTGCTTATGAATGGTTAGTAGTGGATGATTTTGGGGGTCCCCTATTCTGAGAAGCCATCATTTGGTGGTGATGGATATGGATATTACCACTTATCATGGTTGATAGGGGAGAATCAACAAGAATGGTTCTGAAGCCATAGGCGACCCCAAAAATCATCCTTCACATGAACCAGTTATAAGAATCCATCAACAATTTCGGTGGTCCGCTATTCAAAGAAACCACCATATGGCGAGTTGAGTCTATATAGACCAATAATCATGCGGGATCAGTTCACCGACAATTTTGTTGGGAATATAATGGTTAACAATGGTACACCAGGAGTACAGTTGGAATATACGGATATAATATGATCAAAAGATTGTCAATGATGGTCAATGATGGTCAATGAGTCAATTGATGGTCAATGATGGTACATGCTGGTAATTTTGGTTTGGTTCTCTGGTGTCTTTTTGACGGGTAGTGATGGCCAATGCTGTTCAATGATAGTAAATTTTGGTTAGTGATGTTCAAAATCATGATTGATGATGATCATTTCTAGTCTTACAATGGCTCATGATGGTCAATGATGGTTGATGATGGCTATTGATGGTTCTTGATGTCTTTTTACACTGGTTAGTGATGGCTAATGGTGTTTGATGATACTTAGTGATGGTTTATGGTCGTTAATGATGGTTCATGGACATTAAGGATGCTCACTGGATGATGTTCAACAGTGGCCATGATTCTGAATCATAGGACGAATTAATCATCCCTCTACTCAAGAAATGGTGAGTTCACTCTATATATACTTATCAAGCATGATGCTCGGTCCATCCGATGAATCACGTTTTTACAATTGTAGTAAACTGCCCAGAATCATCTTGTTGTCCCTCTGTGCCCTTTGGGATCTGATTTCTGAGCCATACCCATACAGCCAAGAACTGCAGATGCAGCCATCGAATAGTCGTAGAAGCGACTCAAGGGCTAACATCCATTGGATCCTGAACACCAAAAGAATTGACGGCGACTACGCACGAACAAGGCATGCAAAAGAGAGAGGTCGAGAGAGACATTGTAACATAGTCAACAAAGTTCAGATGGACATGTTGTGCGATCAGCAAAGCATACTCAACTCCAAGTGGTCGAAGTCAGGGAGAAGATGACCTTCGAGTCATCGCTTGTGCTGTGTGGAGTTTCATGAAGATTCTCAAGGTATTTGTGAGGCTAAGGGTGAACCAATAAGGGTATGGGTCAATATTAACCATCAATATTGAGCAACAATAATAGGGAAAACAATGGCTAATGATGGGAACCAGGGGTACAGGGTTTTGACCCAATGCCATGAAATGACGAGCCTCGTCCAGCAAGCCCAGGCTCCCCACACTGGTTGGAGAGCCTGGGAGACAATCCACCATAATCCACCTGCAATTTGTAGCTGGGATCATCCGCTGGGACGACCTATGATCTTACCAGGACCAATGTTGCATTGAAAGAAACGATCTCTGATTGGTGATTGGATGTGATTGGTGACCTATGATTGTCTCCGCTTTGCTAGAACTGCAAACTCCCTTCATCAAAGCAACCACTTGTGACCTTTCAATAGTTGAAGAGATGCTTTCCCACAGCGTCGTGCTGGTTGAGATTTGGTGAGTCTTTTGCATCAAGCCGGTGGCAGGTCCAGCTCCATTCATAACCCCCCTGTGTTTGATGGTCACCAGGGTTGATGCTGGTTTATCAACAGGAATCTACCATTAGAGACAGTAACAGAACATCTGCAGTTTACCGCTTGATAGAGAGTAGCTCACGATTTTTTTTTGATTTCAGTCTGCTGAAACGGCTAAGCACTTCCGCAGACTGAAAATGTTTCCTCCGATTTTTGCATTATTTTTGATTTTTGGATGTTTGCGCAAAGTTTGCTCATGTTCTTCGTCACCTTCGCTAGCCATCCTCAAACACTCTTGCCTCAAGAACCACAGAGTTTCGCGGAGCGCAGCTCCAGACCACCTCCGTTCCACCTTAGTGATGGACTAATTGGAGGAACGGTGGTACAGTATTAACATGTAATTACTGAGAATGGATCCGTATATCATGGTTACCATGGTTTGTCCTAGTTTTAACATGTTTTAACTATGTTAATTAGTCATCTTGACTCTTAACCATTATATAGTTCACGAAGGAAGTAACTATCAACCACGTATGCTCAAATTGTTTTTCTCTTCGTCACAAACTCACGGGACTGATTCGGCACCATGGGTGAGAATCCTGAACGCTTCCTTGCAGGCTCCTTTCGATGAATCTCGGTGTGACGTTTCTTTTGCCGGCTGAGCGTTGGCTAACACCCTGGACAAGTCCCATTGGTTTCTCAGCTCTGTTGTGGCTAATTACTGGGTATTACTGAGTGCATCGATAGGATTCATCGCCAGTTGTTATCGAGAACTGCTGCTGGCCGCATATACCTGCGATCTAATTCCCGATTGGAGGGGAGTTTGCTTACACTACTAATTATAATTAGTCATGACTACTGATTCTAATTAGTCATGACTATTTCGTGGTGGTCCACCCTGTAGCGGTCCACCAAGAACCATTAGGACATCACCGTGGCAGCAAACGACCCAGACATTTCACCGACGACAAAATCCGGACCGATTCATGATTGAAGTTGACAGCATCTCTTTTGGAATCGCGGATGACTCACACTCTGTATATGTACAATGATGTGGCTATGGGTCAATATTAACCAACCAACTAATGGAGGATTTACCAAGAATGATAAGGGAAAACAATGGTTAATGATGGGGAACCAGGGGTACAATGGGGTACAGGGTTTTGACCCATAGCCATATGCACAAATACATACACACACACCCTTTCTTTAATGCATTGGACGCATGCACCGTGCCACGCACATCAAGATTGATTCGCTTTCAGGACCATTTTTCCTGGAACAGCCGCCCAATTGGGGTCTGTTCTGTTGTCTGCCTTGACCAACGGTCTTGTTTTCATATATATATATGTATATATATATGCTTTCATGGTGTTCTAAGTTGTGAAATCAGTGCCTAGTCGGTCTTTTTATTTTCCCAAATGTATTGACAAATATATAGTTGGTTGGTCGACTAGCATTCATCGGGGTGGTGAGCACCACCAACCAGATGCCCATTCTTCAAGAAACATCATGTGGCTATGTACCAAGATAGTGGTACCCCAAAAACCATTGGTTTATTTCATAGATTTCCATTACAATTTGCCACAGGGCTGTGGGTCAAAACCCTGTACCCCTGGTTCCCCCACTATTAACCATTGTTTTCCCAATGATTACTGGTTGTTATCCTCCATTAGTTGGTTGATTTATATTGACCCATAGCCGTATTGGGGTTAATGATATTGACCCATACCCATGTGATGCCTGCAGTTGATCAATCAATGCATCCCTCGGTAAGACCTATCTGGAGCTCAAAATCATATCGTTTGGGGCTGCGGATGTAGTGAAAATTGGTCGGTTGAATGGCCGGCGATCCTGGGGATGGCGACGTTTCTGTACAACGAGGGACCATGATGGACCATGGAAATCCGGAATAAGAGACCTTCCCAATATTCTGCTGGTTTCTCACAAAAGGGTACCCCAAAGTTCTGTTTGGTTCATTACTATAAATGGTTTTTGTAAAGGATGATTTGGGGAGTCCCCTATTGTGAGAAACATCCATCATATTCTGGTGATTTACCTCGTAATTTTGGGTAAGCAGCTTGATCTTCTATACTGCAACTTTGCCAATTTCCCATCAGGGACCATCGCTTTCATTGATTTATCAATTCCCTATTTACTTGTCAACCCCTATCGATCATGATTGAATTCACCATGTTTACCCATCAACCATCGTTTTGCCACCATTTGAACCATCATTTCCACCCATCAACTTCCCATCAACCACCCATCCACCATCATTGATCCCATCGCGGTGCCGCCCATGGGCTCCATGCCACGTCGCAGCCACGCCGAGACCCGGGAAGAGAAGGTGAAGTTCTGTCGCAAGCATCCGCGGCCTGGCGGACGTTCCAGGTTTTTGGATTTTTTCCAGTTTTTAGGGATTTTTTCCTGTGACTTATAGTTAATGACAGTGGAAAAAATCGCTATATTCAGGCTTTACTGGGATCTTTTTCCACTGAATGGCAAATCCTATATCTCAAAAATAATTCCACTGTCATTTCCAGCTGGTGGGATTTCTCATGGGATTATAGTTCTGACAGTGGATTTAGCATAGAATTTGCCATAGGATTTTCCGTTTATCATGAGACTTGCCATAGGATTATATCATAGGATGGATTATAGTTATGGAGAATGGGTCGCTTTTCTTGGGGATTATCATAGATGGAGTTACGATAGGATTTACCATATATAATCTAGTTATATTGGGGTTATTTTCAGCTTTCTAACCATTTTATACTGGTTTAACGATAGGGGGTAGTTTTTGGTTTATCATGATTTATAAACTATTATGAATAGTTAAGGATATCCGCTCATAATGGTTGATAATTGCTAATGCTAGGATTTATCATAGGATTTACCATTGACCACTATCATTAATCACCAATGATTCACCATCATTAACCATCATTAATGGTGAATTGATTAACTAATCAACCACTAATGATAGTGATTAACCATTATGGATAACCAATTATCAACCACTATCATTAACCACTATATGGTGGTTTCTCAAAATAGGGGACCCCCAAAAATGGTTGGTTTATTACTACAAATGACTATTAGTGGATGATTTAGGGGTACCCCTATGGCTTGAGAAACCACCATATGAACCCTTAGTAACCATCATCAACCACCACTAATCAGCCACCCTTTCCTGGTTTCCTCCCAGGTACCATCTGAACTCTCCCAACGACGACTTGGGAAACTGGTGCTGGGCGCCCGGCGACGAAGCGTGCCTGGGCCGCGAAGATTTTCCTGGGAAAATCCGCGACTTTTCGAGTGGTTTGCCTTGCTTTGCCTACCCAAAATCCACCATGTGTAATGGCTTACCTAGAAAAAATCCAGCATTTCGAGTTTCAAAATCCGTTTACCTAGTAAAAATCGTGGTTTTCCAACTTTGATGGTAGTAAACCAACCATGACTGGGGGGTTCCCTTTGACTTCAGAAGCACCCAAGTTGTGTTTTTTTAATTCTTAGGGCAGTTTACCAGATTGTGAATGATGGTTTGTCAAGTCATGGAGGTACCCCAAAAATGGTTGGTTTATCACTAAATATGTTTAATAAAGGATGATAACTGCCGGTACCCCTATTTTAAGAAACCACCAGTAGCTTGCGATGTCCCATCAAATATGGCTCTGGGGTTTATCAACCGTTGATTACAAGACCTGTCCCTGGCAACCGCGCGCATCATCATCCTCCAGCCAAGCATATGACTGTTGAGCCGCCAGAGCATCACTTTGATCATTGACATTGATATCAAGTATATTATATTAGTATATTGCTTCATGACAAACACTCATAGCTTTAGAAAAAAGGCAACCAGAATTGCATCAAGGAGAGATCCACAAATTTACCATCCAGAGAAGAGCCACAGTTTTGATCGGCGCAGCAAGGTGTTTCCGCAAGTTGATTCACTAACCAAGCCCGTTGTGAATCTCTTGCCCTCATTGTTTTCAAACACGTTCTCCTTCAGAAACCAGGGATTCTCCTTTGGGGGTCAGAGACAAGAAACACCTTTACGTATCTGTCATTGTCAAATGATCAATCATCATTGGAGCTGATTTCGGTCGCTAACCTGGCCTCTATATGTTAGATTCCATGTTATTAGCCATCGTGAATCTCTTTGAAGCATTCCAAATCACCACTCTTCACCACCATTAGCCATCATTGAACATCATTAACCAGCTTGTCAACCATCAGCCAGCTTGTTAGCTTAGCACCACCATTAAGCATCATCAACTATCATTGACTGTAATATACCTGACAGTTTTTTGTTGTTCAATGGTTGTGAACCACCCTTGAAGCACCATAAATCTTTATTAACCATCATAAATCACCATCAACCATCATTGGCCACCACTAACGACCATTAATCACCATTAGCCATCCTTAAGCACCATAAATCTCCATTGACCACCATCAACCATCCTGAACCCATGGGAAGCCATGCTCTTCAGCTTCGCGCTGCCCGCCGTGCCCCAGGACAGGACACTGCGGCCCCAGTCCCACCAGAGACCTGGGAGAAATGGTGGATGGATGTTATGGCACCTCGGAGCCAGCTGTGAGGGAATGGTTCCTATGAAGGATTTATAATGGTTTATAAGTTATAAGGGTTTATTATAATGGATCAATGGTGAATAGTCATGATTTATGGTGAAAAGTCAATATTTTGAGTGGTTTAGAATGGATTAGAATGGTGAATAGTCATGAGTTTTAGTGGTTTAGAATGGTTCGTATAGCCATGGGTCAATGTGAACTTACCAATAATGGGGGATGATAACCAAGAAAGCTATAAGGAAAACAATGGCTAATAGTTGGGGAACCCGGGGTGCAGGGTTTTGACCCACTGCCATATGAAGGATTTATAATGTGTTTATAATGGTGAATAGTCATGATTTTTAGTAGTTTATGATAGTTTAGAATGGTATATAATGGTTTGTAATGGTTCATAATGGTTTATAATGGTGAATAGTCATGATTTTTAGTAATTTATGATGGTTTATAATATTGAATAGTCATGATTTTTACTGTAGTAGTTCATGATGGTATATGATGGTGCATAGTAACGATCTTTACTGTTTGTTGTAATGCTTCAGAATGTGGTTTAATACTTAAACCATCATATTGATGAATTATAATGGTTATAATAATGGTCACAAAAAGTGGAACTAACTCAGCCGAGAAGCTACAGCAACGTCATGAGGTGATAATCGCGAATGCAGGGCCACTGTGTAGGGACGGCGCCGCAACGGCTTTCAATTCACCCAAGCAAGGGGACAACCACCAGTGAACGACATGGCAGTTTCTTAAAATGGGAAAGTACCCAAAAGTTATGCTTGGTTTGTTACTATGAATAGTGAAAATAAAGAAAAATTTGGGGGTCCCCTATCTCGAGAAACACCCATATAATTACAGTGAGATCGTGGCAAGAAACCAACATTCTAGACGTATCACTCTCTACGTCTCTGTACGATCAGGCTATCTTCTGGCAGATCCATATCAATAAACCACCCAAAATCTTGATGGTAAGCACCGACCATTCTAGTTGGAGGTTTGATTCACATTTTTTATTTTCCCCAGTAATTATGAGCTTCAATGGTGGTTGACCAATATTCTTCACAGGGTTGGTCCAACCACCAGCCAGTACTTCACAGCTCATTCAATGGTGGTTGACCTAGCATATGTTTCAAACATTTTGATGATTTTCCTAATCGTAGTTATTAACAATTGGTTGGTTGACCATCGAGTTGGTGCCCAGATTACCAACCTGTCTGAGCAGCATGACAGCTACAGGCTAGACCCAAATAGCAGCAAAGTTGAAAAAAAAAAGTTGGTTGACCTTGTTGACCTTGGTTGACCTTGGTTGGTCTAGACCTTGCTTGGTTGACCCAGCTTCCAAGGTCTGGTTCAACCACCAAGCATTACGTGGCACCAGCCCAGCCCCACCAGCTATGGTGCAACGTGGGAGGTGCCACAGCACTGTGAGGTCCCAACAACTGCTACAACCGCAGTTACAAGGCGCGACGGCCGCTGCAGACCTGGCCAGCATGGTGAGCGGAAGCAGTTCAGGGCTACGAGTTGTGGGTTAGAATGGTGTTTACAAATGGTGAATAGTCATCATTTATGGTGAAAAGTCATGACTTATGGTGAATAGTCATGATTTATATGGTGAAAAGTCATGACTTATGGTGAAAAGTCATGATTTACATGGTGAAAAGTCATGACTTATGGTGAAAAGTCATGACTTATGGTGAAAAGTCATGACTTATGGTGAAAAGTCATGACTTATGGTGAAAAGTCATCATTTATGGTGAAAAGTCATCATTTATGGTGAAAAGTGCTTTAGAATGGTTCAGACCCTTCAAAACCAACAGTCATTGCTGTGACTGGTGGTGATGGGGTCAACATTCTTGACCCCCAAGTCATGGCCATGAAAAAAACATGGAAATCTAAGAGCAATGGTTTTCGGGGTGCCCCATTTTCACGCACAACCATTTTGCCGTAGCCTGCTTGATGAGGTGAAAGTGGCTTCTTTTTCGAATGAGTCAGGCCAATAGTTAATAGTTGAGTTTGTCAGTGAACAGCAACCATTCAACCAAATAGTATTGTTCCATGACAATGGGGCATTTTAGAAATTTGGATGGTCTGGCCATTTGTCGGTCGGTAATTTGACCATTGAACATTGGCTGATAACAACTCAAGACTCGGAGGTGACCTTGCGTTGCAAGTCATTGTGGAACTGAATTGTGTTATCTTTATGATCCTGCCATGGCCTTTTTTGGATCACGCCACTCTGCGTTCCTCACTCTTCACCAAGTTGCTGCGAAACATTGAGTGTAGAAGGGCGCTTAGACCAAGAGCAAATTAGAGAAAGAAAAGGAAATGTATCCAGCAGAAGGTCTTTCTGGACAGAATGAGTAGACAAGACTGTGGACAAGTGAGACTTTAGAAGTTCAACATAGAAAACCAGCTTAATGAAAAGATGTTCGTCCTGTAGGTCGCAGTGGCACCTACGGGCCAACTGTCCTACTGTCTTTCACGGGAAGTGAAAACAGGTTGACATGCTTTACCACTCAGCAGTAGTAGTAGTAGTAGTAGTAGTAGTAGTAGTAGTAGTAGTAGTAGTAGTAGTAGTAGTAGTAGTAGTAATAGTAGTAGTAGTAGTCGTAGTCGTAGTCGTAGTCGTAGT
>VSDK01007744.1:111334-167453 GCA_009767595.1 Symbiodinium kawagutii | reverse complement strand
CTTCTGCTCAAAGAGCTGGATCCGCAGCTTTGTCCGGAATTCCCAGTCGTGAAAACTCGCTGCATCTCCTGCAAAGATGTAGCTTCCTGATTTTGTTTCCAACGGGGCTAACCCCGTCCGCTCGGCTCCATATTTGAGTCCCGCCACGGACATTTCAACGATTCTGCAATCGCTGGCAACGGTGCCAGCCGTGCAAAGGACCGTCACTGAGATCGGTCTATTTCTCGAACACTGTTCTTGGTTTCCTGTCTCGCAACGCGGAATGGCACAAAGGCCTCAAGGATCTGCACGTACCACGGAGGGTCGCTAACCGCTCCGCTACCAGTATGGAAACTGACCGGTATCGTGACAGTCCGAAGTCTAACACACCATGTTTTGCGCGCCGCTATGACTCAAGGGCCCTGTTGAGCCCCATGTTGCAGCGGGGGTGAGAAATGACACATGACAACCTGGCGCACAACTCGGTTCCTTTCACACCATCATCCCCCACCATCTACATCACAAGTTGAACCATCATTAAGCCATCAGCAAAACCATCATCGAACCATCAACGCCCAATTCACCATCATCAAGTCATCACCATTCTCAACCATCATCAACAATCATCACTTTAATTGACTTCATCATCGTCAACCCATTATTAACCACGATCACCATCATCAACCACTATTAACCATTATGAAACCACCTTCCCCGAGCTAACCATCATGAAACCAATCCCATCCCGCCCCGAAGCGCTCGTCACAACCTGCCACCGTTCCGTCTTTCCATGCCGTGCCGCTCCTCATGATCTGCGAAGATGGCTAAGGCCTGGAGCAAGTGATCTGAGAACCATGAGAAGTGGATGATGATCTTTGATCTAATCTGTTTGGTGGTTGAACCACCCCTCTGAAAAATATGAGTCGGCCAACCATTTTTTTCCGCGGCATCACTATGGGTTCGCCCTAGTCAACCAACAATTTGTTAATAATCACTGGGGAAAATATAAAATTTTTGAAACCACCAGCCAGTAATTCTGATTTAGTGATTTCTTAATGAGGTCAGTAACATGAACATACAAGTGTTAGTATATATGATGATAGTATAGTATATGATTTATCTATGATTTTTAGGGAGCGAATCACTATATAGATTTTATTGGCTCGATGATGTAGTTAGATATGAAGATATAAATGCTAATAGTGGTACTAAACTGAAAAAACAGTGCTACTAAACTGAAAAACAAAAGCATAAGAACTACCAATAATGCGGAAGGTTTGTAGTAGCATGATTATACTTAACAATTAATCTTACTCAGTCAGATGATTAAACCGCATATTAGTATCAAATCATGCTTATCAAATAGAATTCAATGATCATCTATTTTAGGGGTGATTCGCAAAATAGTTTTTTTAGATGATCGATCGGTGATTTCAGGGGTCCCAATTTGAGAAACAGCTTGTGTAATTGTAAGCATTTGCTATAGCAGTAGTCGTTTGTAGTCCTAAGTATTTGCATGAATGGAAAAATCAGATTCTTACCTTTTAATTGTCATTGAGCATTATGGCCATCATCTGCAATTGCATTACAGTTATCAGCTAGAAGTTATTATCATTTTACAATATCTATTTGTACGCGCAGTGAGGTGTTGCAACGGCATTCCCATTACTTAGCCAACATTATTTTCAACAAATGTGAACCACACTGGCTATACACAGAGATTTAGGGTTTGGAGAATTAAGATTTTAGCACTTGGGGTCTAAGGCTTTAGGATTCTAGGGTTCTGGATGTTTTGGGTTTTACCGGTTTAGGCGGTTTAGGGTTTAAGGGTTAAATGTTCGTCAGCCAACTTGGGAGCTGGCTGAAACGCAAAAAAACTCTGCACCTGCAGAGTCAAAAGACACTTCACAGGGCAGCACATCCGGCTTGGCTGTATGATTGCTACTGAAAAATAATGCAAGAATCTGGTAATCCATATGATTCCCCACCAAACCAAGCCTCCATGCAGAAATGGTCTAATTGACTACCACTGGCCATTTGTCGGCCAGTCTGAGCCAACTACGAACCATAATGTAAATGACCAATTCCTGCTAATAGTTGCCTGTTCTTCTTGTAAATCTTATTGTTGATACTGGCCAATAATGACGATCAGTACCATCATTATTAGCACCGCCAACTATTGTTGTGTATCTTGTTGGTGGCTGTAAGCCATGCAAAAAAGCATTAGTCAATTAGATAACCCAGGCATGGTGGCAAATTCAAGAATAACAAATGGTTGAACATATTGAAACCATCAAGATCATCAAGCAGTTTTGTTGAAAGCAGCTATCATTTGTCATTGCTAGCGGCCAATGTTGATAGCGCATGTAAGGGCCCCCCTGCACCTGATGAACTTCTTCCACATCGCAACCTCTCTTGTCGGCCTCGGTCCCAAGCAGCCGGTCTGCGGGACGGCGAATCCACGGGTTAGTGAGCCCCTTCTGAAAAATACCAGGGGAAACTGAAAAATATATCGAATATATATATATATATTACTATAGGGAAAATGCCTCAAAATGTTCAAAACCCAGCTGAAGAAATGCTGAATTACCAAGCCAGCTACGTTGGACCACGGAAGGGAAATCACTATCAGCAAAACGTCACAGGGAGGAAGTCATATGAAATCTGGACCTGTCGCGCATGGCACCGAGTCTACGGCAATGAGCCGCAAGGCCTGGCCGAACTGCTTGATGCCTGGCGTCCAAGCCATTGGTCGAACCGGCTCATGGCGACCAAGGAAGACGGAGAACCTGCTGGGTGAACTCATGTCCCTTGGCGTGGCCCGCCAAGCCGACAACATCATGTCGCCCCTGAAAAGCTAAACCCTGGTTTGTTGGTAAATGATTGTTGGTAACAGGACTTATTGTTGGCAAATTATTGATAGGCTATTGAAAATGGGCGCCTGAAAGAGGATGACCGCCGTCGACTGCCCGTAGATAGAGCCCGGCAACGGCGAAACCATTTCCACTTCTGGATTCATGATGATTTTACCGATGCTTCCGTTGCAATGAAATTCAGGAGGTAACCAAACCTAAACGACCATGTGGTTACCAGTCCCTAAAACGGTTTCTAGAAGGGTAGGGATTGATTTGCTGACTCGTTGCTTGACTAGCTGATTAACTGGTTGATTGACTCGTTGCAGCCGTGGGTTCCTATCCGGTTGGTCGACGTTCTAGCCATGATTCATTGATTGGATCACAGGAACTCCGTGGAGAATCCTCATCCAACATTGGCTATAAATGGTAGAACTGTTGATCACCAGTTCAGTGACACAAAAGTCGTTCATTCATTAGAATGGGCAAACAACATGCAGAAACTATCGGAAAATAACAAGTTCACAGTGAATGATCTAATACAATACCAACTAATGACATCTAATACCACCTAAAATTAACTGATACCAACTGATAATGCTTGGCCAATACCATCTACTTCCAACCCATTTGGTGGCTCACAGCGTCGTCTTTTCAACGCCATCAATCGTCGTGCGCAGCATCGCTGGTTCCAGCGTTCTCCTGGTAACTTGGACTGGGCACCAAAAAGGAGGGTTGGTTGAACAATGACCAGTAATGGTTCATCATGGTTTGCTAGCCATCCCCAACCTCTTTATCAACCAGTAGCAATCATGATTTACTATGTTTACTGGCATTACCACATGATCAACCATTCCAATATGTGTCACATTTCTTGTCCGTTAACGCTGTGAACCACTATAAGTCGTCATTGATCAGCATGAAGGGGGTTGGTTCATTGGGTCCTCAACAGCAATGAGAATGACGTCCACTGAACCATTATATAAACAGGGTTGGTTCACCAGGGTTGAGAAACTTCCTGCGAAATACGCACGGACAAAGCGTCCGCATGTATGATTGTAGCCAACAAGCGTCACTGGTTCACCAAAGTCTCCCCCGAGTGGCTATTGCAACCGATCATTAGCTGGTAGAATCAAGGATTTACCTACCATGTAACAGGTGATTTGAAATCATTTGTTTGGTTGCTTGCGTATACTTGGTAGTCAAACAGTTGAAACCACCAAGTACAACAGAGAGTTTGGGTGCTCATCTAAAAGCCTCTTGGTGCAACATCCGGTTCATTTTCTGGATTTCCACGTCATTCGGCACATGCGGGAACGAGTTGTTTGTTATCCAGAAATATTTGATGGGGAAGCCCACCCAAAACCCTGATCATTGATGGTTGCCAGGGTTTCCAAGGTTGATTTTCCTGTCAGCAAATGCAGTGGTTCTTGGAACATGTTTCGCCGTACTTTTGGGAAGGAGTATTGTGGTGCTGCTTCTGATTCTGCCACCTTTCACAACTATAGGTTTCAGAACACGTGGCCAATCTTTCGCAGCCTGGATCATAACCGGAGAGCCACATAGATCTACAAGGCCCTGAGTCAGCTAGAAGGTGAATCAGCACCCAAAGGACATAGAGGGTGAGGTAAACATGCATGGAACCCGACATTGTGAAGGCAAATACCGCCTGCATCAATCTACCTACTCATATTTCATGGAATTAGTTAAATCGTCGTTCCTACAACCAGTGTCAGTGGCTATGATGGTCATCAACACCCTCTTCGTCAACAACCCATGGTGTACCCACACGCTTGCGCAACCATTCTTCGATTCGGCTCTGTGTTGAGCTCCCTGAAGGCAGCAGTTGATGGTGTGGTTTTATGGCATGAATCTCCCAGGCAAGGAAGGCTTATGATAGATCCTGGCATTTCGGTTTGTCCACAGCCATGGTGGTACCTACTGACCGCCCAATAATGACCATCATGAAAAGGGAAGCCATCAGTTTGAGGTCGCACAATCTTTGGGCAAACCCACTTAGATCACTACATACGACCACGAAACTGAACATGTTAGCCCTTGATGGGCTATTAGACATGGCATTAGATGTTCAATTCATCAATTCCTCAATGATTAAGATGGCTAGTGATTAGCCATCAAATGTGTCAACATGGTTAAGCAATGGTTATTACAGTAATTACTCGAGTAATGACTGTTCAATGATTTGTGATTTGTCACGACTTGACCAATGAGTGGCTAATGGCAAATGATTCGTTAACCAACCATTAACCATCGATTAATCATCACAAACAAATCCCAATGAATATCAGTAACCATTGATTAATCACTGGCCACTGGCCACTCACCATCTTCCCTGAACCATTCTCATGCCAAACCCAACCATTCCCTCACTCCTTGGCCCGGCGCTTCTCAGCCATGGCCTACAGCTTGGCGTCACGCTTGGCCCGAGGTGTGACTTGTTAGTAGAAGGGTCGACCATGATCATCAATGGTACTGGTATTATTGATGGTATTGCAGGCATGTTGATCATTAAGATTCATTAAATAATGGATACATGAATATTGCCAGTATCAGGTATTGCTAGTAGAATAGTTGATCATGACATTGGATCATTAAGATTCATTAATGATACTGGGAATATTGATGTCCGACCAACTGTTGGGATGTCCATGACTGGTATTATTGATGGTATAATTGATCCCAAGCGTTGGTACTATGGACCGAACTCCTCCAACCTACCACTGGCGAAGTTGGATGCTTGGTGGCTTGACACCCAGCCATCTGTCCACCATGACGACCAATCATAACGACTACGTCATTGTCTACGGCCTGAGGAAATGCGAAAATGAGGAGCAACATGTGCACATACGAATGTGTATGCATGTGTGTGTGTGGATGCGAATAGGAATGTACACACATATATACACGAAAAAGATATATATATGCACAAAAATATGTGTGCATTTACGCAATTTCATGCTGATCTACTGGGAACCTGCATGATTTCGTGCACATCAAATGCAACTGGCCTCAAAACACATCTGGAAACAATGCAAGCATCTCGCAAAACATGCAACTTGCTTGCGACAAACGCAAGGCAAATGGTTCTTTAGTAATATATTGCAGGATGTTGGTTCAACCCTGTTGCAAGAACCAGGTAAACCACTTCATCCAATTTGTAGCATCCATAGTTTGTAAGCGAGAAGCATTCCAATCACTCACTGGAAAGCCTTGAAAATATGAGTTACTGTAATTAGATAAACACATGACACGAACATGTGGCAGCCCTAAAGCACAAATCGATATGATCGTTTCAGCAATCACATCAAGCTTGTTCCATCATGAAGATTTCCTTTGGATCACTCCTTACTTAGTTGCGTGAATTTCCACTACTTCACCAAGCTGTCACCGGATTCTTCCGCCCTGTGCTTGCCTGCTGCTTCTCTTCCAGAGAGGGGCACAAGGCACGCCTGAGATCGATGACCAGGCGCTGAAGGATGGAGGTCATTCCCTTGGTCTCTTCCTCTTTGGGGCCCACAGACATACGGCAGTCATGCAAATGAACACATCTTAAGAACATTTCTGCTAGCTCATAAGCACATGAATTTCCATGTAAATAACAATTGAGCATATAAAATCATAACAGCATTCAAATGGTTAAGTTTTTATTTACATATAGATTCGTAATTCCCATAATATCATGTAAAATGAAACCTAAACATTCAAATGCTCATCACCATGGTGACATCACGCCGCCGAGCATCTGCAGCACCGGCACGTGCCGCTGCTTTGGCGCCGGCGCGTCGTCGCTGGAAGCGGCGGAGCAAAGGCAGTCCATCACCGCGGCAAAGCGCCGGTGCCGCTGCAGGATGGAGCGAAAGGCCTACAGCACAGCTGGTGATGAAAACTGCGGCTTGCGGGGCTGGTGGGTTTAGCAGGCTCTTACCGACGCCTTAGGGGTGGTGATGGAAACTGATGGTTCGGTGCAAGCTGGCTGAGGGAAAACCAGCCGTAAATGATGCTGCATGATGGTTGATTGAGGGAGCCAGCTATACATGACGACTCATGATGCTTAAATAGACACTAATCATGGCGGTCAAGCTATCTAAACAGCCGGCAAAAACAGATAGAAAACAGTTTTTTCCTGAAAGGGGGGTGGGTGGTGGTTCATGATTGGAAAGAATGGGGGAAAAGAACCAAACAATGATGTGATGTCAGCTCTAAAGGTTGTGTAACTATGGTTACTCACAGTGGTTGATGATGGTGAGTTATGGCCAATGATGCTACTTGATGGCAAATCATGGTTGACGGTGGATGCACTTAATAACAATGAATATGTGGCAATGAGGCTTGGCACCAAAGCAGCTGCACCGTTGATTGACTCTTTCAGCAGTGCATTCCGAGGAATAAATGAGTCAAAGGAAGCAAGTTGCGAGCAATTGTCCATGATGTTTTCCTGCCGGCACAGTGGTTGATACTGGTTGTAGTTTCAAAATCGATGAGTACAAGCAAGATGGGCACCCCCAAGCATCCCAAGTTATGAGTTGAAAATCGATCACAGTTTCAGGAGCACATCATCCATGGACTTTTCAAAGAAATATGGTCTTGTCAGAAAGCACGACAATAATCACCAATAGGAGGCCTGGATAAGCCAATGATTTTTTTCACAGCCAATATGCGAACATATGAAATATAGGAATCGCCCAATACCAATCACAATGATCATACTGCTCTAGGAAGGCCAATCAGGCTTTCATGGCATGAAATAAAAGCCTAATCATCATTGAAACCCAAAGGAGGCAACTGTCCAGTAGCTGCTTCCCACTCAGTGTGCCCAAAGGGAAAGCCCGAATGGTCAAGGACAGAAAAACCAGCCGGCCGGGCCATTTTTTGCCACACTCACGGCAGGCATCAAACAACAACGGTTTCATCACTCAGCAAAAGTATTTTCGAAACATGAGCCATGCCGCCATGCCCTCATCCCAGTCCCACAACAATCGTTAAACTTCTTCGCTGACTCATGCCATCCCAGCGTGACCAACCTCCAACGGGGTACCGCAAGGAATGACCATGAAGTCGAACACAACTTCCCACCCACCTTCAGCCATCACTTCACCATCCTTCAGCCATCAATGAAACATTCAACTCACAGAAGTAAAGTCACCTTTGATTAACAATGATCAATTAATTATATCTAACTATGAAACCACCAATCGATGAACCACCTTTTTTTCCATCAACTTTCCATCATTCAGCTCACCTTATCATCACGTGGCTCATGAAAAAGCCTCGCTTCATGGCGCGCTGCCCAACCACTGCGCGGCCCCGCCTCCTCAGCCCCTTTGCAGAGCACCGAAACGCTGGGATCTCCTGGCGAATCATCGAGGTCAAGCTGTCCCCCAGCGGATTTTTCATGGCCAGGTTAAGGACCACCAGAGGATACATGGAGTTGTGGCTCAACCACGGGTTTAAAAAAATTCTGGAGTAGATGGCTGAAATATCATGTATTGGACCATCCAAATATATATATATATATAGAGAGAGATATATATATATATATAGAGATATATATATATATAAAGAGAGATATATATATATATATCTATAAAGATATCTAGTTCTTAACAAGTGGTGGGTTTACCCATATGCTCCATGGTGTTGGCATATTTACGAGCATTTTACCCACAAAATGACTCAGCTTAATGAGAAAATATGCCGGAAACATGGAACATTTAGGTTGTGGTTCAACCAATGGACCATAAACGTATACCACATCATGGCTTTGTGTTTTCAGAAACAGATTTTTGACTGGAGGAAACCAGGGGAAAACACATCGTCAAACAAAAATCCCACAAAATCATCGCCGCAAGCGTCGCATCGTTCTCCGTTTGGGACAGTTGTGCTATCTAGCTGGAACTCAGCAAATCTCCAAACAGTTAGTGCATTCAGGGGTTGGCTTGAGTGGATCTGACAATCGTGTCCTCCCATGAAAAAAATCATTGGGCCATTGCCCATGGAAATTCATGCCAGTCAAGAATTTCCACCCACCCAACGTTCAAATGACTTCCTGTGACGCCTGTGCGGCTGTATGCGGTTGTACCACTATCGCAACTTGCCACAGGAGGCTCCAACGAGTGTTTTTATCAGTTCTTGTGGTTCTTAAAACTCATCTCAAAAAGCATTGTCAAATAGAGTGAAATACAGTCCATTAGATAACCATCTGGAGGCATGGTTCATCAAACAAATTGAATCCACGCACCAGCTTTTGCAAACCATGATTGACCACAATCATGCCCATTCCCACCACCATTATACATACCCTAGTGTTGGTAACTGGTACCCTCCTCGCTTTTTTTACATGCCATTAACAATTATCAAAAGAAACATCCTAAAAACCATCATAGCCACCAGCAATCGACCATCACATCCATCCTGGCAAAAATATTGATTCACCATCCTAGCTGGAATGCCATGAAATACCATCATAGCCACCATTAATTAACGATACTTAAAACAAAAGAAATATCATTAAATTCAGTACCCACCATTGTGCCATCATCCCTGGCAGCTTGCCGCCGTGGCATCTCCTGCCGGGTCTGCCGGCCAGCCCGGCGCAAAGCTGATGTCCGGGAAACCGCAGTCACGTAAGACCTGGGAGCGGTGGCCGGTTGAGGGTTCCGAGTGGTGATGTTGGTTAGTTGGGGATCAGTTGGTGGTTGGTTAGTGGTTAATTAGTGGTTGACTAGTTGTTAATTAATTCATGAACATTGGTTGGGAATGACTATGCCTGATTAGCGAATTATGGAGAAATAAATGCTTGATTATGGCTAATTACTGAAAAACTAATTGCGAGTTAATGGCAAATGATGGATTTTTCCCGGCGCAATGCAGTCCCACTAAGTTGTGTCTACATGACAGCAGTGAAAACACCCAGTCTGCGCTGATGATGGATAATCAAATATCTTTTTTAATCCGAATGCATGGCAGGCCAATCGTGGTTCGGCAATACTGCCTACGTTTCCAACAGACCCAGGCAATGTACTGCTGTGGTCATCTGCGGCCCTATCCTATCAACAAAGGCCCGATCTCTGGGAAGAAAACAATACGATACAACGCTGGAATTGGAAACGGTTTATGATTGTCGATCTGACGTTAGCTCCATGTAGGACGAGAAGCACTCTGAACACTTGATAAGGCAATCGTTTGATGTCCCGGCTGGTTGCCTCTGTTGGCAATGCCGCACGCTTCTGGCTGCCAATCATCACTGCCCTTCAGAAAACAAACAAACCAACCAGCCAGCAACCAGCCAACATGACACAAGACATCTAACCATCAGTCCTTGACCAATTATCAACATCTATTTCACCATCCATCATCACCGGCATGAAACAATCATTCTATATCAACCCCCAGCCTTCAAGTGGCGGATCCTTAAGCCACAAGGGACCCCGAAATCATCCAATATGAACTATTTAATAACTTATATATAGTAATGAACCATCCAAAACTTCAGGGGCCCCTAAGGCTTGAGACAGTCGCAAGTAACCAAAACTGGCTGAGTTTCCCAAGGCTTTCCCAACAAACATGCCATAGAATGATGTTCCATTCTCCTCGGCCATCATGGCCACGCCATGGCCTGTCACCCGCCACAGCTCCGCACCAGTCCAGACTCGTCCGCGGGCTCGTACCTTGGCAGGAGCCGGCCGACTGGTGGCGAAAACCAGCAACAGGTCCTGTCATAACCATGCTGAATTAGTGGTTATAACCATGGTCAACAAGTGGTTACTTAGTGGTTAATTAGTGGTCAATTATGGTTGGTAGTGATTGAAGAAGGGTGAACTGTCGGTTAACTGATCGTTCAATGGTCAAAACTTCTAGCACAATCGAGGGTCTACAGTGGTAAATCCCAGGTTATTTGTTGGCTAATCATGGTTTGGATGGTTTACCAAATGATTAACCATGGTGACTAGCAAAATGGTTAACCATGACTAGCCATGACTCAATGGCTCATGGTTCATGATTTCAAATGATTGGTTCATTGATGAATGTCATGGTTAGTTGGCTACTAGTATATCATTTATCGATAATCTCAAGTTATTTGTTGGCAAATCGCGGGAATGTCATAGTTGATCATGGTTCATCCCAGGTCATCACTGATCGTTGCTCAAGCCGCTCATCCAGCGTCGTCGCCAAGGTGCAACGGTTTCCTGGGCCACTTCTCCACATCCAACCTGCTGCCCGGGCACCTCCCATGGACCCCGCCGTGGCATGGCCCCGAAGCAGTGATGATTCACTGGCGATGGAGGAAGTGTGAATGTGCATGGACACATGAAGCAAATGATGTCAGATATATTGGAGGTTCATTTCGGGGCCGAGTTATCTGTCAACCGTTCAAGGGCGACCGACTTGAAAGAGCGCAGGCATGTCATGCACGTAGTGACCAGATGCAGTTGGCCCCCATCATCCGCAAACCGTATAAAGACTTTGCCTTTTTTGGGTGGGTATATACACGTGATTCAAAGACGTACTCATGATGGAAAGTTGTAACTCAGTGTGGTCACGGTCAAGGCATGCCCACTGCCGTTCTGAAAGCGACACTGGATTGCTTCTGATCCTAGTGTGCTACGCCCACCAAAGATTATCAAGAACCATCATGAAACCCAACATGCAAAGTCATGAAACGGCCCTCGGACTATCTATATCACGTCGGGGTGAGTTTCCTCATCCCAAAAAAATAGCCAAGTCAACTAGATAGCCATCCCCAGGCATGGTTGAAAATGAAAAATCACATTGAAACCACCAACCAGCATCAAGCAGCCATTTCCTATCTAGTCATCATGCTTTCAAATGACAACCCAAGGGTAGGCAAGGCATGGCAAGGCATGGCAAGGCATGCAGCCTTTCGGTGCTGCCAAGGAACAGCTCAGTCACCAGCTCTGGTTCTTCCAGTTTGCTGCCAATCAGCAGTAGCACGGCTGCCATACACCGCACCTGTCAGCGCGAGCTATCACGGCACTTGTGGATGAAATTGGATGGAAGGCGCCTCAATCTTGAGCCAACAACTAACAACCATCTATTTCACCCCCTGGGTGGTCACATGCCATGCCAAGCCACAGCTCCAACTGTGTTAGCCTCCTGGTTTTTGCTATATCTCTCTAACCATTGTCGGATAGATCCCTTTGTTGTTGCTTTTGATTTTCATTAACCAACATCAACCAGTTTAAGCTAAAGTATTGCTTGCTTATTGATGCTAAATTCACCATCAACAACCAACCGGCACCCATCAAGCATCATTACTGCTTGATTAACCATGGAAAACCATTGTAAACCACCAGAACCATCATCCCAACTAACCTCCACCAGCCTTGACTAACCTTTCTAACCAACCATAACCAACCTTAACCAACATAACTGCCCTCAACCAGCCATCATCAACCATCATCTCCACCAACCTCACCGTCACCTACTGCTCTGCCTGATGCCACAAGAAGGCCACGCCCGTCACCGCGAACATGGCCACCCCGCTGTCGTTTCCAACCGCGCGCACCGAGGCGGACAGCACGCGGCGCCGGAAGTTGGAGACGTTCTCGATGTCCATTTTGCCTTAGGGATTTTTCGGTGACTGGATGGTTGGAAGTTGTTGGAAGTTGGTTGGGTTGTTTCATTGATGGTTGATGGAGGCTTAATGTTTGCGAGTAGGAGTTGGAATTTAGATGCTTCATTAGTGCTTTAATAATGGTACTCATATAAAGGTTTAGGATGATCATTATTTCTTAGGGCTAAGTGGTTGGAGTTAGTAATGCTAGAACTGAGGGATCAAATTGGATGGTCCAATGTGCTAATGGATGCTGATGGCTTGTTGGTGTGGTTGATCATGGTGATGGTTGACTCATGGCTAGTGAAAAATTCAATGATACATCAGCGGTTGTCACTATATCGCCAATGCATGACGATTCATGTTTATTAAATGGGTAACTGATGGTATGGTTGTTAATTACTTGATGCTCAACCATGATCATAATTAAGCACGCTTCTGACAATTGCTGGAGTTCGCAAGGGATGATGGCCTGCTACAGCAGTCATGACGGCTCCACCTGAGGTCCCCAAGGGGTCCCCCCGTGGCGGACCACCACGTCCCCGGTCGCACCACCGGGGCACAGAAGTTGCGGAAGTCGTGTTCCCCAACGAAGAGCTGTGCGGCGGAATGCATCCGCTCCAAGTCTTCCCCGGCGTGGGGAAAGTAGTACCTGCGAGTGGCGGGGGCGGCGTGGTTGGGGGTTGGGGGAATTCAATAAGCGGTACAGACTGCACATGTATTCATTCACCATTAGTCATTAGTACTAACCATTTCATTCGCCAACTGATGGTACATTGACGCACCGTGGACTAATGGTTAGTGAACAATTGAAAGAAAGTTCATCCTTTTGATTGACCATTGCATGAAGGGTTCTTGACTACCAAATTAATTCATCACCACATGGATAATGAATAGTTATTATGTTGTGCTGGCGAGTGAGCTAGGATGGAAACGAGTCCCAACAAGTGGCGGTCGCGACATACCTCGCCACTTGACAATGGTTACCTGCGATCAATCTGAATGTCCTTGATTTTATCCCCTTCACATCAATGAAACATCACTCAACCGTTGACGGACCATCACAATATCACATTTGTACTAACATGCCATGAGCTAGCCACATCGAAGCTGAGCTGGAACGACCGGGCTGAATGAGCACGATGAATCGGCCGAATGAGGTAAATTCCCAGGGTGTTCTCTAAACAATTAGTTAAATAAGAAAAAGATACCCCCAACAGTTTTTGGTCATAACTATATGGATCAACCAGCTTGCCACAGCTGCATCAGGAAACTGACGGATGGCTGCCATCTTATCTAGGCACCATTTGAACCACAACTAGTCTAAAGCAGGAACCAACATTCAAGATACCCGGAAACCTGAGCCAGTAACATGTTTTGAACTAGTACGAAAACGAGCGGGATTGGTGTCAGAATCTTTCAAAATCGGCTAACCGTTATGATCTAAGCCATCAATTAAGTGTTCAGTATAACTGATCGAAAATTACCATTGTTTCACATTGTTACCATCTATCAGTCATCAACTAGCACGGACTGTAACTGACCAATTCACCCATATCAACAGCTGGTTACTCCTGTTGCCATTGTTTTTTTCTGGTTGCCGCTGTCAGCAGCCGGTTCCCAAAGGTGGAATCTGGCCGCTGCTTCACGCACACATGCTTGCCATATAATTGCACACCTTTCAACTGTAGCAAAAACTATATGAATGTGCAAGTTTGCATACCAATTGAGACTTCAGCAAAAGACTATATGAATGAACAACTATATGAATGAAAACTACATGAATGCCACATGAGAATAAACTGGCTTTTCAGTTCAATTTTTTTTTTTTTGCTCTGGTACCCGGTACAAACTAGATGCACATGTTGAAGAGGGTAACCCCATATTTCATAAAGCTGGTGGATCCAACCCCGAGAAAAGATTAGTCGACCAACTCAAATTTTGGGCAGAATTGGTAGCCGGTGATAAACCACAGTTTCCTACTGAGTCACAATGCATAGAACTGATCCCACACTCGAACATGAAAGTAATCATGGTTAATTCATGATAATCTATGGCCTATGAAAATACTAAAGGTGCAGGTGTATGAATAACTCCATTATGCATATATAATTGCATATCACTACCATCCGACGACATGTAGTATTATGACATATAATATGCCTAACTCATCGAAATGTTCAAAAACATGTAGCCATATCTGCCACACCTGCCACCAAGCCATACTTGGGTCCCTTCATGTCACTTCCGATGTAAACAGCTGGACCTCCTCATCAACCCTTCAAGCCCCAGGATTTCCATGATTTCGGGCCCCATGTTGTGGATGCCCAGGATGCCAACGCCCTGGAGGTCACTGGTAGGCGCGGTAAACGCAGGAGAACCGGGCGTCGAAGGTGTCCGAGGGTGCCCGCATGCAAGCAAGGACCCTGCAGCAATCCGTGGTTGAACCCATGGATTTGCAGGGCTGTACCATGTCGTTAGGGAGAAAGGTTTCTGTACGCACAAGATTTTACAACTCACGGCCTGTATGCAACCGTGAAAAAGTGCATGATTTGAATATTCTACAGCGGGGTGATGTACTGTAAACAATTCTGTTCTCAACTGCCGCTGGGGTAGCCGTAGGATTCCTAGATGGCGGCGAGATGACCATTAGATGCAAGGTTGTCAACCTTTGCAGGTTGATATTCAGAGACAGCAAACAAGAATTGTTCATGTCGCTGTCAGTTGAGTGGTGCCATGCGTTGACTTGGTTGAGAGGGAGGCAATATCATGATCCAACTGAGGTTGGAGAGTGAACGATTTCTTGTTCAAAATGTAATCGACCCATGTGGGACTTTGTAATTGCATTTTGCTGACAAGCCATCAGTACTTTATTTGGTACTTTCTTGCTGGAGAGATCTGGAAAACAAATACGTTCTGTCATCATCGCCATGTCGAGGAGCCAACAACGTTGACATCTGTGCTTCGCGGAGTCATGGGGCCGCTGATAAGCCCATGGCGATAAATCATTGGAACCGACACCGCGCACCTGACATCTGGAGGCAGCACGCCATTCAATATACTCGGGTAGTCGAAATCCTGGCATTGGACAAGCGAACTGGTAGGGGTCAATGAGTGTCATACTTCAAGACAAGTATCCAACCGTCATGCGAAACTTCTGACCCTGACAACTTGAAAAGGCATTTTGAGTGGGGGTGAACCACCAAAATATTTTAGTTGAACCAACCAAAACCTAGATTGGATGTTTTTAGTCAGTCGACACCGATATGATCCACTGTGTAACAGTGAACAGCGACCCGACTCTCGCGGATAATGTTGTTACACCTCCGAATCAGCTTACCAACGCTGACCTGCCATATACAACTCACCGATACTTACCGGTTGTCCGAGGTTCGACGATGTTCAGTGTGACCGGTGGGAACAATTGGGAACACCAACCCGTCACAAGCCACCAACCTCCATCCACTAGACCATCAGCTGATCACAAATTCACCAGCACCACATTCATCAAGCAGCTACACGATTTCGAGTCACTAAAGGCCCTGGATCAACAGCGAGCCGTGTAGCCAGCACCAAGCAGAAACTATGAGCAATGATTGTTTGGAGACGATGGAGCATCTTTGGACAAGTGTAAGTTCACATCAATTAGCTGATGAATCTTTTGCTTACTGGTAGTTATCCATAATCTTCCATCAGGATCCGTTTGCAATCATCATACGGTCACGAGCTGTTTTTCAATTGCATCATCAGCAGCAGCAGCATCAGCATCACCACCATCACCATCACCACCACAATCATCATCATGTAACATGCTCATCATCATCATCATCATCATCATCATCATCATCATCATCATCATCATCATCATCATCATCATCATCATCATCATCATCATCATCATCGTCATCGTCATCGTCATCGTCATCATCATGTGCCATGATCATTATCAACCATGTTTACAAAATATCGAGCATAAATGGACCTTGATCAACCATAACAATCTATTCTTATTGGCCATCATCAACTCCTCCTTAGATTGACTATCATGCACCATTGATTTACCATCTACTGACCATCATTTAATCATCAATTCACCAGCCTGCTGACCATCATTTCACCAAGATTGAACCATGATTTACCTATCAATGAACCATGAATGGTGTACGTCAAAGCCCTTAAGCATCCCTCAACCATCCACAAACCAACTCTTAATGATGGTGCTTTGATCATCCCACACACCCTTAACCAACCCTTAACCATCCACACGCCTCACCACGACCATCCCCACGACCCGCAAACCATGGCCTCGGCTTCACCGGGCTTCAATCGGAGCTTCAGAGAGATGTAGTTCCCAGCCGCATGGACGCCCTGGTGACGATGGGTTAGCACGGGGCATTCCCCAAGTGACGCCCCTCCTGGTTTTCGACTAAGCCATGGCACCTCCCCAATGAATATAGACCTATGGAATGATTAATATTTGGGGTTGGCATTAGATGTTGAATGGCTAGTCGATTGTTGACAGTGCTCGATTGGGGCATTTTTGGTTAGTCAAAAGGGTTAACATGTGATTAATAAATGGCTAATGGATGTTAATGATTTGTTGTTTGGTTCCAGTGACTGGTTGATTGTTGCTTACTTCTAGGCTTAACATGTAAGGAGTGGATGGCTCATGTTTTTAGCTAATTGTAGATTCAAAGGGTGATGGTTGGATCATGACTAATAGATGGATACTGATTGGTTGATTGTTGGTGAATATAGGGTTGAAATTTGACCAATGGACAACACGTGGTTGATGTTGGTTTGTCAATAACCAATGGCGGTTAACGATGATTGATTTATCATCACTCTTGGTTGACTAGGTGATTGTTGGTTGAAACTAGCTGATTGATGGATGTTGATTGTTGGTTCTTGTACGGATCAACCATGGTCACGAGCTATCATTCACCGATATTCACTATTCTGACCCATAGCCATACATTTAAAATTGCACACCCTAAACACGAATGGTTCAACCATCATCCCCTTGAGCTATGAGTTGCTATGAACCATGGCCCATAGCTATATGTCCCTTCCAAAACTCTAAACCAATCGTTCGACCTCATCAAACTTCTCAACCATGATAAGCCACAGAGTTATGGCATTAACATGCATTAACCTTCACTAACCCCCAAAACATGGCATTCTCCCAGGGCACTGCCGCTAGCGCCCTGCCACGGTCGCCTTGTCTGTGCGGCCGCAACGGGAGAAGTTGCAGGTGCCTCGGTCCTGGATCCCAAAAACTGGCTGATCAGCAATCGTCCATGCTGAAGTGAGAAACAGTTGTCCATGGTTGGTTAATGACTACTAGTGAATGATCGTGCAAAGTTGCATGCCTAGTGAATTTCAAACCAGGAAAAATGCTTATGTGCAATCGTCCATGCTGAAGTGAGCAACTGGTTGGTTAATGACTACTAGTGAATGATTACTAGTGAATGATTAGTAGTGAGTGATTAGTAGTGAATGATTACTAGTGCATGATTAGTACTGAACGATTACTAGAGAATGATTACTAGTGAAAACAGTCAGTGAACCAACCAATTGTTAATGATGACTAGTGAAAATAAAAAAGGTTTGAAACCACCAGCCAGGCAAGTGATCCAAAAAGTATAGCAGAGTATGGTGCTGTGGACCTGCCAGTGGTTTGCCTCAAGTTGATTTTACCTTTGGAGGGTGCATCATTTGCAGAGAAGCCCTCCCCACCTTCAATATGCAACCATCATGGCTGGTGGACGGCGACCTGGGCACCCATCACGGCCCATCTCCTGAATCAGTCGCGTCTTCAGCAAGGCTTCAAAGAGAACCGCCTCCACCGTCAAGCAGATCTTTGGATCCTGGTGGCAGTAGCTACTTCCCCCACCCGTGAACCTCAACAAACCGGCGGCCATGGGAACCAGGGCGGCTGCCGGCTGCCAGATCTTGCCAGTTGCAAGATCCAGTTTTGAACGTAGAAATTGTGAGATTCTACATGTCCGACACGCTTCCTCTTTGGTCCCATGAAGTGGTTGATTTGGACATCATGTGTGCCCTGGCCAGGGAAATTTGGTGCATCAAATGCTTTGAGAGGTTGTGCCGTCCACTGCCATACAGTTACACCCCTTCATTCCTCAGCAAGGGATCTGGTATGAAAAATGCTCATATGTTGATACCTCATCAGCATATACTAGCATACACATTAACTAGTAGCCGCATGATGTTGTCCGCTCATGCGGATGGCATATACTAGCATACACATTTTGTTGTATAATGCTAGTAGCTAGTTAATGGCTCTGATCCATCTCGCTAGATGCCGCATGATGCCGCTCATCAGCTCCCTCCTGACCGCCTCAGCTCTTCAGCTGTTTGAAAGAAATGATATGATTCATCAGTTTATGTACGGATACATAGATACGGGATACGATATGGTTTTATCGCTCTATATATATATATATATATGTATGTATGTATGTATGTATGTATGTATGTATGTAAATATTTGGGCTTCTTTGTCTCTTCATTCAAACCACCATCTTTTGAATTGCGTTGGAATGCTTTGGCATGCGCCAAGAAATACGCCTAGCCCCAATGATCAAGCAAATAGGCTCTAGTGCTGACATCGGCAGGAAAAACCTTCTTACAAGGAAAAACACCTGCACAACAAAAGAAAGGAGACAAGTGCCCGTGATGCTGCAGTGGCACCCTCAGTCTCCATCTAACATCATCTAACCACATAGGCCTATAGGCCCTCATCTTTTCAGCGCTATCACGTAGCCCCAGGCATCCTGCCAAGCGTTGCCATGGTAGTTGGTACCCACGTAGGCAATCTTCAAAACCTCACCAGGCCGGTGCCTCAAGGATCCAATGAGTCGGGCACCATGGGAGTTTTCTTAGCAGCAAGTGCTATTGACACCATTGTGAGTAATGTTGGTTTCTGAGACTTGTATCTACCTGTTGGTTTCATGCCTATTTTCATTACTTTAGCAGGGGTTACACTAATCAGAAACCAACATTACCGTCAAAAAATGTTGGTTACCCTGCTGAAAAAGATCTTAATCTGCAGCATGAATACTCCCAGGCGCACTGGGGGCTGGTGCAGGGCCCCCCCCCAACCTTGTGGATATACCCCTCACAGCATTGATTTCCTGGGAACTGTCCACCAGGGCATTGTGCCGCTGGATGTCTACGTTGCATGGTCATGGTATCACCTCCATCCATGCACCTATTTTCACGGCTGTAAAGCAACACAATGCATCATACCTGCCGCCTAGCTCAAGCAGCCTCCTCAAAACAGCAGCACTCCACCCAGAACCATCGAAATAGATATGCCGAACCTTTTTTGGGAGCCATAAATGGGCACCCTTCAGCAGCTCCGAATGCGTATTGGTAATTACCCAATGTACCTGCAAACCTGATGGACAGCAGGCCATCGCATCAATCCGAGGCGCAAAATGATGAAAGGTCGCTTTGGACCAATCAAACTCTCTCGGGCCCTTCTTTCGTTTCTTCGGCTCGTTCCTCAGTTGTGTGTGTGCGCGTCTAGTTGTTGCACATGTGCCTGGAGCCAAATCTCTATGTTCACCCCAGACGAAGCATCATGAAGCATCATAGCTGTTTCTGGTTGCACCAGAGGGGAAAAGCGCCATCCTAAACCAAACCTCTTTCCCAATCCCAACGCGCAGTCCGGAGCCTCCCAAAACATGACCAGCGTCGCCCCGTCTGTGGCTTCCATCAGCAAACAACCAGCATGGCTCACGAAGTGGAAGCTCCAAACACCTCCAAAAGAAAGGGTGGAGCAAATGAACTCATTTAGGCATGGATCGATATCGATGATTAATTTCAATACTGGATGTGAACATCAAACATAATCTGTATGCAGGTATCAGGTATCCATGTCAGGCCCAATTTTTGCCATATTCAGAAGATTTCAGAAGTGTTGCAGATTTTTTTTGCAAGCCAAGAATTGCCGATCATTCCTCCTCATGAGCATCAGGTATGGCAAAACTGCGGGATGTCGCCCATTTAGAATCTTCCAAGGTAAAGCAATACAACCCGTCATGTTCATCGACGAATCCCATTGAGTCTGTATCCTCTGAGGGCAGTGAACATGTTCATCAGTTGTGACTTTTGATGAGTTTTGCAACCCTGTGGTATGCCTTCTCTACGGCAATTCGCTTGCGTTTTGGGGTACAAATCTGGGTCCTGACATGTTGACATAGCACAGGGCACCGGTTTGGATGCGCACAGCTGCGCAGAAAGGTGCGGGCGAGCAGCAAGTTGGCTCACAGCGGCGAAACCCCCAACGTTCATCATGGCTAATTTGGCTAAAAGCTCTTCAATCAATCTGACTGATTGTACTTCACAGTAGTTCCTGTAACAATCGCAGCTAAGCACGAAAGCAGGGAAGATGATACTATCACACAATGTCCATTGACAGGTCCATAGCTTTCTTATGGTGAACGATGGTAATCCAGTTGCTTAATACTTGGTATGTAGAAGGTTCATGAAAGTTCACAACATGACTTTTCATGATCGAGCAATTGATGACCGTGAGCCGTGAGCAATGAGTGGTCCATATTGAGAACCTCCCCTTCCTTGATGGTGCTTGACCAGCCACTATGGTAAAAATGGGGAGGGGCTACTTTATTCATACGGATCTCTCATTGAGAAGTATGGACCCTGGCTAATCTACGCACCTGTCTTACAGCAACAGCAACTACGCTTCAACCAACTGAGACCTTCATTGAGTTTTGTGCGACCTTCCAGAAGCAAGAATGACATGGCTGGTTCGTGATCCCCGAAACCTGCGGAGCCCACAAACAACCAGATGCTTCCTAGTGGCCTTTTGATATCAAACCTTGTTTGAGGGCACTCTCGATAATCTATATATCAAAAGGTCACTTAGGCTCCCCCACTTGATTATCAAAGGGTCACTTAGGCCCCAAAGGAGTCACTTAGCAACATGAGATATACCCTCAACATACCAAAGTAAGAATCAAACCCCTTCACCCACCATGTCACTTTCTTCCACCTCTTCGACGACATCGCTGGTGAGAACATCAACGGAGCAGCGAAGGCTGGCACACTCGGTGGGGATTGGTGTCTATCCGACGAGATGGTCTGTAAGTTAAGGCTAAGATATCATACGGTTCTGCTAACACTTTAGTTCATCCACCCAGTCCGCGCAGCCACCGGCAGCAAACATAAGCACTGTATCTTAGCAGCACTTGCCGCCCTAACAACCTAGGAGTTGCCATCACTGCCAAAGCTTTGATTTTGCCAACCTTGGATGTGACAATGAGGATTGGTCACATGCTGGCCATACCTGCACAGATTACAAGCACCATATATGCTACTGAAGCACCAGATCCTCGTCTCCATATGTTGATGTCAACATCGGTGAAAGGAAAGGCCCCTGGTCGATACATATATGATCAAGCCTGAGATCGCAGGAATAGTGCGTATGCCAAATAAGGGTTGGATGCACATACCAAATCACCATGTGTGTGTCACATGACAAGTCTAGACACTTGTGTAGCTTTGGTCGGATCTTCCACTTAAGTTGCTTGGCCAAGATTGCTTCTTGCGCAAGCCCTTAGAATAGGAAAAGTATTCAAAGGACTCAGCGACACTCAGCATGCCACACAACCTGCTGCATAGAACAGCCAAAGTGACAATTCAGTGACGCATGGAACAAGTAGTTCGCTGTTTGGAGTTTCTGGACACATTCAGGCGGTAAGAAAGGTCCATATGCCACAGAAACAGATTCACGAAGGGCAACCGCATTGATGAACACGGCAGCTCGCATCCTTACGTGTGTGCAAGTGATGCACACTATAGAGATTATAACCGACACACACACACACCATCACACACCCAACAAACATGAGCAAGAGGGCTGGAGAATAAAAAACACAGGGAGGGAAAGAAAGAGATAGAAAAAGAGATAGAGAGACAGAGAGAGAGAGATTAGAGAGGCATAGAGAGAGCCAGCCAGAGAAAGAAAGAGAGAGAGAGAGAGGAAAGTGAGCTAGAAAGAGTAGATAAAGAAAAGAGAGACAAAGAGAGAGAGAGTGAGAGAGTGAGAGAAGAAAAAAAAAAACAAACCCAAATCAAGGAACTGTGCATGCTCGTCATGTGGCATGCGCTCTGCCACAGCAACTGTCACACCCATTAGGTAGCGCGCCAGGATCACTGACTCCTGCAGAAACAACGAGACGAACAAGGTGCAAATAAATGTGCAGGATGATGCTAGCAAGAAAGTAGCTGAGGCCAAGTCTGCTCCATTGAAGTGTCGCTGAGCTAAAGTTGGGAAGCAGTTTTTGGTGGGCATCATTTGTTTCCTAAGTGTTGCACAACAATGATATGCGCCAAATGGGAAAAAAACATCTGCCAACAAGAACCAACATCACTGAAGTGCCAACAAAGGTGCAGGCTAAACACTTCGCCTCTGTTTCCTGATTGGCGTACACTGCAAAGATAAACCATTAATCAAAACAGCGCTATGCATCAAACTTAGAATGCAGAACATACAGCTAAAGAACTGATCTTGTGTTGGCGGCACAACTTCACGAACTGAACATGTGCATAGCGAAGCCGTTCATCTACAGAATTCCCAGGCCACACATCAGTCTCAGCCAACTCGACCAAAGCCTCACGATTGCAATGGACAGGAAAGCAGGGATGCACACCACTGAAGAATGATTCAAAACATGTAAGAGGTAATTGAACTGAGAAACACTTGCTGCTGCATCGGGCACCAGCGTTAAGTCAAACACGTGCAGCAGATCGAACAACACTTGTTCTGGATGAAAACCAGGAACTTTGATCCATGCATTTGGTCGGCAAATCTCTGTAATGAAAGTCTCAAGGTCAACCAAGGTTTGTCGATGGGGAGCGCTGGGTCCAAAAAAGGTATACAAGAACTTGGACGTTCGGAGTCTGGATGCACAGCATCGCCAACAAACACGTTCTGAAATCCAGGACACTTTCATGTGAAAAGCTTTCTGGAGTGCCTTCTCGTCCCCACGGTGAGCTACTATGATTCCTCTGAACCCATTTGCAATCAATTGCCCACTGCATCCCTTCCTTTCCGGAAGAGATTCTCCCCAAGGCCCATGGCCCAGCCAACGACCACACTGGAGCTCAGTGTAGCTCCACGCCAGCCATGAATCTAAGCCATCCATGGTCTCATTACAGAGAATGCTGGTGTCGATGCAATAGGACACTAATCTGTTGTCCCATGGGCTGCAATCATAGACCAAAAGTGAAGCAAAACTTACAACTAGGAAAGACCTCCTCCGATGGGCATCTCCTTCATCACCATGGATGATCAACGGAACGCACTTCCCCAACTCGGTAGCCTAAGTTGAACATCAGTTTTGTCACAAGTACACTCAACAGCTAGTATACACCATGATCAATAACAAGTGACTGGGTCAGAAAGAATCGGATGTTGCTGGAAGAACTCAGTTGACCGCATAGTTTCCCAGAAACGATCAATGGCCTTATGTGAGAGCACATGTGCAGCGATGATGCAACTAGATCGATGACAATGATCTGTGCTCAACAACTCATAGAGCCTAGTTACTCCTTCTTCACCCAAGAACCTTTGCTGGAAGAGTCTGAAGTCGTACTTGTAGATGGATGCAAACCTCATCATGCATGGTATATATCCAACTGATACTGTAACCAAAAATGCTTCGCACAAGATAGAACAATCATTGAACATCACACTGTACTGATGATTGAAGCGCCAAAGCACACCTCTGATGGCAGGAATATATGCCATGTCCCGATGTAGTGCTTCTCTTCCGCTGATACATCTTCAAGGACAACTTTCACCCTCAAAACAGTTGATCGCACAACACCAAAAATTTCAACAAAAAAACATGCCAATGGCTGCGTAACATATGATGCATTTCTTTTTTTAAATTATGCTGCTGAGGATCTCCCTGGGATTTGGGAGCATTTTCCTCCATGGTTGTCTATCGATCCAACGCCAGAAGTTCCTAGGTCCGTTCCTGTCGTCCTCCTTGTGCTCCATGCGTAGTAGATCCAGCAAGTTAGGCCTCAAGCATGAAGAAATCAGCTGATTAACACACCATTTGCATGGGAGGCTGGATTACTGTACTATGTACACTAGAAATTATCCCTGACACTACAGTCTCAAATATAGATAGATTAAGATAAATCCAGTACCAACAAAAATAGTAGCTGTGTCTTTGGGTCTTGATGCTGACATAGATTCGGAATAAGTCGGCGAGGGAACCTCTTCTTGATTGCACCCAACATCAGGAGCAACGTGGAAAGGCTCACCTGGGCACACATGGTACCATTTACAAAGGTTCGGGGTGACACACATGTATACATGTTGGTATTCAACATGGTTCTTCAATAGGTGTCGAAGAGCTTTGCGACCAAGTTCTAGGAATTCCTCAACGAGATCCATTGCTCCACAGACCTTTGGCATCCTTGCATGCAACTGTGTACTAGCTACCATGCATGATATCCCCAAGGTTACATGCATAGCTGCCATACATGTGACATGCCAGATTCACATAGGTTATATGAGATGAATACATGCAGCGCTTTATAGCTGATAGATCAACATATCAATGGTTTCTGATGAGTCCTGGAACCAATCATTGATCCTTCTTATTTGCGGTATGTGTGCTCAATACCCCTTGAGCAACTCCCACTGCAGCCATCCACGTTTCCTGACTTTGCACAGGTGGTGACGGCAACAATTCATGGGTGTGAGTCTCCTGCTGTTTTTTGTTTCTGGGGCCATATACCCTTAATATCCCTTAATCATAGGACCATAAGATAATGAGGCAAAAAACACCATGAGACTCACACCCACCATGGACAGCGTTCAGTTGACACAGGCCTGGCTGATGGGCTGATGGCAAGGTACCTGGTTTGTTTTCGATCTATAAATGCACCACTTGTGACATCCCAAATCACGACAGCTGGTCGTGTTCCATTGGACGTCAAGGAACAGTCAAACTGTACAAGTGGCATACCCCCGTCTTTCCGATTGAAGATCGATTGATCTAAAGTTTGGAATTGTGAGACCCCAAAATGCCTCACTCTGCAGCTACAGGGTTTCATCAACAGTGTTGAGAAAATGAAGCCAGAGTGCAAAAGGCAATCACAATTGCTTTGTATTGGGTTCAGTGCTGTTGTCGCTACTGATCCTACAGCATGGCATTTGACCTACCCATGGAGTAGCAAGGGTGCTTCGCTCACAACACATATATAGAAAGCAATAGAAATTATAGATTGAACCATCAGTTAATAGATCATAATTTGCACAAAGATTTCGAACAATTACTCTGAAGATCCACCCTCGTCATTGTCACTTCCACTGCCTTGGGCAGGCTGTGTGACCCTCTTGGTGGGACCCTTTGCCAATGTTACTCGGCGCTTGGCATCCCGGATGTCCGTTTCAACAGTTTTAAGGTATGGCTTCTGGGTATCAATCCAATCACTCAGCTCCGAAGCATCGACTTCTGACTCAGGTTGGTTGGCTTTGTCACTAGCTGCATCGAAGTAGGAAGTGATCTTACTCTCGTGGTTCTCCAGCGCTTGGACCTAAGAAGAGGTTACATATGATATGTGGTTTACACTTGAGATTCACTGCATTCATGCATGCATGAACAAGATGTGATAATTAGGCTGAAGCATGTTGAAACCAAGGTTCCAATTCCTTGCAATTCCTCACTGAATGCTGCTCGATGTCAGCCAAGCACTTGGGAATATCATTGATTGCTTTCTTCCACCTTAGTTGAGTACTTAAGTGTGTTTAACAACCGAAGGGACACATACTCACCAGCTCAACCTAGCTAAACGCTCAACCTAGCTAAACAAATCAAGAAACTTGTTGGCCAAAGTTTTGACCTCCTGAAGTGCCAGCTTTTCAGCTGATTTTTCCTTCTTAGGCTTTTTGCTTGCAATCCTCCCTGTCTTCAAATCCATAAGTGGCTGGTTCTCCAATTGGGACATTGCACCACCAAGCTGTTTGGCTATGATGGACTTAAGGTTGGGATCCCGCACACGTCCTCCCGTGCCCAGCTCCAAGGTTGACCGAGATCCAGTGGATGTCTCCTCCACCACTTCCCGCAAGACCTTGAACATTTTGGCATGCTCCAGGTTCGGAGCTTGAGGGTGTGGGACTCCAGCCTGTCCTTAGATCCAGGAAGTCATCTTGAAATATGGGCATTGGTACATTGAGGGTACTATACATGATATCTCGATTTCCAAGAATCTATCGAGTTGAATAGGTCAACTATGGGATCCCGTGGGTGTAGATTAATTTTGGAAAAGTACTACGGATTGCCATTAGGAGAATCCAACTGCAGAACAATACAGCACCCCAAACAATGTTGAACCCATACACTTGATGCACATGATCACCCAAGTTTCCCTTGGTGAGTTCGTTGATGAACTCTTTTGCTTCTTTGCCTTTCCCAAAGAGCTTGTACAGCTGGAGCTTGGTCACCTTAGACGACTACGTTGGTGCACATGTCCTATATAGCCTTGAATGGAAGATAGCTATGATTCATAACTGCAGCCCAAGAGCAGTGACATATCTATCGGTTCGCAATTGTTCCACCCAGCGAACATATTTCTCTTCCACCGTAATGGAATCAACATTGCCATCGTTGACCAGCCACTGCTTGAGCATCGACCACCTAGCACCATGAGAGTAACCATGACATCTAGCCTATGCACCGATACTCAAGAATGCTTACCGATCAACATATGATATGGCACCTCTCACCATCGTTGGATAGTTGGAACTTGGCCAACAGTGCTGGCTCACAACTTTTAACGATGCATCTTCTCATAGCTGCATATTGCCGCTTCCTCTCATCACTCTCCATGCATGATGGCTTGGCCATTTCCTCAATTTTCTTTTTCTGTTCAAGACTCAGAGTAGTAACCCTAGGTTTCCTGGACGTGGCTTTGGAAGAAGTAGAATCCTGCACCAGAAACAAATGTATGCTAACATCGGTTTGATGATTTCACCATATCATTCTAGGGGTCCTTGGAAGGTGTCGGTGATGGTGAAAAAGTAGGAGTCTTGCTGGGAGGGGTTTTCAACTCAGTGGTGCATCAAAGTCCAGCCGAGAAGGTGCAGGGGCCAAGTAATCCTGCGGCGGGTGCTGGAAGGGGAGAATGAACCCTGCATGTATGAACATGCATATATGATGAGTGATGAGAGCCAGTCACTACAAAACAAGCCATCTTACAAATGGTTTGTATACATTTCAGGATCACACCCACGAAAACAATCTAGCAGCCATTTCCCACCCCAGGTCCAGTGTGTCTAGACTTTCAAGTTCGACTTGGTCTTTCTTTGCTTTCTTCTTCTCTGGGCTTACACCTGTGGTAGCTTCTCCATTGTCTCGCTTCTGAATAGCTTTTTGGTCTGTCTTTGCCTTCTTCTCTAACACCCATTCCTCAGCTGTGGATTGCTCCGAAGGTGTCTTTCGCTTCACATCCTTCACTGCAACTGGGACCAATGCCAGTGCCAGCCCATCATCTTTTGGCTTCTCTTCATCCTCTGAAGCACTCTTCTCTTTAGTCTCCGTGCTTGCTGCTGCTTCATCCTTCCCTTTGCTCCTCCCTTTCTCCTTCTCCTCCTTCTCTTCAGCTTTCTTCTTCGCAACCTTTCCTGTCGAAGCCTCTGCATCCTCTTGGACTGGTACCTTGGTCTTGGCACTTTCTTCTGACTTCTTGCTCTTCTCCTTCTTCTTCTCTTCGTCCTTGGAAGCACTCTTCTCTTTAGTCTCCGTGCTTGCTGTTGCTTCATCCTTCCCTTTGCTCTTCCCTTTCTCCTTCTCCTCCTTCTCTTCAGCTTTCTTCTTCGCATCCTTCACTGTGGAAGCCTTTGCATCCTCTTGGACTGGTGCTTTTGTCTTTGCACTGTCCTCTGATTTCTTGCTCTTCTCCTTCTTCTTCTCTTCGTCCTTGGAAGCACTCTTCTCTTTAGTCTCCGTGCTTGATCTCGCTTCATCCTTCCCTTTGCTCTTCCCTTTCTCCTTCTCCTCCTTCTCTTCAGCTTTCTTCTTCGCATCCTTTCCTGTGGAAGTCTTTGCATCCTCTTGGACTGGTGCTTTTGTCTTTGCACTGTCTTCTGATTTCTTGCTCTTCTCCTTCTTCTTCTCTTCATCCTTGGAAGCACTCGTCTCTTTGGTCTCCGTGCTTGATCTTGCTTCATCCTTCCCTTTGCTCTTCCCTTTCTCCTTCTCCTCCTTCTCTCCAGCTTTCTTCTTCGCATTCTTTCCTGTGGAAGCCTTTGCATCCTCTTGGACTGGTGCTTTTGTCTTTGCACTGTCTTCTGATTTCTTGCTCTTCTTCTTCTTCTTCTCTTCATCCTTGGAAGCACTCGTCTCTTTGGTCTCCGTGCTTGCTGTTGCTTCATCCTTCCCTTTGCTCTTTCCTTTCTCCTTCTCCTCCTTCTCTTCAGCTTTCTTCTTCGCATCCTTTCCTGTCGAAGCCTCTGCATCCACTTGGACTGGTGCCTTTGTCTTGGCACTGTCTTCTGATTTCTTGCTCTTCTCCTTCTTCTTCTCTTCGTCCTTGGAAGCACTCTTCTCTTTAGTCTCCGTGCTTGCTGTTGCTTCATCCTTCCCTTTGCTCTTCCCTTTCTCCTTCTCCTCCTTCTCTTCAGCTTTCTTCTTCGCATCCTTCACTGTGGAAGCCTTTGCATCCTCTTGGACTGGTGCTTTTGTCTTTGCACTGTCCTCTGATTTCTTGCTCTTCTCCTTCTTCTTCTCTTCGTCCTTGGAAGCACTCTTCTCTTTAGTCTCCGTGCTTGATCTCGCTTCATCCTTCCCTTTGCTCTTTCCTTTCTCCTTCTCCTCCTTCTCTTCAGCTTTCTTCTTCGCATCCTTTCCTGTCGAAGCCTCTGCATCCACTTGGACTAGTGCCTTTGTCTTGGCACTGTCTTCTGATTTCTTGCTCTTCTTCTTCTTCTTCTCTTCATCCTTGGAAGCATTCTTCTCTTTAGTCTCCGTGCTTGATCTCGCTTCATCCTTCCCTTTGCTCTTCCCTTTCTCCTTCTCCTCCTTCTCTTCAGCTTTCTTCTTCGCATCCTTTCCTGTCGAAGCCTCTGCATCCACTTGGACTAGTGCCTTTGTCTTGGCACTGTCTTCTGATTTCTTGCTCTTCTCCTTCTTCTTCTCTTCATCCTTGGAAGCATTCTTCTCTTTAGTCTCCGTGCTTGCTGTTGCTTCATCCTTTCCTTTGCTCATCCCTTTCTCCTTCTCCTCCTTCTCTTCAAGTTTCTTCTTCGCATCCTTTCCTGTGGAAACGGTTGCATCCTCTTGGACTGGTGCTTTTGTCTTGGCACTGTCTGTTGGTGTTGGATCTGCTGCCTTTTTCTTTTGGTTCTTGTCTTCACTACGGTCAGGTCTTCTTTCCATCACATCTTTCTTGGTCCTTGCCATGCCTCCTGGATTGGCTGATGGTCGGTGATGGTTGGGGCAAAATGTTGATCTGTAGTTATGATTGAAAGATCTTGGATTCAACATTGACGAAGGCAGTGATTGCCACACCCACCACAAATATAGTCTCCTTGGAACCACAATCGAGGAATAGGTTCCGTATAGCAAAATGCTAAAAATGAGGCTGAGCCGACACGCAAATGACACGCACTGGTTTTGATATACAAGTGACCCTTTGATATACTAAGTGACCGTTTGGCCCATCTAAGTGACCCTTTGATATGCTAAGTGACCCTTTGATATAGGCTTCGATGTATGCATTGACACGCATCTGACACGCAGTGACACGCAGGATTTCTCACCCCCAGGATCAAATCTGTTCGTTGCACGAATTTGGCACAGTTTGTACCCAAACTAGTAATTAACACATAAACAGCTAGGAAATCGATCTGTCGATCGATCATGATCATATTGTACGGTTGCCTTTGGATCTAGCTGTCAAAACTCACTGGGGCTCCACTTCAGGCTCACGAGGTTTGGGAGGCAAGTCGCACCGACAATCTTTGCTTGATAGACACAGCGTAGCATATTCTGTCCTGCCGGTGCACCGGAAACTCAGCGCATTCACTAGCTATGGGCTGTGATATGCAACATCATGCATCATTGAGGCATTCCCACCTTGTAAGGTATGCTTTCAGCCAATATTCAGCAGCACAGCTGGCACATATCTTGTCATCTTTCAGGGATTCCAAGTAGGCTACCTCTTCTAAGAATCGCTGTCGGCGCTTTCGGTTGAACTTTCCCATGATGCGTCTAGGCATGCAGTGCCCCTAGAGCGGTTGCTTCCTATTGAGCAAAAACCTCTGCGCTATAGCCCAGTGTTGTTCAGCTGAATGCACAAGTGATCACACTCTTTGCATAGCAAATCACATACTGCAGCACTGCTCAACACACTGCATGCTTTGAGTTGCATGTAAGTGATGGATCTAACATACCCCTCAAGAGAAAGAATCCTGATAATTCATGAGTGCTGTTGCCCTTGTATTAGTGATATGCTAGTGGGGTATGTTACAGCCAATGAAGCGAATCGGATTGGTTTTTCAACCAGCGGCCTCAGTAGACTTGTCCCCCCAAGCTACTGCAGCAGCTTTCGCCATTTGGCAAAGCGGCGACCCTTGATTAGGTCATCAATGCAACCATCATCCGAATCATCGGGATCGTCGCCAGCAATACTGAACTCCTCCAGGGTGAAGGACATAGTCCATAGAACTTTTCTTTGATGTGAATAGGAGTGGCCAACCACTGTTCTATAACAATTGGCAGGTCATGGATATAAGCATATAACTTCAAACATGTAACTTTGGGGAATTGAACCCTCAACCCCAGTCCGACAATGGTGGTGGAGCAAATATTGGCCGGATGTGATTTGCAAGCTCCAAGCCAAACCCTAAAGGATAGTGAGCCGACTCCCTTAGCTGTTTGGAGTTTCCGGCTACGTTCTTTTGCCCAGTTTCAGTGGTCTCGACAGATACCAGGTTCTTCTTGCCATGGATCCTGCACAGAAAAGAATCGGAGCATGTAACAAAATTGGGCACTTTTGTCCTATGACAACATCATACTTGCTAGTCTCTCTCTCTCTCTCTCTTTCTCCCTCTCTCTCTATCTTGATTTATCTTGATTGTAAAGCACGGAAACTAACATCAAATCGATCTAAAGAGCGGAAATGCGAAGCTATCAATCAAACCATGAGGAAATATCCATACCTGCAGCTGACTTTGTTTGACCTCCAACCTGCCCCAGCCATCCCCAGCCCTGATTTCAGTGTCTCCTCTCCAAGGTCTCCTTTAAGAGCTTCATGGTTAAAGGCCGGTGCAAGCTGGTGATCCGAGGAAGGGTGCTCCAGACCCTAGGTGATGGTGTTGGCGAACATGGTTTTGTATTGAATTAAATGATCCACCAGCTAATGCAGAACAGGTGCACTGTCATTTTCAAAGTTGGTGAGCCATACGCACCCATTGGAAAAGAAGTTCTCCTAGCAGGTGTGAAGCATCGATCAATCGGAAAACCTTGTAGAATTAACATGCTCTGAATGCTAGCTATTGCATGGTTCGATCCAAGCTCCTGCACTTGGACCATTGTAGAAATTTTCGCATTGGTGGCCACGTCCATAGTACCTCATATGGTATCAGTTCAAGTGCATGATTGGCAAAACAGTTCTCAAGAGTGAATGTCTATAAGAGACGTTTATCAACAGAAAGAGGTCCACATATGTCTGGATGTGTTCAACCAACTCTGCCATGAACGAAACTGCAAGTATACTTTCAGAAAACTAGGCAGCATTAATGCTGAGGTAAGACACGGAGCTCAGAGGTTGTTCGATGAGGATGTGTACACCACGCTTCACGGCGAAGAACAATCTTAGATGTTGAAAAGTGCAAAGGCCAATCATCAAGTTTGTTTCACATGCATGATGATCAATTGCAACTTGCTGCTGGGAAACATGTAAATCAGCCTTCTAATGAATATATTTGCAATGGCCACACATCTCCGGCCATTACCTCCTGGTGTTGTCCACGAGCGCCCAGTTCCGGAGGAACTCAAAAAGATCCATGTGGCACAGGGTGGGGCGGCCACCACCAAGCCACCAGGTTTGGTGTTCCACACCTCAGCTATGGTACTTCACTATGTATTGAATGGATTGGGTAAAGAATATGACATATTCAACACATATAGCAGTTGCAACCCAGAAACTGCCGCCAAAATGGCAACGAAGCCAACCGTCCGCATCAGATTGTGGTTCTTGCTGTATAGGATCTCAGTTGTGTGAGTTGTGTGCTAATACGTTTGAACACATTTGGAAGTCATCTTACCGATTGGCTTGGTATCGTTGGCTTTGTGAAAGAAATGCATATTGTAGCCATGGAACATCGAACTCCTTTCCAACCCATCCTGCATAGCGCATGCCTTTGGATAGGTTTCCACAGCCTGCGCAAATCTCCACCTCAGGACAGATCGGTGGAAGCTGGGGTTGATGGATGTTGTGCTCACAATTGATGTTTTGATCATTCATTTTGTTAGACCTCCTGAAATGCAATCAGGAAACAAAATCATTGTGTTCACTTGGACGATCAAGCTGGGCTAAGAGGATCAGCAACGGAATCAAGTTCTTAGCCCTCATGATGGAGCAAAACGAACTGCACCACTTCTGTGCGTTGTGAGCCAAACTTCCATGCACGATAGCATGATGTCCCTTTCTTGTACTGACGCAGCACATTCTGCCATGTACAGCATCATTGTCATACCATGTGCAGCGCATGTTGTGGTGCAATATCTGTCACGCACACACTGATTGTTTACAGCAGCTGTTCTTTTGTCACTCTCGGTTCGGTGCAGGGATCATAGCTCAATGCATTGAAATGCCAAAGATGCACATAGATGCACAACCAATGTTGTTGCACAAGTACCCCGTTCAAACATTTCTTTGCACAATCACAGCTCCAGATATGATGATTGGAATATGCTACGTTGAAGGTGGAAACCCGAAAAGTACTGTGAGGCAATATGATTTGCAACTGTGATTGTGATCAAAACCCCAGCGAAAGACTACTAGGCTCTTATGTGCCGGCACACCGATTTGCAATCGCAGTTGATCCCATGTTCCATCCTCCATTATTGACTAACCTGTTTGGTAAGACAAGGAAGCTTGTTAAAAGGTGCTATCATCAATTACAAGTCTTGGGTCAACGACGCACACTGTTACACAGCTGATGGGATCGGTTTTTTCTTGTGCCGGGTGGTCCTACCGTCAGTGGTTTCATCTGGTTTAAACCCACCCTCATTCTTCGCTTTGCTGAGGGAGTAGTAGTAACATCCCCAGGTGATATATACACCTTGTAGATATTGCCCTTCAGCTTCCCGCTCATGCGTTTCCGCGTCTCAACCTTCCAATCCTGGACAGTGGCAAGCTCTAGAACTTCGAATTTCCTTGGCAAGAGTTGGATGTTTTTGGGGTGGTGGTTTCAGTGAGAACTGTGGAGGAAAAACACTCACACATAGCAACAGCAACAACCAGAACCACAACCACAACCACCACCAGCACTACCAAAAACAGTAGCAAGGCCAACACACATGAACAACAATGACATTTGGTAATACATACAAATACTACAGCCACAACAACAATAACAAACAACAATAACGAACAACAACAACAACAACAACAACAACAACAACAACAACAACAACAACAACAACAAGAACAAGAACAAGAACAAGAACAAGAACAACAACAACAACAACAACAACAACATCAACAACATCAACAACAACAAGAACAACAACAACCACAACCACCACCACCACTACCGACAACAACAGCTAAGATCAACATTTAGTACATGATATCACCAACCACCACTCATAACAATAGTTGAAACAAACACGCTAAACCACACGACATGACAATCTATAGTTTGGGCCCAGCTAAGTTTCCCTCGTTCCTCTTTGCCTTTCTTAGTTCGTAAGAGTGCCAACTGGTCTTCAGGGCATGGTACTTGGCAGTTGGCCTTTGATAATGCAACCTGCTGGATTCTGCTGATCACTACTTGAAATGATGATAAGGAAAAGTCCTTGTACTGCTCGATTTTCACCAGGCTTTCATCAGCTTTGCGTCCTTTCGCCTGGATAATTGGGCATGCTATGTTTGGGATGGAGTTGTCATGTTCCCCAATGGCCCCCAGGCTTTGCCAAGCGAACTATATAGCTAGCCAGGAATGCAACATGTCGATCGACAACTATTGGCGACTGTGGAAGGTGCCTTCCGCTCGGGCTTGGTGGAAACCGTCTCGGGATTCATGGGCGAAACTCGAGGTGGGCTTCCTGAAAAGGAGATGGCAAGGCCCAACCATCAACATCGATGAGCCCGGGAGACAGCTTAAAACCAACATATATTGAACCATGGGTATGATCAGAGCTGAGCTTGTAATTGGTAGATTCTGGGTAGAAATCAAGCACATTTCCTATGGTTTTCTAAAGTTGCTGCTGGGGATCGGTAGCTCTTTGTGCGACGTCGGTGCGTAGGGATTGGATGTGGCGCAGCCTTTGCTTCTGCATCTTTCTCTTTGTCCTCCTTTGGCTCTTCCTTCAGTTTCTTCTCCTGCTCCTCCTGGTGAATTGCAGCAGTCTCAGTTGGTGTCCCACTGCCTTTTGTTGTCCGTTTTCGAACTGTTGTCCAACGACTGAGATTTGATGTTGGAAATTCTGGTCTTGGTGGCCATGTCCCAGCCTTTGTAGTCTTTGGTGAGGCAGGAGTGCTCTCGCCTGATGATTCATCACCTGAAGACTTACTTGAGTCATCACTTGAGTCATCACTTGAGTCATCATTTGATGACTCACTGCTTGCTGAAGTTGAACTCGCATTCTTCTCATCAGCTTTGGTCTCGTCCTCCTTTGGCTTCTTTGCATCCTCTGTTTCTCCAGCTTTTACATCGTCAGACTTCATTGTCCTGGTAGTTGATGTTGCTGTTGGTGAGTCCTTGCCCTTCTGCACTTTGCACTTTCGCTCTGCCTTGAGCCTGTCCAGCACCTGCTCGTCACTCATTCCAACTGTTGAGAAACCACATGCAGCAGCAGGTAGCCTTCCTTTAGCCACCTCAGCTTTGTTTCCATCTTCATCCTCAACACCCGTTTTGCGTCTCTTCTTTCCCTTACCCTGGTCCTTCTTGCTCTTTGTTCTACTTCCCTTTGGTCTTTCATCTTCCTGTTCTTCTTTTGGAGGTGCTGGGGGTGCACTGTCTTCATCTTCATCCTCCATTTCCTCCTCAGCTTTTGCTTCCTCCTCTTCTTTGCTTCCCTTTTTATCTTCTCTATCTTCATCCTCACTCTTCTCCTCATCTTCTGGCTCATCCTCGTCTTCGCTTTTTGGTTGTTTTGGGTCCGCTTCATCTTCGCTCATCTTCGCATTTTCTCTCTGCTCATCCTCACTCTTCTCCTCATCTTCTGCTTCATCCTTCTCTTCACTTTTTGGAGAAGAACAGGGTGCTTCATCTTCGCTCATCTTTGCTTTGTCTGCGTCCTCATCCTCACTCTTCTCCTCATCTTCTGCTTCATCCTCATCCTCGTCTTCACGTTTTCGAGGTGACGGGTGTTTTTCATCTTCTGCTTCGATCATCTTTGCTTGGTTCTCATCCTCATCCTCACACTTCTTATCCTCCTTTGCTTCATCATCATCTTCATTGCTGGAAAGAGGGGAAAGAGGCAGCAGTGCATAGTCTTCATCTTCCTCGTCTTCATCCTCCATTGCCTCCTCAGCTTTTGCTTCCTCCTCTTCTTTGCTTCCCTTTTCATCGTCTCTATCCTCATCCTCACTCTTCTCCTCACTCTTCTCCTCATCTTCTGCTTCATCATCATCCTTGTCTTCATTTTTTTGAGGTGACTGAGGTGCTGGATCTTCATCTTCGCTCTTTGCTTTGTCTTCATCCTCATCCTCACTCTTCTCCTCATCTTCTGCTTCATCCTCATCTTCACTGCTGGAAAGAGGCAGGAGTGCATAGTCTTCAGCTTCCTCGTCTTCATCCTCCATCTCCTCCTCAGCTTTTGCTTCCTCCTCTTCTTTGCTTCCCTTTTCATCGTCTCTATCCTCATCCTCACTCTTCTCCTCATCTTCTGCTTCATCCTCATCCTTGTCTTCACTTTTTCGAGGTGACTGGGGTGCTGGATCTTCATCTTCGCTCTTTGCTTTGTCTTCGTCCTCATCCTCACTCTTCTCCTCATCTTCTGCTTCGTCCTCATCCTCATCTTCACTTTTTCGACGTGACTGGGGCCCTGGATCTTCACCTTTGCTCTTTGCTTTGTCTTCGTCCTCATCCTCACTCTTCTCCTCACTCTTCTCCTCATCTTCTGCTTCATCATCATCCTTGTCTTTATTTTTTTGAGGTGACTGAGGTGCTGGATCTTCATCTTCGCTCTTTGCTTTGTCTTCATCCTCATCCTCACTCTTCTCCTCATCTTCTGCTTCATCCTCATCCTCGTCTTCACTTTTCGGAGGTGACTGGGGTGCTGGATCTTCATCTTTGCTCTTTGCTTTGTCTTCATCCTCATCCTCACTCTTTTCCACGTCTTCTTCTTTCTTGCCATCTTTGCACCCCTTCGTGTCTTCTTTTTCATCATCTTCATCTCCATCTATCTCCTCATCCTCTTCTGAACTCGAGTCATCCTCCTCCTCATCCTCATCTTCACTTTTTTCAGGCGTTGGAGGTGCTTTGTTTTCGTCTTCATCCTCACTAGTATCCTCACCTTCTGCCTCATCCTCATCTGAGCTTCCCTTCTCATCATCGCTCTCCTGTATCTCCTTTTGGTCATCTTCATTTTCATCCTTCTCATCTGCAGCTTTGCTGTCAGCAGAATCTTGGTCGGATGATTCTTCATCGGTCTTCAAGGGAGTTGCCTTTTCATCATCACTGCATCGACTTTCAGCATCATCTTCCACAGCTTTCTCCACGATTTCATTCCATTCTTGTTCGGTCATGTCTGGGGGCACAGATGGAATAGCCTCACTCTCCTCATCGCTCTCCTCTTCACTTTCAGTGGTTGGGGCCTTTCGCTTCAAACCTTTCCTTTCAGCTTCACTGCCCTCTTCGCTATCCTCCGCTTCTGATTCTTTGTTGTCCTTGCCGAAAGAAGGCCAAGTGCATGGAGAATAGTGAGACTATAGTACCATCTTAATCTTTGGGAGTTAACTATAGAGCTCAAAATAAATCAAACCCCTAAGTTGTGTGAATCCTCGTTGGAATCGAGACATGCTGGGCCAGCATCTTGGACAGGACCGGATCCATGCTGCTGCCTTAAGGAAAGTAATCTTTGCAAACGAATTTGTTTAGCAACTGCAGCCACTATATCATGACATGATATTCCGTGTCTGTGGACCAAACACAGTGAAACATTAAATGCGAAGGAGTGGCATATATTGGAGATCTAGCACTTCAAATTCCATCGGCAATGTTTCCAATTCGTCGGGATTCCTTTGACAACACGTGGGAATTGATGCAACAAATATCGCACGTGACATTTGCACATGCATTCATAATACATCACAAGTCACACGCTTCCACCCAAACTGCTCGAAGATGATCTCCCTGAGATTTTTTTGTGACGCTTGATCACTCGATGACATTTGGCTGCCTGCGAGCAAGTTTACCAACCAAGTAACCCATATAGCTTAAGAACTTGAGGGTTGACATAAATGGTACCTGCATGTTTAGGACATCTTAGTGTGCCTCGTCCCGGATCCATGCTTCTCGAAGGTTTCGTTTGGAATGGGGACCTAGGATTGGTGACAAGCCATACTTGGCACTAAATGCTGAATTGTAACTTGTATTTGTCAGTCATGGATCAAACCAAGAAACATGTATCCAAAAGATGGGTCAGCTGGTAGACCACCTTTCTGACCTCTGCTTCCCTGGGTACCCTTTCGCATTTACTCTCGTCAAACGCACGGCACAGCCAAGAGTTTCCCCCAAGACGCAGATCACCCCCTGGAACGAGTTCATGTTCCTCTTTGGCATCCTCAGGGATATGATTTTGCATAGCTTTGCGAAGACGCCTTAGACCATAGGACCGGATTGGAGAAGCTGGGTAGGGTTTTACTCTCTATTGTGGTTCCAATATCATCCAAGAAACTGACCATCGGGAGACAAAGACTTGAGCTTGATGCCAGGATCATCCATAGGATCATCCATAGGGCAGCCCGGATGGGTGTCGCTCATGGCGAAGCAAAGGATAGCAACGGATAATAAAGACAGAAAGTTGTGTTGTGGTGGGCATATAGGCGGGTTGCATATAGTATCATTCTTATACGCTTATGCCTAGTACTTCTCCCTGGGAGTGTGGCGTGGGCATGTGCAACTGCGCATTGAGCCTGCAGCCTGCAGGTGCCTTCGGATGACAACTTCGAGCTCTACAAGCACCATTCACCATCCATCACCATGCATCAACATCCATCACCATCCATCATCATCCATCATCATCCATCACCATCCATAACAATCCATCATCATGTGTCATCATCCATAATCATCCATCATCACCATTCACCATCATTCATCCTCCATCATCCTCCATCATCATTCATTTTCATCCATCATCATACTCAACCCCTGATCATGACTCATTTGGATCATTATAAGCCACGTATTTCATCATATGTCTCGATATATCCAATATCAAAGGGTCACTTGGGGTCTGTTCTTAGGGTTAAGTGACCATTTTTATCTTTTGGCTTAAGTGGCCTCTATTCGAGGGCACTGGGAAGAGGCTGGAAATAGATTCCTATATATCAAATGACAAAACCACACGAAAATTAAGCAGCAATGAACTCCTCAGTAGTTTCTTGGCTCCTACCCAGCCGGAAAGAATATAGTTGGCGCGTTCTTCCCGTGACGTAAAGATTTCTTGGCTTATTCCAACATATTCCAACCATAATTAATCATTCAGATCATTTTATTCGCTGTTGTTGCTTTTGATCAACTGTCAAACAACTAATCGGATAATTGCTTCACCATCACGAATAAATATTCATAGCAAACAGTTGCGACCCACAAGATCTGACCCCTTAAAATATTTACACTACCTTTTTTTTATCACTTGCTAATTTCTTACTAATATCTTACTAATATTTGACAATATTTACTTGTATTTACTGATATTTGCCAATATTTACTAATACTTACTAATATTAACTAATATTAGCTAGTATTCACAAATATTAGTTAATATTTAGCTAATATTTAGCTAATATTTTTAACCAAAATTTGACCAAATTTTGCTCTTAAAACTCACCAACTACTTGCCTCATACCAAATACTTTCGACCAGAATTGTGGTCCAAGGACCCCACAAATCAGGATAGATCAGGTATTCAGGAATTTCCTGGTAAGCTGAGGGGTCAGATAGCTTTCCTGCAGCTAATTCTGGGGTGTGACCCCTCAAAATATTTACAAATATTTACTAATATTTACTAATATTTGTAAATATTTGGGCTGATTGTTTTTGCAAGAATTCGTCATGGGCAGTACCCAGGGTTCACCAAAAAACATAAAATGCCATCAAAACAACCCTGAGGGGTCACATATGGCAGGTCATAAATGCACGCTATGAAAAATATAAACAACCGTCCATTCACCATTGGTTAACAATGCAAACCAGTGAGCCAGTAAAAAATCATTCACCATTGGTTAGTTTGTTGACTGATGACTTAGCCGCCGAGTCTGTGAACGAAAATCGAGTGGTTGACTAATCAGCTGATCAACGAATTGCTAACAATGGGTTTAACCAATTGATTGATCAACCATATAGGTTGATTGGTTGACCAATCCACCATTTGTAGCTGGTAAACCTATAAACACTGCTGCTCCCTCAGTTGCCAGGTCAGTTTACCAAAGAGTTTGATCAACCATAGTTGATCAACCATAGTTTAAGTTACCATTTTCAGTTGATCAACCATAGTCGATTGGTTACCATTAATCAAACTATCAAACTATGGTTGCTCAACTATGGTTACTCGACTAAATATCAAATAGTTTGATCAACATTGATCAACCATCACCTTTTCATAGTTTTTAGTTGATCACCTCTTCATAGTTGATCAAACATAGTCGATCACCTCTTAACATCTTAAGTTACCATAGTTTGATAAACCATTTTCACCTCTGCTGCGCCCAGGCCGCTCCCCAAAGCTGCGCCCCACCGATCTCACGCTGCGACTTTGGCTTCACCTGCAGCTCCCGGCGCGAAAGCCTCAAAGGGGTGGCCAATCAATATAACAACGGTTACCATATAACATGACACTGTTAGCAATGGGGATTAGCAATGCATGGCCATCAACTAATATTTAGTTGTTATATGAAAGTTAGTGATGGTTAGTTGATGGTCGGTTGGCTCATGGTCCAAAAGTGGCACTTCCCTTATCAAAGTATTCATGACACATACTGTATATTTTTACGGAGGTGGGGCATTTGATTACCCTCATCATCCCATACGAGCCAGGCTCCTTGCAGTTCTCTTATCAAAGTATTAATGAAACAAGTCGTTTTACGGGGGTGGGACATCTGTTTACCAACATCAGAGCGGTCGTCCTGCTACTCCCCTGACTGAAATATTCATCAAACATCCAGTGGTCAGCACAGCCAAACCCCTAATGTTCGCCCTTTGGGCGAACAGGGGGTGTTGCACAATATACAATAGTCAATCATGGCTAAACATGATGCATTGTTCACTATCATGATGAGTATTCATTACAACGATTATAACCACACTTAATGCTGGATAGACAAATACAAATGGTTCATGATGGTTGATCAATGTTCATCACTGTGGCTAAACGATGCAAATAGTTAGTGGTGACTCATCAACACTGTATGCATACATAACCGACCACTATACCATGACTAGCCAATCGTAAACGATGCTCATGGGTGGCGATGACATGCGGATTATATATACCAACAAAGTCTTGCTAAGCCACTCACTAACCATGGTTACTCGCAATCATAGGGGCTCCAAAAGCCCTCGTCTTGGCCAGTAATGCTTCACCACTACTGATAAACGATGGCGGATAGTGGCAAATAATCATGATTCACCATCATGATATATATATATATATAATGTATATAAAGGTGATATGAAAAGACCCCAATTCAAAAAGCTACATGACAGATAGGACACATCAATGGCAAATCTTGGAATGGTTGCATCCGAAACTCGGGCATCCAGATTGCATTTGACTCATTGACAAACACCGTGGGGCGACTGCAGAACTTTATAGGACTTTGGTCAGAACATGTCAGAACCCCCCGTGCTGCAACTCATGCGACTGAACTCTAATCACACTCTCCGTGGCCCCATCAGCGTGCAGCTCTTCATACTATCGAACCATCAATGCATTCCAAGTATTGTAAACCGCGGCTGCTTCGTAAATGGTAGCAATGGTCAATGAACCAGCTTTCACCAACAGATCCCCTCCCCGCGCGGCCGGCGCCTTGGAAAAAACGATGGCTGCATCGCTCTGGCGAAACGAGTCGTTGTGAAGGCACGCCTCCTGAAGCGCTGCCAGGAGCCCAGGTCTACTTGGATGTGCACCCCCACGGCTCGTAAGTGGTGACAAGCCATGGTTTCTAGGGGTTATAAGCTACCTTATAGGATATCTATAGGGCTTATAACCATGGTTATAAACCCCAGCTGGCTGTTGGTTGTATCTAGGTCACATAATTCATATCTGGTAACCCATGGTTGGTGCCACGCGGAAATCAGCATGCGACATCATGCGACAACTGATCAAAGCTACTCAGCTATTTTCTGGGCAAAATATTGCTCCAAAACATCTTAGCTTGGGTGCACAACTCAACATACCAAAAATGACACAATACGATCACAAAACAGTAACGATGCATAACGATGCTGGACGGGACTTCTGCTTCTCATCGGTGACGGGGCTGGATCTTGAGGATCTTGATAGCTACCCGCCAGGCCCAACTCTCCGCGCGGCGCCCCCCGCGGTCCTTGCAGAATTTGTAGAACCTCACGGCACTGCGGTGGAACACGTGCACAACAGATTGGTAGTTTGATGTCAGTCCCGTCTGGCCATGTTTGGATCCAGGATGGAGGGAAACATTTGAGAAGCTGGCCGTATACCAGGGACTAGACAATTACGATATCACGCTGATCGTTAATGATTGATACGTATGAGCCACCAAGTAAGTGGCGTTAAGTTCAGTATGTTCATGTCCTTGTTCCCTGTTATTGGCGGCTATATATGATCCGATATCTGATCAGTCTGATCTCATTGACCACTGTAAACCCATATATCATATGAAGCACCCCATAGCTTGGCACGCGCCCCAGGAACCATCATCGTAGATCTCATTTTGAGGCCTTGTTATGCTTTAATCCCAGTCACCCGCCACTGTCACTTATCGAACAGTTGTGGTTGCTTGCATTGAAAATTCGGGCAAGGATACCCCATGGTACCCAAAACACGGAATGGTATTGCATATGGCTTGACCTCGCCAATCATTCAAGCCTCTGGTGTCGTTGCCCGACCATGCTGGCTCCCAGCCTTCAATTTGGATCCAACAAATGGTACCAACATTGTTGGGGTGGCTACCTGGCTGACAAGCAACTCTGAGCTGGACATTTTCTCGTTGACGCCGTTGAAGTGATAAAACGCCTCCTGTGCCGTGGCTGGGAAATGCCTCGTGTCTCCTCCTGTCAAATGCAAAAAATAGGTTGATTGTCGGCAATCTATACATTTCTGGGGGCAGGTGCGGTTGGATTTTTTGGAAAATTTAAGGGATTTAGTTTTTCGACAAGGCTGCTGATGTGGTACAAGACCACGTGGATCACTGTGTGCATGCGTGCACGCATGATAATTGCAGACATCCAAGGGGTCAAATGGGTTGAGCTCAATGTTCGGGCAAATGCTACGAGGATTTTCACAACCGCTTCGCTGAAATTCCGACAATGTCCTGTCTAGGAACAGCCACCAGCACGTACCCAGGATCAGCACCGCGAAAATCATCGTTATGCTCAACCATTGTCCAACCAGGACAGGTCTCCCAAGCAGTGGCTATCCCTTTCATTGACTATCATACAGCTAACCTTCAAGTAACAGTCAATGAAAGAGCGAACTCTGAAATCACTATCTACCATCAGTTACTATCATCAACCATCATCAACCCTGAGTCTAGCATTATAAAGTAATTGCAACAATCACGCTGCCTTGACGTCTCGAGGAACAGGTTGCCTCGGCACACAGCTGTGTTCTGGCCTTGTGCCAAGCATGGTGTGCAATGGTGTGCATAGCAACATCGCACCCCCAAATGCTAAGTGAATGGTACACTCCTGGAAACTAACAAAGGCAATGGACCGTACCAGAAGGGTATCGCACTAGGAAGCTAGTCGTCCAACCCCCGAGAGGGTCAAGCTGTTAGTTTTCCTTGTCACTGCCGACGGCTTGAAGAATCCAACTCTAGTAGCTCACATTCGTCCAGGGTCACAAATGTGTAAAAACCACTTGCTTCAGAGAAAGAACTAAGCACAAGTTACCCATTATGACCTGCCAGATCCTGCCGGCGTTCACCATACTCATCGCGAACGAACCACTATTCACCACTTCTTTGACCATTTCCAATCATCAATCAGTATTCATCATTCAGTTGTTTCAACCCCTATCAAAAACATTAGCCAACCAACCAACTATCCCTAAATATGAGCGAAAATATGTTCAACAAACCACCAACCAGCACGATTAGCCATCTATTGACCATAATTCACCATGCTTGGCCATGACTTTACCACCACCATCAGCCATTCCTCACCATTGACCCCTCATGTGTCAACAGGAGCCCGGCGCTGCAGCGTCGGCTTGGTCGAAGACGTAATCGCAGAACCTCAGCGCTGACCGGCGCGGCTCACCTCCCAAGGGGGCTTCTCCATGCGGTGAGAAGTGACCATTGATGGTGATGGAGATAGTACTGGTTAATTAATAGTTAATAATGGTTGATAATGATCATATCGTGATGCTTGTCATCCTCGTTGATTTTTGGCATAAGTCATGGTGCTTCGTGCACGTGGTTAATGATGGTGGTGATTAACCAACAGCGACCTGGTTGGTGGTTGAACCACCCCTTTGCAAAAAAACTGTCAACCAACCATTTGTCCATGATTACCAGGGAAAATGAAGAATGTTAAAAACCACCGGCCAGGGACATATGGTGGTTTGTGAATGGTGGTCAGTAGTACGAGTTCATAAGCAACAATATTGATTGAACAGCTACTATAAAGTGGCTGTTGGTTAAGCTATTGATTAAAGATTTCAATAATCAATAGTTTGATGAGCAGTGGCTAAAAGCACTGCTCAAAGGCAAGGAGATGAGGGCAGGCCGCAAAAATATTGCTACACTCCACGGTTTTGAAAAGAAGATCCACCAGAAAATGGAGTTCAGTAAAAAGACCGTCGCAAAATCTAGCAACGAACGAACCAAGCGAAGTAATTTGCGAATAGCAGAAACAAACATCGCTGGAAAACGCACCAAACATCACCAACCACAACCAACTAATAAACGCATTCCCTCAAGCAAACCTGGAAGCTTAACCGTTGATACATGGTCTGTTTCAATGGCGTACAGACGCAACTTCCAAGGTCCGGTGGGCCCCCAGCACTCCCAGGGCGGCAGAACTCGGGTCGCCCGACTCGCTGAAGTCGATTCGGCCGTCCGCGTTAGCATCCTCGGTGGTGGCAGCACGCAGCTGGGGTACGGCTGCCACAGGTCAGAGGATTCATAAGCCCTGCGGTCAGGGATGGTTGAATCACCAACGATTTAATCATCAGTAAGCCAATAATCATGAGTAAATCAACTGTTACTAGCTATTTAGAAGTAAACTGGTTATTGAACCATCAATTAGGAGTAACTATAGGAACTATAGACGGTTGATAGTAACTATTGGGTGCTTGAGAGTAACTATAAATCACCATTTAGGAGTAAACTGGTTATTGAAGCATCAATGGTAACCATGTGTAACTATTGGTGGTTGGGAGTAAGTAAAGTGATGTGTTTTTTGCAGCTGGAATGAGCTTGAATTTACCATGATCTGAGAAATTTGCGAAGAATCAAACTAGCACCCTGTTGCTGCAGCCTTGAGGGCCTCCGTTGATTTAGATCCCTTACATCACTTATGATGAGGTATTCACTCTTCTGACTCACTTCGTCGTGCGCGCCTTGATGACCGGCAGTCAAAGAAAGACAACTTGGTGGCTGGTCAGCCAACTACATAACCATCATTAACAATCATTGATAGCTGGGAATCATTGAGATCAATGATGGCTGTTAGTCAACTTGAATAGAAAATACTCAAACTCACATTGTTCAACCAGTTGGTTTACAAGAAATATGCTAGGAAACAACTACAAGAGAAGAACATGATAAATGAACCATTTTCTTGGATATTTTCCTGCAATCAAATCCTATGAATTGTACAAGCCATGGGACCCTATTCACACTCTGATGTCGAATCTCTGAGATCGGACTCACCCACAGTGCAGTTCGAGTGCGACATTATAGTGAATAACATTGAACAATGTATACCAAGGATAACAAAGTTATAAATCTATGATATCAATCATGGTTCATATTAGGGAATGATATTTATAAAACATCATAGTTGCTATTAGGGTTAGGTTGAACAAACAAAAAACTCAATACTGCCAAGAAATGTCAACACGATATAACAAAACTTGGCTGGCCCAATTTGCATCAATTCGCTTTTAATTTGGTTGTGTGTTGAGCCCTTCACTTTTTGTCCTCGATGGAATCTGGTGGTCACAAAATTGCCAGATTTTTTTCCCCTTACCTTGAGCATCGTTGAGTGTTCCACTCAATTTCCCGCAAATTCATTCCCGGAGGGAAAAAATACATAAACATTGGCAGAAAGCCGAGACGGCTACGTGAAAATGGAAGGGGGCGAAGAGGAGGAAAAGAAAAGAAAAGAATGAAGAGAAACAGGAAAGCCAGGGTACTCGGGGACATAGCAATTTTCTCTAGTTTTAGACCTGCTTCAATCCTTAACGAAGAAGGAAGGCAAAAGGAAAACGAACTAAACAAAAGGGAAGAACCGGAAAAATCAAAGGAAAAAGCACACAGGCTAGAGGATCTTCTATAGGCTACAGGAGCTTAAGAGCAGCTAAGTTATAGCGATTCCGTTCCGATGTGATCCTCCCGGCCTGGCCCCAAGGGGCCCCTTGCACGGACAACGCCGTCGCGCCGGGCAGGTGTACCACGGCCCCGCTCTGGCACCCGGCGATTTCTCGGAAGAGGCGACGCACCTCACTGTCCTGGCGGGCGACGAGACAGGGGTTGTTGGGGGTCCTGGATGACTGGTTGGTGGTTGAACCATGGGGCTATCCCAACATGGCTTGTTGAACCACCCCCCATGAAAAATCATGAATATAGCCAGGTGCCTTATAAAGTCACCAACCAACCATGATGAGACTATGATAAACTTTCGAGCTTTCTGTAGCTTTGGGAAAGCTATGATCGATGAGTTTGTCCCAGGAGTTTTTATCACCACAATATCACTTTGTCATGGGATAGCTGGCGATATCTGGTATATCATGGGAAATCATGGGAAAACACCAGCTCGATCCATGGCAGCCTCACGAAATACTTGGTGGAAATTGCTATCTCCAAGGACTTCAAGGCAGGGATGACGTGTCAGCCTTCGCACAATCAGCACCGATAGATGCCATTGAATATCAAGCATAGCTCTGTCATGGTGACCAACATCAATATCCGTCTTGTTTTTGTTGATGTTTGCTGGTTGCTTATCCGTCTCCGATATGTAAGACGTCAGGGCAATTTTCATCCAATTGCTTGATCACAAGCATCATCCTCACCCTGCTTCGACAATCGACAATCTCCACAAATAGACGTATGGAGCAGCCAGAATAGATTGGTGTCCTTGTTCAAATCTCTGTTTTGCATGGGTTGGGGAAGAGTACCACGGACCACCAAGAACTAAGCAGCCCCCGACCTAGCACAATTTCCGCTGATATGGCTCCAGTTGGACCATAGGGTCTGTATCTGGTGAATTAGTCACAAAGATTTACACGCAAATTCACATACCGGTCAAGTGTGCAATTTACAACAAATATCAACCAGCCTGACTGAATACAAAGGACGGCTTTTGCAACCTGCATCGATGATATGATATGATCATATACGATCTACAAATTGTGCATGATCCGCCAGGAAAGACCTGCAACATGGTGAAAGCGGCACTTCTCCCACCTTGAGCGTAGGATCACCCCTTCTCAGAAGGGCTGACCTTGGGGGTGCTGCTGCTCTGGCTCATCTCAGTTCGAGTAGATTTGTGCGTGCGATTCGCATCGGAATACGTAAAGGAATGCAAATGGGTACGGGTACCTGTTATGACATAGATGGTTAAACGCCGAAATATGCACGAGTAAATATAGCTTAAGGAGTGACCAGTATATAATATGTATATAGTGGTTGCAAAAATAAACGGATGTATGCAAGGGCCACAACCGGCCACAAGGGTCGAGAAGTGCATCTGGTGCTGCACAATGCAGCCAAAAAAGGGAACTCAAAGTTTGCTGGGAGGCCTGAGATGGTACCCTTATCATCCCCCAAAAGGGAACAGTTGGTGCCTTCTGTCAACGACATTCTCCCCCAACAGCTCAACACATCCCCAAAGGTTGTCCCAAGCAATTGGACAAGAACCCCCAACCAGCCAACCACACCATCCCTATTTGAATGACCAGCCCGGTGAGGAACGTAACTGTTGTGAGGAACGTAGCCATGGTGAGGTGATGTTAGCAAGTCCCCAACGGGGGGCTGATCCATCATTGACTTTTGCGCGTTTACAATAACCATGCTTCCACTCACCACTTTCAATTCGTCGTGCGATCGTCCCTCTCCAATATCCACTATACTTACCATTGACAAACCATAAGCCACCTATAAACCAAATGCGTCCATATTCCCCGTGATCTTGTTCTTTATATTGTTTGCCAGTTCTCCGACCAACCTTCACCGAATTTCACTGGCCATCTCACCAACAATTCAACCAACTATGAACCTCACTAAATATCCGAAGTGCCCAACCATTTCACCAACCATCGATCTTAACCCACCAACCATCAACCAACCATTTCACCAACCATTCACCTCAACTAACCAACCTACCCTACCTTGACCTACCAACCATTCACCGACCATGGCCGCACCCCATGGCCCATGGCCCCCCACCATGGCCCCCACCCCACGGCCCCCCACGGCCACCGGCAGGGGCCCCGCAGCGCCTGCAGGGCCCACGGCCCCCCACGGCCACCGGCAGGGCCCCGGCAGCTCCTGCAGGTCCAAGCGCCCGTCGCCACTGGCGTCGCCCAGCCGGAACTTGGCTTTGGCCGCCTGGAACGGGGCCAACGGTTCTGTTCCACATGGACCCCACCCTCCAACTAATTGGACCCCACTTGCGCCCCACAAATAGTAACCTAATTGACAATTTTTTACTTGCGCCCAAATTGCCTTTGTTCCTGGAAAGCCACTTTGATTGGAATTATTGTTAATCAAAGTCCTGAATAGTTGTACACTTGCAAGCAGTTTGTCAACTTTTAGCACTGATTGTTTATTGACAATCATTTGCAGTTTTGATTTACAGTTAGGCTAAAATGAAATAGCAGGCATTACTTAGTCAACTATAAAACATATAATGAACATGAATTCGTTTTCATGGAAGCTAGTTTTGGCTTTGATTTGCCAAGCGCTGCCATCATCGCAAGATAAGGTTGCAAGAATTTCGGGTCAAACAGGATGGTTGAAAGGATGGTGAATGGTCTTCAAGAACAGCTGTTCACAACTTCATTTCCGACAAAGATTGGGCGTTCGTCCCCTTGGCGCTGAGCAGGGGTGCTTTCAGGGGCCGCCAAATGTGCAAAGACTGCAGCTTGTAATCGACATCATTGGGAGCTCCGTGCTACAGCTTGTACGACAAGGATCGAAATACACAAGCATCTGAATTTTGGATGGCAATGGAGTCTTCTGATTGATGATTGCTCACCAGTCGGGTATAATGACTTTTTTTGACTTTGCTGCTGGCGAAGGGTCTGTGCCCGTCAGCTAAAGTCGGGTATAATCAGTCTGTTGAAATTGATGTTGATAAAGCCATTAATGACTATTAACATCAGGACTGGGAGTTAATCATTTGTCACGAGCTAACACAATTAACCAAGTACGTGTAGCCCAAAAAGCTGAATTAAAGGCGACCTTCATAAAACGCCCTCGGACCCGCCTAAACCATCTATGACTCGTCACAGATTGATAGGGTGACATGTGACATGTAGAGGAACAATTGAAGAGTCAATTTTCATCATCATCGAATATCAACACCTGCTAACGGTTGATTCAACAATAACCATGATTTCAACCACCACTTCACCATTCTGAACAACACCAACAATGAACAAACGCATGTTAGCCATGGAAGGACCATCGACTAACCATCCTTAACCAGATATGAGTTTGAGCTTCGACAACGGTTCCCGCCTTGCAAGCCCTCCTCTTCTTGTCTTGAGCTGGCATCTCTAGAGGATCACAGTGCAAGGATCAACGGACATCGATGGTTGCAACTGTTGATTTGCTCGTTATGCTACTGACTGCTAGTGGTCACCATTATGTGACACAGTATGTGCAATCTTCATGGCTGACAATAACTTCAGCGGTTTAAAGAATCAGTATACATATCAGTTCGCTGCTTATTAGCATCAATTTGGTGTGCCAAGGACCATGTTTGGCTTCCAACAATGGGCCTTTGGTGAATGGTGACAGTGGATCTTGGGGGCCCTATGTCCAAGTGCTGAAACCTGTAGCATGGGCGCAGCCTCCCTAGGAGCACGGAAGTCGAAGGGCCGGCCGGCGATTGGCATCACCCTGGGTAGCCCCCCAGATATCCCTAGGGGGTCAAATGCAAATCAGTTGTTCCCAAATGTTCCAAGATCATATACGCAATCAATAAGCACCGACTCAAAATAGTTCTGGGTTGGGCAAATCCAAGATTGAAGAGGCGAGATCAATGGTACGAGATGCCGTCCAAACTTCTCTCAAGCGGCTCCAGTTGAAATTGGAGTGCTGTCGCTTTTGTTGGGGTGGCCCTGTCGTTCTACGGTGCTTCCCTCCATGCCAAGAACGCTGACATACCCATAGCGTGAACGATGGTTGCTGAAACCATTTACCTTGATCAAGTATGATCAGTATTGCTCATATTGCTGTGGGTGAGCCCCTGCACCCACCTGAACATCCATGAGCAAGTACTTGTGGGGATGGGAAGTGCCCATTTTTAGATGGTTGCTTTAAACCCAACTCGCCAGATCCCTCAGGTGACTACAGCAATGGGAGTAATTGGATGCAACTGGCCATACTTTGTGCCACCCTCCTCATAACCCAGAGATTCGAGATCCAGATTCAAACGCCCACCAAATCCAAAGAAGTCAACTGCAATGAGTTACATCTACCAATGACACAAAAAAGTACCGAAAAGTCCACTCTCAACAAATTTCCAGCCTAGAACCTAGAACTCACAGCGCCGCGACGTGACGGACCGAGCACGTTTTCATGGCAGAAATTCGCCCAGCTCATTCGCTGGCGTCACCGCACCTGTGAATTCCGTGGATGGTGAGCTCACCACGTAGGTCGGTATTTCTGGTTTCATTGCTGACGTTTGCCTTGTCCTGTAGACCCTTGGGTTCCACCTGTGGGCCGGACATTGGGTCAAAATGATGATCCTCAAGTGGCGAGTGAAGCAGTCTCAAGTTGTATCCATGCTTTAACCTCTCCAAACGCTTTGCATCACCATATCATCACCATGTCCGATCATGATTGTGGCAATGTGTCTGCTTGGCGCTGGTGGCAAACGCCACCTGGTCCACATGGTGGGGGGGCCCTCTCCTAAGTCCTGATCATTCTTCGCACCACCAAAATCTTGCGGGGTCTTCCCAGATTTGATCGTAGACCATCAGGTACAGTTGGTCCCAGCAGCTGGTTCCAGTAGTCACAACTCACCATCCTTACCGTTACATGTCGCGCTTGCAATTTGCATCATTGGTTACAGCTGTGTGAGCTATTGGTATCGGTTGAGTGTCACCAACTAGTTCCGCTGGCTCATGCTGGCTCACTCTGGGCCTATGATCCCCAGAAATTGCCTGTCACTTGTGCTCCGGCTCAGCACTGTCTCCTTGCTGAAGCAGTGATCATGGTGCTGGATTATTTGGGGGGTGTCAGAAATCATGAAAATTGTTGGTTCTTTGATGCTTAAACCATATTGAATTTCTGGTTGGATGATGGCTAAGTGGTGGTCAACTGATGCTTTTGTCTGCAATTACGGTCAATGAGCATGGACGAACTGATGGTCAACAGCTGTGCGAAGGGTTGCTCAAACGGTAGCTGGACTACTCAAACCTGTTTAGGGATGGCTTTTTGGCGCCTTCAAATCGTTCAACCCCGATTTGTTTGCCCACTCACCGCGTGAAACAACGGCCAGGTCGATCATTAACCATCAGGAACCATCATCAATCATTAGTCAGCCCCTACTACCATGAACTAAGACTTTCATCTGCGAATCCTCTGATCCTTCGCTTCGCTTAACCACTGGCCTTTCATCATGTCACCAGCCAAGCGCAGTGCCGCCAGCAAACCTTGCTTGAAACCGAGGGCCAGGTGGCCGGGAAGCTTGTCCGCACCAGGACGGTTTCCGGGAATTGATGCGGTTGTGAATTGTGAAGTGCCGGAAACATCCGGAAACCAGTTATAGTGTGATGATAGGGTTTTTCCATTCACTGTTGAGTCTGGCTAATGGTTTAAAACCCCGAAGTCTGCCAATGAATTGGTGAATGGCTGTATCTGATGGTGAGAGTTACTGGCAATCATGCTTCAGAATGAATGGATTGAGGATGGCTCGTATGGATGATGATGATGATGATGATGATGATGATGATGATGATGATGATGATGATGATGCCAGAACCTCTCTGAGGTCGACGCCTGCTGATGGCTCCGCATCCGGAAGAGGCGCCTCGTCGATTTCAAGCCAGATTGGGGGTTTGAACCATCAGCAGCAACGGTGCCATAGCTGTTCAAAATCAGCATATGGCATTTTTGGCTACTATGAGAAAAATTACATATATGTGCACAATAGTCAAGATTAGTGATGATTAGCGATTTGCGGTTGACCCCGATTGCTTTGTGATGGTGGTATGGATATGGGTGAATAACTGAATAACTTAACCGTGATAATAATCCATGGCCTTTCATGGTGTGAATCATCATTCTCAGTCGCGTGCTGACTAATCACAGTTCTCAGGGCTTAGAATTTCAATGCTAATCTAGGTATGAATTATCACCAGTATCAACCATCACTATCAATGTAATTGCCATGGTAATGATGGGGAGCCAACTATTCTTGGCGCCTTGCATGCCTGGGAACCAAATAACCATCAGTAGCTTGATCGTTTCACCCCTGGTTTCGGCGCCGGCGTCACAGTGGGTGGATCTCTGCGTCGAGTCTCAGCGCGCCAACTGTTGTTGCGGGTACCATTAAGAACCCCCCATATCCTACATACAATTGGTTGGTATCATAAAGATATGTATATATATTTATTAATAAATAACAAGAAATAAGAGAATAAATAAAAATTGGTTGGTATACTTTATCAAGACTTTATAAAGACTTGCATTAACATACAAATTGGGGGGTTCTTAATGGTATGGTTACGCAGGTTGTTATACCCTCCAAATGATTACAATACTCTAGAAAGACTTACATTAACCATTGCAATCCCATATGTGATTTCTCAAAACCGGGGTACCCCCAAATCACCCTTGTTCGAACCAACCATTGTTGGCCAGGTTCCCTATTTTGAGAAACACCCATATTCCCCCATAAAACCTCAATACAGAAACCACCAACATGGCTGTGGGTCAAAACCCTTAGTCCCCCTCGTTCCCCCATCAACCATTGTTTTCCCATTGCTATTGTTGTTTGTTATCCCCCATGAAATTGCTTGGTCAATATTGACTCATAGACTCATAGTCATATAGTTGGTAATTATTTGGCAATTGTTTGGTAACTATCCCCTATAATTGTTGGTAATTATCCCCCGGTCCCCTATCATTAACCATTAACCCGCTGTTGGTCAAGATTGACCCATGGCCGCATCACTCCGCACCCCGAGTTTCGGTGTCGCCCTTCCGCTCCTCGACACTGGTGACTTCCGCTGAGCCTCCCACCGTGATGCTCCAGGGGAGGCTGGGTTCGGCAGGGTCGGTTTCCGGTATATGCTTGGCGGGAAAAAATGGCGAGCTGGGTCAATATTAACCATCAATAGTAAGCAACAATAATAGGGAAAACAATGGTTAATGATGGGAACCAGAATTACAGGGTTTTGACCCACTGCCAAATGATCAACCAAATAGCAAACAATGATGATGAAGAATCAATGATGATGGTATCACAATTGATTTTGGTGAGACCAAACAGCAATCAATGATGAGGCATCATGATGAACGATAATGATTGGTGATTGGTATGGTTCATCCGGGCTCAGGTCAAATGATGTTGCTTGCGAATGGTTGATGGGGTTGCATAGATATAATGAACCATGCTTGACCATGGTTGACGGGTTAAAGTCAAGACATGTGTCACGGGTGAACTAGGTCGCGAAACCGTTTCCATTTGGCATACACGTCCTCCCTCCAAAAATCTCCAAAGAGCCCCCTCAACTTCCAACTATCAATGGCTTGAGGGCCAACGTGGGAAGACCTTCGGTTGATAAGGCACGACATGTCCTGGCAGGAAAATGCAGTGAATGGCCTTTGCCTTGGACAAATGCCAAAAACCATTGAACGCCTAATGTTGGTTTCTGATTAGTATCTACCTGTTGGTTTCATCTATTTTCATTACTTTAGGGGGGGTTACACTAATCAGAAACCCACATTATAGTAATTGGTGCCATGCGATTCAATCTTCGGACTTTTTTCAGATCCAAATGATGAGCTACACTGCGTCAACGTCCAACAGTACAGTACCGAAATACGAGACAAACATTTCATTCCGAGTGTTCACTGGGACGTCTGAGAAAGTTGGGCATGCTGTCCCAGAGTGTTCCCAAACTACCAATAGTGAAGAATGTTGATTACATTGTAACATTACAATGGCAATGTCCCCTCCGAACTGAGAAAACAGACTCAGGTGCCTACAATCATCATGATATTTGCACTCGTCAAGTGCATCGTACTACTTGAAATTTTGTCCACAAATTGCACATTCCAACCAACAGTTTCCGCACATTGGTCATGTCGGGGCTTCCACGAATACCGGTCTCTTCGTGCGCTCGAAACGCGACAGTTGAGGAAAAGTAAACTCTACCAGTAAACTCTAAAATGATGGTGGATCATGTTGACCGATAGTTGATAGTTGACAATGGTGCTTTCTGTCTTGCCAATGAACAGCACAAAGGTGCAACCTGTTGGAACTAACATGAACCTGAACATACCATGGCGTAACTATATGTAACTATGACATATTATGACATATCAATCATATTGATTGTTCCTTCCAAGCGAAAATGGGGCGAGCGGCAAAATGGACGCGTGTGGTGATGTGAACCCGTGTGAAGTCATTCGAGGTGTATCCACGACCATTGGGCGATGGACCCCCGAGCCCGATTTATCCCCGAAAGCCTGCCAGCAAGGCAGCATCCGCTTTGCTTCTCATTGCCGCCTGGGCAACACCATTACCAAATACCTTATATCTACAAAATTCTGGGGAAAACGAGCCGTACATTTTCAAAAAATTGAACACTCGAACGGTTTCAAGTTTGTTTCATGCCACACTCACCACGTAAGAGGTGTCTTCACACGGGAAATGCGATAGTTTGCATCAGGAAAAGCTGTTGGAGCATGTCGAAACAACTTACTCAGGCAGGGTGGCGCTGTAAACATCTGAATATTCAACGACAGCCAAGTTGGTCTGCACGGGTAGTCTGTCGTTGTCTCGAGCTGCTTTTCTGCGCTTTTAAATCGGGAGTCTTGGGGGTGAGACAGCGAAGGGGCACCAACTGCACCCCTGATTGCCAGCTGCAAGCTGGCCATGGGTTGCGAGAGGATGCAGTACCAAGAAAAAAACAACGAGGATAATCTGCAGGTAACAATTAACATCAGGAACCTAAATGTAACAAAGGGATGGTATGTGATGTCCAAGTAAAACATGTCAGTGAAACAGGTGCCATGGGGCTCGGCCTAACTCTCCTCGTCTTCGAGCTTCGATGGATCGATAGCGTCTGTGGTGAAATCAAAACGACAAATGGGACACATGGAGCCAGCCTTCTTACCAGAGACAACCCAGTCGGCCAAGCAATTTTCGCAGTAGATATGTCCACAAAGTAGCACTGCCACTTTATCCTCCTGTTCGTACTCCTTTAGACAGCAGCTGCAATTCTTCTGAATGCGCAACACGGCCTGGCCTTTTTGGATGTCTTGAACATCACCCAAGCACTTCAGAACCGGTTTCTCCCCTCTGATCCTGATGACTTTCATGCAAGAGAATCGCATGGGTTGATCCAGGTCTTTGTAGAAAGCTCGGGCCCAAATGCGGTGTTCAGCA
>VSDK01007744.1:62079-111324 GCA_009767595.1 Symbiodinium kawagutii | reverse complement strand
GAGGTCGTGGCGCCAGAAAGGGTAAGCATCTACAGAAGGCCAGCCATATCACCAAGGGAATGATAGCAAAGCCGCCTGCCAGCGCCCCTTCCCTCCCTGGAGATTCAAGGGCCAGTCCGAGACCGCCAAGGGCAAAACTCAGCATAGTCCCCAGCACACAGCAGGCCAGGATCTTCTTCAACTTCTGCATGTCTCTCGGGTTGATCTCATCCTCCGGCATATTCCATGCCTGCACAATGTTCACACCTTCCAGGTTGGCTGCGGCAGCCATGGCACTGTTATTGGAGCCTGCTGACATTTGTGACATTCGGCTTTGCCGCGAGGACCGCGAGGTGCGCGAGGCACTGGAACTCCTGTTTCCCCGCTGCTGGCTCGCTCGGCCACTGGCGACGCTACTTCGCTGACCCTGGTTGGACGGCCTCGCGAGGCACTGGACCTCCTGTTTCCCCGCTGCTGGCTCGCTCGGCCACTGGCGACGCTACTTCGCTGACCCTGGTTGGACGGCCTGCTGCGCCGGTCACTCGTGGTGGTGTTTCCTTCAGCGGCTTCGGGCTCTTCTTGGATGACTTCCACCACCTCGACCACCGAATCCACTCGAACACTCTGCGATCCACTCTGCCGCGGCAGAGCTGTGATGGCATTCCCAGCTCCCATCATGCCGGCCATCTCGCCGAGGTTTCCCGGCCAGGCCGCACTGTGCGTAACTTGGGGCCCTGGTGGAACACAACGCCACTGAATGACATAGAAATACTCTCAAGTTGATCACTAATAACCGTGCCACTTTCCAATCTAAAAATTGCCCAAAATCAAATCAAAATGCAGGACAATAGAATCATTATATTGAAAAATGATGAAAAATGATTCGGGCATGTTTGCAATCTACGATCTCTCACCACATGTGGCGATTCCTGGAGCCAGGGACTTGATCCAAAACGAACCAGGATTATGCTGCGAAGGCGCTGTCCTTGGTCCAATTTCATCACCCCTTGGGGATGAATGATGGGTTAATGAAGTAATTAAGTTGAGTGATGGCTATAATCAACAAATTGCAGTTTCTTCAAGCAGGGGTAGCCCCAAATCATCCAGTTTATCGACCACTTATGGTAGTGAACTAACCTTTTTTGAGGCCCCCTATGGCTTGAGAAACCGCCCAATGAATCAAACGTCCACCGAACGATGCACCGATCGATGCGTCGTTGCACAGGCCCCAGTTCGCCTCAGCAGCTTCGTTTGCTTTGGTCACCTGACTGGCCGGCCCTGCAGGTAGTGGCAATGGCAGCGTCCGGGTGTGCGAGCGGGTGACACATGACGACATTGGATCCTTCCATAACTTCAAACAACTATATAATTTACATTGGCTGCTCATGGACGGATATTTGACTAACAGAATGAAATGAAAACATGTTTCTGCCTGGGCTTCCAGGAGGTTTGCCCGAATAGGTTGAACACATATTTTTCTCTGGTTCCAATAGTTGATAAATGTTGATAAAACAATTCAACATTTGTGCAAATTGACGGCATGGATTTATAACATTTGCTATAATTAGTTTCATTTGTCCATGTGACATCAATCGATTGTTTTTGAACTGAGAACACATTTCATCATTTAATGAGTTTCAGCAAAGGGACGATGAAACAAATGGAATATCTAAACGCTAATTATTTCCAGGATGTTTCAAACTGATGACACATGCCATTGGCATCAATCTCGAATCATCATTCAATGATATTAAATGTATTAATTATCCCTCATGAATTGATTGCCGTTAACATTCAAATGTTCATCAGTATATAAGCATCCACTTACCTGTGGAAAGCATCGGTTCAATTCCCGCATGAGCGAGAATCAACAAAATTTTGATGACGCAAAACATCAAAACGATAAACATTCGACAACATCGCCCCCTCAAGAGACTTGTCATATCAATCATTGGGATTCATTGGGTAACCACTCTGGGCCATCATTGACGGCCACAATCAACATTCAACAATAGATAAAAATCAAAAACTTCCGGAAATCAGACGAGCGGATTCACCCCTGGCACCGCACCTGTTCTTGCGTCAGTGGATCTTGAGTTTGTTCCTTCCTCAGCGCAGCCAACAAATCGTTCAGCATGCCCTGGGCGGCAGGCGTGGGACTGAGGACTTGTTGTTCAGCCATCAGATCTGGACCTTGGATGGTTGGTGTGCTGCAACCGTGTACTGCTTAGTTGATTTGGATGGTTTGGTTGGGCTGGCTGGTTTGGCACTCGTGAACCCTACAGTATTTCTTGTGGTCTTGCCATGTCCCAGAGGGTCGCCCTATGAAAGAAATGGTGCGTGATCTCTAAACTGCCCTGCGGCAATCTGCAGCGGGTGCCCGAATAAACACCTGATTGCACAATAAGTGGAAAAAAGTTTTCGTTTCGCAACGTGCCAAATACACTTGGTCAAGTGCCACACGGAAAACAACGCATTGTCATGTCCGGCCTCCAGAGCAGCATCGCCACTGGTGACAGGTTCAACCTTCGCGACCTCATGGGCAAATTCCAAGCAGGTGAAGGTAAAGCACGAAGTGGGGTCCAGTTTTCATGAAGACATGGCTGGAAAAATCCAAGGCATTTCATGCATGGTTGGGCTCCGTCCTTCCCCGCCTCCGGAGGATTGTCTTCGTTCTCTTTGGCGAGTTCGTAAAGCCTGTCAGCAGTGGTTGTGCCGCGAGTTTTTTGACTGACCGGGGACACAACACCAACAGTTAATAACAATGACAGATATACCATACGCAACAATTAGACCAACATAGACCAACAATGAATAAATGAATAACAATTCATGTGACTGGCGCGATCCCCCATCACGAATTTCCCAGTTTGGCCGTATTTTTTGTTGGCATCCCCCAATATCGACACTGTTTTTGACCGATCTTTTTTTGGGTGTGCGCATGCGTACATTTTAAGTGCATTGCTAATGTCGTTTCAGTTTTTTTCAAGGCTGTTTTGAGAAAACACGGTGACATTTTTGAGGGAAATTTGATTGATTGAAACCAAAAGACTTGATTGGCAATTCCCAAGGCCATGAAGGTAAATTTCAGAAAAACTGTGGGGAATGCAGCCACAAATCAATGATGTGAGCTGATAGATTCAATGTGAGCTGATAGATTCCGGAAATGGCCGGAGTTCCACAAAGATTCAATTTCATTCAATTCTTGCAACTCGTAAGTGGAACTCGTTTTGAACTCGTTTTGGAACTCGTTCTGGGGCATGCAACTTTTGCGAAACAAGGCACACTTGCCGCGATGCATTTTACGCAACAAAATCTCTTATTCAGCTTGCGTGTAGCAGCTCCGGCGATCAATTTTTTGCAACAAAAACTCTTATTTAGTTTGCGTTTGCTAACTCCTGCGATTTATTTTTTGCACCAAAATCTCTTATTTAGCTTGCGTTTGGCAGCTCCGGCGATCCATGTTTTGCAACAAAATCTCTTATTCAGCTTGTGTTTAGCAGCTCCGGCGATCGTCAATATGGAAGTTCCAAACATTACATGTTAAATGCCGAACTCGCTCTCAGGAAGTTCCTGACTCGTTTTACATGCGAATTCTGAATATTTGTGCAGTTCCCACTTCCGCCCGAAGATATAGCTCTTCATACGTAAATAAAAGCCGCTGCTCACACGTCGAAACCAAATCCAAAATCATCAAATTTTGGAGATGCAAAAATTAGTGGATTTTTTTCCAATGGGTATGGTGTTTTTTTGAAAATTTGCCACAAGTGTAAGCAAGTCCATAACGAATTCACTAACCACAAAAAATGAAGACGCAACAAAACCCGATGATTTTTCCAGTTTTTTGGTTCGGTTTGAAAAAAATCCACAATTGTTTGAAAAAAACGAAAACTAAGTTTTCCATTGTTGTATTTTGTCTATGAACTTTTATTTTTGATGATTTTTGTTAAGTTTGGGAAATCATGTTAAAGTCAACCACACACCTGAACAATTCTGCAGGTCTTATGCGTTTCCAACTTATTCAATTTTCAAATATGCTTCCAACATAATGAGAGCTTTGAAAATTGACTAAACACCACCAATAATTTTGGAGAAATTGCATTTGCCTTTACTTTTTTGGATCTCCCATTTGTCCGTTTTTTTGTTCGGTCTTTTTCATGGAACACTTTTCCAAACATTTGCTGTTCATTTTTTGGCAACGTGCAAAATTTTTCAAAAAAACAAGAACAACAAGTTTTGGAAAATTTTCGGAAATTAGTCTGCAATTTATTTTTTGTGCGTGTTTTTTCCTGTTGCTCCGAAATTTGAAAATGGTTCTTCTTTCAAGACCTGTTTGTCTGGGTCGAAGAAGGTTTGTCTTCTTTGGACAAGATGGAATCGCGGTTATCCTCCGATAATTGTTTTGTTTGGATTTTTTTCTGGCATGCCTCATGTTTAGGGACGTATTTGGAACGCCTATGGTCTATTTCGCGAAAACCCGCAAATTATCAATTTTGCCAGGAACGGTAGGGGTTAAGTCCCATCACCCAGGGAGAAGTCCCATCACCCGCATGGCACGCCGGTTTGGAAAGAAACCCCATCAAGCGGAAAGAAGTCCCATCACCCCAAGCAAATCCCAATGGCACAGGTGTCTCGGCACACGTTTTTCCCCCCCCTTTTTCCAACAACGGTTCGCGCACTGGCGGCTCCTTGGCCCTGCGGGGGAGACCAGGGTGCGCACAGCAGCAAAACAAGATCGCTTCAACGCTTGGATCCACATGAACCCCGACGCAATCACAGAGGCTCATCGGGTGCGATAGCACACAATCAAGCAACGTCAAGATTGCCAAATCCCATTGGGACCGCGTCACTCACAACTCGGTACGGCGAAGGTAACAGCAGCAAATCCCAGTGGCACAGCATGCATGCCTCAGTGGTTTGGCGAACAAAGATTTTTTTTTGCGGCAATATGTTTCAACAAGTTTCAAACAATTTGTTTACATGATTGCTAATCAAAATGGCAGAACGGCCCGCACAGCACGCCATCAAGCAACGCGAAAATCATCAAATCTTAGTAGAACAACGTCATTGACATTTTTTTGGCAAAGGGTGCATCAGCAAATCCCAATGGCACAGCGTGTTTCAGTGGCTGGTTGCCGTCACCAAATTTTCGAATATCATGCACAAGCCTGCTCCGGACGACTGCCCAGTCGACCACACCAAGCGACCGAGAACATTCAAAAAAATTGACATGAAGCAACAACCTTCATTCCTGAATGTGGGAACGACAACAAAGAGGAACAACGGCATGGAGGAACAACAGCAGCAGAACCAGCAGCAAAACCCAGCACCCCCAGAACAGAACACCAAGGAACAACGAGGGAAAACAGGAACAGCAGCAACCTGCAGCCAGCAACAGCAACAGCCAACATCCAGCAGCAGCTCGCAACATCATCAGCAGCAGCAGCAGAAACGAACAGCAGCAGCAACAAGGAAGACCACCACCAACAAGGAAGATCAGGAGCAAAGAAGATTAGCAGCAAGGAAGATACGCGGCGAAGAAAGAAAACAGCAAGGAAACCCAGCAGCAAGGAGGAACAGCAGCAAGGAAACACAACAGCAGCAACACCAAACTAATCAACGTCAACGAATGAACATCAAACAACACCAGAACGGTGTCAAGGCTTGTTCACAGCACATGCGGGCCAATAGGCAACCATAGCATTGAATCTGCAAGAACCGCTGCGCGCACAGATGATTTTGTGCCGTGTTGGATGTCGAACAAACAAAAAACTGGAAAATCATTACAAAACCGTGCCCGCATGCAGGATTGACACGACATCTGCTACACCATGCGGCTTGACCTCCCCCAAAGCACTGTTTCCTACCTGTTAACAATTTTCATTTGCCATTGTTTTTTAATGTTTTTTCCCTTGTTGTTGTGGCATTGTATTTGTTTCATGGTGTTTCTCTCTGGTGTGTTTTGTCTGCTGGTGGTTTTTCCCTGGTGGTTTTCTTTCATTGCTGGCGACCCTGCCACCAACAGCACTTTTGCAGCATTCGTTTGCTGGAGGAAACATTTGTTTATTTCACTTTGTCGCGTGTTGAATATGTGTTGGATAGCATGCAACCCCCAAAAGAATAACACGCCTTTTAAGGGATACACAATGGAGCAACATTTGGTCACTGCAAATTTTGTTGCTTACAAACTTCTGACTGTTGGTCAACCCATCCGGGTGGGCAGTTTTGATGTATCCAAGGCCTTCGACCGCGTGAATTCGAAACAGTTCTGGAAGCATTGCTGGCATATCCTGTTTCAAAACATTTGGTTTGGATTCTTCGACTCCTTTAATGGAGGTAGCAAGGAACGAATGTCCAAGGCGATTCCGGCCACGACTATTTTTGATCACGGAGGGCGCCGAACAACAAAGGTGTGCATTAAGCCCACCGTTGTTTTTGCGCTGTTTTGCAATGAGGCGTGCGAAAATGGAGAACCAACATGGAAGCAATTGGTGCCAGCATCAAATTCCAGGATGAACAGCCAAACTTTCTCGATTTGCGAGTTGCCGACGGCATTTGTTTCTTCTTGTTGTAAGTTGACGAAACAAATCTTATGCGTTTATCGTTTTTCCTTTTCAGAAACATTTTCGGAGGTTGGTCTGGTTCTGACTTCGGGGACGTGTAATGTTCTAGAAGGAACCACAGCCCCCAACCTTCCTCAACGGTAGCAACCGCGACCGAATCCAAGTGAGGAGTATCAATGCTGGAATTGATCACGGCAGTTTGGCTGCCACGAAGGCATTCCACGTTAATAAAGAGATCTTGCGTGACAGTTTCCTTTTTGCAATCAGTACATCATGCGGACCTTTCCAAATTAAGTTTAATTCATATTCGGAAGCTGGTGCGCAGCACGGCGGGCCCACTTGCACGAGTGGATTGGAACCAACCTTGGCAGCGCACATCTGTTGCATTTGTGGTCATTTGTGGCATCCGTGCGTTGATGGATTTGATTGGATTTGTATGGATTTGTGTCATTGCAAAAGTGACCTTGAAACGATCATCGTAATGGGAATGATGATTCACTTGCTCTCGGTTTGGACCATCGATGTGCGCATGGTGTTTTGGGGCTGGCGGATGGAGAGCGTGTGGCACGACACGATCAAAAAAAATGAAACACTGGAAACCGTAGCTAAATGAAAGAGTTTTTCAGACGGCATGTGGCAACTTGTTGACGTGGCAATCAGCTTGCAACATGGACATCTTTGGAACGAATTCTATATGAAGTTGCTCTGGTCGGGGGCTCTTGTGTTCGAGCAGGCACGACATTTCATCCCTCAGAACATTTGGTTGCATTGCGGCGCCGCAGGCTTTCCTCCACAAGTGTCATTGAGAAAAGGGGACTCTCAAAACGAATCCGCATGAAACATCGACAAGAAGTGCGATCCTGGAAGACAAGGAAGTTAGCACATTTCTTAGCTACCCCCAATATCTCCCAATACCTGGCGATTCCTGCGGAATTTGGGGGCCCCGGGCGTGGGAAAATTGTGGCCGAAACCAGCTTTAGCCGAATTTGAAACTATGTTGGGGGATTTGTCCAAGGGCCCCGCGTTGATTCATCCCCTTCATTGCGTGAACCGACTGGACTTTGGAAGAGTCGTCCACAGCCATCAGCCGGATGAAGGCCAATAAAGCAACAGATGAACACGGCCTGGCTTCGGAGTTATTATTGCGTTCCCCTGTTCAATATCGGACTGCCTTTTCGAAATTGATGAATGAAAACCAGCAAGACACGGTGGTGCCCAGCACTTGGCATAGAACCTTGTTCAACGCACGCACGCATTCCCGTCCGAGTCAGGTTCACTGCTACGGTCCACGAGGGGCGTGAGAGAAAAAAATGAGGCACATTCAATTACCATTGCTCCGACAAAACTGTGCAAAAAAATGTTCACGTGACAGCCATTGCTGCACAGTCCGCGCTGCCGAAAACCATGGTGAACGAAATGTATGGTGTGCAAAAGCCTTCAATCGGTCATCCCATCTTAGCTGGGGACGCCCTTGGCATCTGTGAGGCTTGGAAACAAAACTGCGTGTCCAATTTTGGCACGGGTTCCAACTACAAACTCTTGTTGGCCATCGGTCTTCTGGACATGCAATGTGAGCAGCGAACCGAAATTGACTAACCAGAAGTTTCTCCCTCCACGATTTCAAAGGATATATATATATATATATATATTTTTTTCTGCAGCTGCCACTTTTTGATTCATTTGTATCATCGCCGAAAGCCAATCCCCATCCAGCACCGGAACCCAACCAGCTATCGACCTTAGCATTCGCCTCCAGACAACAACATGAAGGTGAGAAAATTGTGGACAAGTACTCAAACCATACAACCAAGTGGGCGTGATCACAGCGTAAAAAAATTTCAGCCGCAATTTAAAGAACACGTGTCGGTTGAGCAGCGTTCCTCTGTGCTCATGAAATTTCATCCAAGCCACGTGAACAGGATGCGCTACATCAATGGCAGCCCTTATCTTCAAGTCGCCTGGCATTTTTTGCCCAAATATTTGTGCGGATCCGTGCCATGCAAAATTTCCACCATATCACCTTTCACCCCCAAAAGGTTTGAACGTTGCGAGTTTTCTGTGGTTAATATTTTGGTCTTTATGCTGTTCAAGGCTGGAAGAGAGTCAACGCTGGCTGGAAGAGAGTCAACGCTGGCTTGGGTGCTTGCTAAGTGCCCAGGGTTCTGCCGGCCAAGATGCGGATCTGGCATATCATTTACAGCAAGCGACGAAAGCGTTTTGGGCAAACAAACAATTTCTTCTCGATCACCAAGCTGGGCTTAGAAGCCGGTTGAAATATTTTGATGCGTGTATTTCCTCCGTGGCATGCTTTGGTGCAGGGCACAGAACAATTTATAAGAAACAACTGGAAAAATGTGACGTTGTTTTTCGAAAACTTTGCCGGAGCATCGTGCGTCCACCTTCAGGGACTGATTGGTCGAATGAATGGCATGACATTTTACATGATTGGAACGAACGGGTCCGTGTATTTGTCTCTGGTGCAGGAATACCGACATGGGCAGAGATTTGGTGCACACAACAATGGAACCTTGCGCGACACATCGCTTCATTGCCTGCAAACAGGTGGGTGCGACGAATTTTACATTGGACTCCCGATGGACTGCGTCGGGGACGCCCCAGAAGCATGTGGACAACCAAATTGGAAGAATTTTGCAGGTACAAAAATTTGGGCACCTGGACCGCATTGGACGGTGGACAATGGCAAGAACACAAGGACGACTTCACTTCATTCTGCTTATCGTAGCGACTTTTACAGTTTCACTTTGTCAAAGACGCCTGTGCCCAAAGTGGGCCCGCCAACCGGCGTGCAGGCCAAAAGCAAAAGTATGCTGTTCAAGTTCAATCCCACCAGTGACAATTCTTCAATCAGAGTTTCTAGCATCAGCACCAGTTCCCCCTCACTTTTGGCATAAGACCTTGTTCAATATACCGCCTACACACGTGAGGGCAACAAGGGCGGAGGAGTTTCGACCAACTGCAAGTTTGCGTCTCATGTACAAATTGTTCGCATACTTGCTGTTGGGCCGAATGGGGCAAAATTTGGACCATGCCCGGCTTGAAGAACAGCATGGATTTCGCTCAGGACGTCGAATTGAAGAACACTTCCCCACATTGAGTGTGGTATTACACAAAACGTGGACACACAATTGCCCTCCCTGGATGGTCAGCTTTGATTTGTCCAAGGCTGTTGACCGAGTATGCTGGCAAAAATTGTGGCGCGCTTTCCGGGAGCAAGGCCTTTCCGATCACATGAGTAGGTTGTTGCAGCATGTGTGCGCAATTCCGGCGGGTCAGGTCGTGGATGGCGAAGACACAAGCCAACATCTTGACGTTCATGCTGGTGTGCGGCAAGGGCGCGTTTTGAGCCATTATCGTTTCAATTCGGTTTTGCAATATGGGAAAGCGTTGTGGAAAAGAGAGTGTGAGCACATGGGCATGGACTAGGGTGATGGTGGCTCCAATCGATTGGAAGTTCGTTTCGCTGATGAATTTTGTTGTTGTGCACCTCTGAAACCCAGACTTGCAGGTTTCCGTGGCCCTCCAAACACTAGGCTATTAGGGACAAAATTTACCACCAACACACGGAAAACCATCCTTGCGAGGCAAGAGCAGGATCCAAAATTTGCTGCGGCCCTGTGAGCACTAGGCTATGAAGGGACATACTTTACCACAAACACGCAGCTTGAGCTTCTCCACGGCTCACAATCCAAGGCGGGCTTCCAGCGCATCCTTGAACTCCTTCTCGAACTGGTCAAGCTCTTTAGTCATCATCTCGCTGGACAACAACTGCATGATTCCCTTGCCGAACTCGGGGGCACGCGACCAGGTACTTGAGAGCCTCCCCCTCCAACGGTGTCCCCTTGCAGATCAAGTTCACCGTCAAGGCGTCGATGATGCCCATGTCGACCTTCAACTCGTCAGCTGCTTCCTTCAACACCCTCGCCTTGTCGGTCTTCTCCACCTTGGCGAAAACTCCTCCTGCAGTCATCATGTCGGTCAGCTGCTTGACCTGGGTCAGCTTTTTCGCCGAGGATGCGTACTTCTTTGCGATAAGGCCAGTGATCTCCAAACCATCCAAATGGGCTTTCCACTCACCAACCCAAAAGAAATCGACAGCACATCTGCTGCCGTGATGTTCTCCTTGCCTTGGATGCACTTCGTGATCTTCTCCGACACCTGTGCTGGAAACCCCAAGCTTGCACCGCCGCTCTCGTCCAGGTCGCTGAACACCTTGGCCAGTGCCTCAGCATTATTGTCCATTACGCCCTTCAAAGAGTCACGATCCTCATCGCCATCCAGGTCGATGATCAGGTCATCCTCCCCCAACTTGGACTCCACAATGTGCCCCATGAAGTTCAGGCATTCCACCAGCTGCGTCATCGACTTCAGGACTCCGTCTGTGTCAACGTCAACCAGTTTCAACTCGCTGAACTCCATTTTCAAGTGATCCAGGGCATCCAACTTCTCATCGAATAAGCATGTCGCGCAAGCCATCAGTTTGTGGACATACTCTTTCGCTCGGACACCTTCAAAACCGATGAAGTTGCGATGTCCCGTTGCCTCTTCGAGCTCCTTTTTGAGCTCATTCGGGATGAGTACTGGGAAATTGCGAGCCTCCCTTGTCTTGGCTTGAGCCGTGCGGGCAGCTTCCATTGCAGAGGTCGTGCTCTTCTTGTTCTTCACCTCGTCACTGCTCCAAGCCAGTTTTTCACTTTCTTCCTCCTCTTGGAGCTTTGGAAGATCCCTCCAGATCTTCTCGGATCCAAAGATCACGTTGAGCGACGTCGAGGTTGGCCTCCCTTGACTCCGGCTGAGGATGACGTGGGCTGTCATTGTGGTGCTTCGGAGGGTGTTGTGGGACACCTGGAATGCTCTGTGACGAGCAAAGGTTCTGTTGGCCTTGAGGGTGGAAACCAGGTGTGCCATAGCTTCATATGCACTGCGTTTCACCTTCTGTTGGCCAAATGGTTTTCCACCCAATGCGTCCTTGAGGGACGACATCGGGTAGTCGGCGACCAATGCGCACAGCTCGAACACCAACAGGCTTGTGATGTCACCTTCTTCGAGGCAAGACCTCACTGCAGCTGCGTCTTGAAAAGGATTGGATCCCTGATAACTTACCAACCCTGTCAACGCTGCCATGTTCACAGATTCAAGGGTATCATGGCCCAACCCCAAAGCAGCCACTTTCTCCATCAACTTCTTCATGTTTTCGTCTTGGTGTGCAGCCATCGCTTCCCTGGAGAGGCAATTGAGTAGCGAGCCCGTGGTGTCGATTGGAGAGGTAGAGTTCAAGTTTCAAGAATTGGCTCTACCTGGTGCGCAAGCTTGAGCCAAAATGGCTACGGTCATTGTAGCGTCATTGTTGGACAGTCCAGTGGACCAACCACCTTGGTCATGTAGGCCTGGTCTTGAATGCAGCCAAGACACGGGCCTTGACAACGCAAGCGCAGGCACCAAACACACTTGAAACCCCAAACGGGTGGTCAGTGGAGGTACTTGATCTTGATGCATGTCACAGGTGGTTGGGTTGCATTTCTGGCGATATCTTGCGTGGCTACGAAATGGACGTGCCGCGCCACCTTCAAACAGCAGTTCGGGCATTTTGTGGAACATTCTGTGTGAGAAAACGTTGTCTATGAAACGCAAATTGCACTACCTTGATGCCATTATCACACCCATTCCTTCTTTTGGTGCTGCGCACAAAAAGGTGTGCAAAACTGATTTGCAATGTCTTGATGTGCATTTCCGCCGACTTCTGCGCTCCGTGGTTGGCCCACTGCCGGGGATAAACTGGAACAACCCGTGGCACGAGACAGTTCATCTGTTTGTGGACCCAGCGGGTGATGGAACACACGCAGCTGGCACATGTCAAACTTTGGTCGTTGCAATGCCTCCGGCAATACTGGAATTTTGGGTCCTATGTCGCGCAGTTGCCTCCATGTCGCTGGTTGAAACGGGTCATTTCCTGGAATTGGACTCGGCCAAAACGAACACCGAAACCCATACAAGGATGGGACAGTTTGTTTGATAGGTTTTGTCGTTGGAAGCGCTTCGGCGACTGGAAAGTGGTGGCTGCCAAACGGGAATTGCGGAATGGTTTTTTTGTCACATTTCTTCGCATTTCTCCAGCATTTCTGAGATGAGGCCATAGCACACATATGTTCATTTCATTTAATGTCATTCAATCTTTCACGCCTGTGCCCAAGACGGGCCGCCCATTTGGGCATACAGGCTTCGACTCGGCTCGACCAATTAGTTTTGAACCGCAAGTTGCCAATTTGCCAGACAACAAATGACAAAACACATTTTGTAGTTCACCCCGCCGGGGAGGGCATCCGTTGGTCAAGCGTCTAGGCATGAAACGGATGAAATGAAATTGGCACTGACCTCTGCTGTCTGGATGGGTTGCGACAAAGTTTTCGTTTCTTTTTGCGGACATTGACCTAAAAAACCATGTGGGTATTATGTTGGAGACTGTTGGAGATTTGTTTTTCGATTGCTTCCTGTGCCCGGGTTGGGCCGCCCAATGGGGCATATAGCTCTTATTCATTCACTAAAATGTTGACGTTGCTGTGTTTTTTTTTGGGTTTGCTTTGCTTTGCGCCCGTTCGAGTTCGCAAACTACGGTCCGTGTAGGACATGGGCACGCCACACCGGGTGGATGTGCAAACAAATGAGAAAGAAAACTTTGTTCAAGATTCCTCACACAAAAACTGCACAAAGAGATCGTTTTTTAAGGGCCAATCTCGTCCTCGGCTGCTTCGAGCCAATTGTGGCAGTGAAGAAAATGGTTGCTGCAAAACGTCGCTGAACTGTCGTCCCATCTCTTGAACGGACGTCCAATTCGCCGTGCTGGTTGTACTTCAAAATTTCGCATCCAATTGTCCAGAGGGCACCAATGAATCACAGCTCTTGGCCACCCAGGTACTACGAGATATTTTTGTTGCAAACGAAAACATGTTTTTCGCAAACGTCCTCTTCCAGCTGTTGACCTGATGGTGTTGTAAGGCTGTTTGCACCCGCAAATTCATGCGTACCATTGTGTCTTTCCAGGGTTCGTCCTGCACGCGTATCCAGCCAACTACAGATCTCAGCATGCGACGTTGCACAATATCAAGTTGGTTCAAGTCAGCTGTTGTCAATGGCATTGTAACCAATCCAAAAAAAATAGTATGAGTGACAACCGCATCGAATAATCGCAAACGCAATTTCACAGAAACATGTTTGTTCGTCAAGACAAATCGGTATTGGTTGAACTTGGCCAATCCAAAAAGAATAGTAGGAGTGACAACCGCATCGAATAATCGCAAACGCAATTTCACAGAAACATGTTTGTTCGTCAAGACAAATCGATATTGGTTGAACTTGGCCCAAGCCAATTACACCCGATGCTGGAAGCCAACATGCCGTCGGTTTGATAAATCACCTGTATATTTTCCGCCGAGGCATTTGTGTACGCAGCTGCCGTTCAGAACCATAACCGATTCACCCTTAATATGGACCACATCGGGAACATTCACGTCCAACGTGGTGAAGGTTTTGGTCTTTGAAAAATTCAACTGCAGTCCGACCTTGCCGGGCTCCTCCCACATTATTTCAAGCATGTAAATTAGTTCGTCTTTAGTTTTGGCGAACACCAGAATGTCATCAGCATACCGAATATTGGTCAAGTGCTCTGGCAATCCAACATCGACACCATGACCTGCAATGCGTCGTTTCCATGAAGCCATCATATCCTCCAAGGCGGCGTTGAATAGAGCTGGGCTGAGAACATCACCTTGCTTGACTCCCCTGTTGATAGGAAAAGGTTCACTGCCTTCCACAAATCCAAACTGCGACTCGTAAAGAACACGGAGAAGTTCAATGTATTCTGTAGGAAAGTTCTGTCGCCCCAATGCAGCAAATTTTTTTTTTTGGGACGGGGAAAAAAAAATCCCGATTGTTCCGCGGTTTCTTGCAATTTTGCTTTCGGTACAGCAGCGCGCATGTTTTCACCGTGAAAGGGTTGAAATGTTAAACGCGTTCAACCCATGCCTGCTCGAGCAATTTTAGTAACATGCCTCCTTTTCTTGGAAATGTTACGTCAAATTGGCATTCGCCTAGCTGCGTTTTGAATGGAAGTAGGTTGTACTTCATGTGTCAACGCTGCCGCCTCCTCTATGTTCCCGCCCCGACAAGCAAAAATTTGAAATCTACGTTCGCTAATTCATTGGGGCCCAATTTTTTTCAAACCCCTGCATTACCGAGAAACACAGTCAATTTTAGCCCGACCGGGGGAACCAAACATCAACGTTATTTTTTCATCAAAAAATTGCCTTTCCAAATTACACCCGTAGAATCGTTGTTAGCAACACTCGACCACGCGCCCGGCCGGTTGGCTTAACCGCCTGTCATTTGGAAAAGTAATTTGTCATCATCAATCATGAAAGTGTTGTTCCAGATTCGTCCCGGTTTTTCGGAAGGCATCTGGTTGGGATTGTGTTCGGATTGTACCTCATGATACTGGTTCAAATGATTTTTTCCGGCTGTTGGAAATCAAGGGCAGTCCGGAGTCAAGAAATCATAATGATTTTTCCTTGGGGTCGCAGCCACAACATCCGAAACAAAATCGCGTAGTTCTAACGAAACTTATGCCATTGAGATGCCAACATTGGCACAAAAATGATGACAATTGCATTGCATCAGCCGTTTGCGCGAGTTTGCGCGCACAAAACATTTGAAATTTGCAAAACCATGTGCATCCATGTGCATTTTTTTGCATGAATAAATTCCATCGAAATTGAAACTTAAATACCATATCAATTGTTTGTCCAAAATTCAAATTTTTTAGGGGCATGACACGGGTTCATGCGGTGATGGCCTCTTGGGGCACAGGACTGCCTCCGAATGGATCACAAATGTATGCACATTTGAAATATGCCGACCGTAATATGTTGACAATAAATGATGAATTGGGTCCACCCCCGTGTGAGAATGCATGACACGTCACATGGCGAAACATGATGATCCATTGCCCAGAGTGCGTCCAAAGCGTCCTCTCCAATCATCTCCAATCAACGTTGCTTTGAGGGAGACAATGGAAATTTGGCGGTGTTCCGTGGGCCGACTTGGATTTGACTTCATGGCGCTCGAAGTTTCAAGATTGGAACATTAGTACATCGCTTTGCTAGCCACGCCTTGCCATGAATGTCGACGGCAGCCCGGTATTCTCCATGGAACTGGGGGTGAAACAAAGGTGAGCACAACCCCGGCGCTTTTCAATGCAGTTTCGAACCATTTCGGAACATGCAATACTGCCAGAATGAAAACGACGTTTATCAAATAACGGCATGGAAAACCCGACGGATGAACGAAAACCTGGACTCTCACGGCACGATTGGACAAACAAACTCGTGGTTTGCACGCAATCTCAACCATTGGGGGGCTTGCATGTTCTCGCTCCGGATCAATCATTTTGGATGGTGATGATTTTGGACAAGTTTTGTTTCCTTCCTTCATGTTTTGTCTCACGTGTTTTTTTCTCACGTTGCCTGTGCCCTAAAGAGGCCGCCTTCGGACCCGCGCAAAGGCAAAGTCGAGCCAAATGAAGGCATTGACGTTGGATTGGGACATACACCGACCAACGTTCGATATGACACAGAAACGATCTTCTGGTTTGGGTAACATGGGAATTTTAAGGCCGAAAAAATCATGATGGAGATATTGATGTTGGAACTTGGCACCGTATGTTCGTCATTGAATACGACAAAAAATAAGATATTAACATGTGTGCGGAAACGTTCGGATCACCGTGTGTGGACAATGGTTTTTTGGAATGTTGTTGGGATGATTCATGGGCAGCTTGGGTCGGTCTGCAACAAAGTTCCCACTTCAATTGATGAATTAAAGGCACCGGCCACCAAAACATTGAGTCGCATGGGAATGAGCAATGGCAAAAGTGGCGGGAAGCAGGGACAGCTCCGTTCAGGTCACCATCAAGTTTCACCAGGGCCGCAAAACCAAAGTAAGTCGGCCAAAATGTTCTATGTGTTTGCAAAGACAGCAAGGTTGACAAACAACGACTAACTTGCATTGTTTTTTTAGAATTGGAGTCGGTTGAGTGGAATCGGTTTTTAATCTTTTGGGAAAAAAACAGGCGGCCAGGCCACACAATTTATGGATCGAACGTGGCAACTCACTCAGCTCGAGCGGCAATTTGACTTCACAGGATGCATGTGGCATGTGCATTCAATTTTTCATGTGCATCATGTCTCTGACAGATCTAGTTGCTCGGATTTGTGTACCGAACAGTTAATGCAAGGCCGCAACAGGGTTTATGTAGTCGGGTTGCTGCTAAAAATTTTCACGTTCTGTTTGGAGGGCCTCTACCAATCTCTGTCAAAATTCATTGCGCTTACTTTTCTCCGCCCACGGTTGCCAAAAACTGTGGCGTTCTCCGTTTTCTTGGCAAAAGATCCAACAAGGTACAAGTGAGTCTATACAAGAATTGTTTACATTTGCACAACGTAATATGGGGAAGAAATAACTATACAAAAGATCTCTGCACGAATCTCTGTCAAAGGGATCTCTTTACCAAATCTTTGTCCAAATTTTGTTTGCGCTAGGATTTGCCAACAATTTGCAAGAAGGCCTTGGTTTCTGTACATTTTTGTTTTGCAAAACCATCTAGGCTCTATACACAAGTTGCGTCCAATCTGAAAGGATTGATTTATTTTGAAATTTGCATCTTCTTCGTGAATGTGCACGTGGTTACCCAACAGTCTGCTTTGTACCTTTGGATATTGTGTTGTCTTCCTGCCCCTCGTTCTTGACAATGGTGTTTTGCTACAATGTGCTGTTGCGTACGTGTTCGTTTCATTTCGTTTCACCACGTCTGCCTTCCACGGGGAATGTACCCTATCTCCTTTGCACATTTACCTTTCTTGACCCATTGACGTCAACATCATCAAACTTGGCGGACATTTGATGCGTTGGTTTCAGGGTGGTCACGTCAATCTTTTCGTAAAGTCTTCGAGTCCAACACATCAATCGACCACAGGAGTGTTGCAAAGCCAGGACTCGCCCTTCGTTGGGTTGCGCTGCTCAGATTTATCAGCGTCGATCCACTGCGTGGCTGCTACGTTGCTGCGAAGGTTGAGCCCGCTTGTGGCATGAACGAGAATGACAAGCAGAGAATAAGGAGAAGAGGAAGGGAAAAGAAGGAGCAAGGAGCAAAGGAGAGAAGAAAAAGATAGAAAGGAACAAAAACATGAGCAAAACTGTGAAAAAGATACGGACTGCAACACAAAGAAGGAAATGGATACTGGGAACAAGCAGGAAAAAAAATGACGGGGACTAGTGAGGAGAAGGAGGAAAATACCACTATAGGACAAGTAGAAATAGAAGGACAATTAGAAAAAAGAACAAAGAACATCGAAGCACAAGTTAACAAACAATGAGGAGGCGAGGACATGCAGTACACCAACAAATTGCACCACGCCAAACCACAACTGCCAACCACAAAGGAACCAACAGAAATGCCAACAAAAATACGTCGCCGCAGGCCGTGTAACACTTCACGAGAAATGTCTGCCGTTGTGTTGCATGGGTGTCCCGATATGCCGTTGACGCCAGCACAACATTGTGATGAACCTGTTTTCCCCGTTGGTTTCGCTCGGTCCAGTTGCAACAGCAACACCAGCACGCAAGCACAGAGAGCATGGCAGTTCCATCGTTATTTTTTTCCCCAACCAGAAGTGTTCCCGCTGTTGAAGGGATTGCTGCATCGCTGCATTTGCCAACAATTGTTGCTACAGCGACCAAAATCTGAGGAGTGCATTAGAACACAAAACCGAGAATCCACTAGAACAATTGACCATCATTAAGCATGGTTATAAAACATCATAAAACCATTGTTAGCCAATATTCAGACTTCGACCCGTCGTTTTCATCAAGTGCCAACCTAACATACTAAGAAATGTGCTAACCATGGTGAATCATTGTTATTGGCTTAGTAACGACCATCATTTACTACCGAGCATGTGAATTGTTGTCATTGCCAATAATTATCACCCATGCTTGATAGCCAGCGATTGTCGTTTAACAGTTTAACATACAGTTGTTAACTAGTAACAGTCACAGTGTTGACTAACAACAGCTAATAATATTCATCAACTATCATTTACTAGAATCAACAGTTTTAACGGATCAGTACCAACCCCTCTTGTGCACCGCAACATGATGAATGTGCACCAACATGAAGCGCCAGTGATGGTGATCTCTGGCTGCCTCTGCTTGAACACTTCATCTGGCAATGCCATGGCGCACACAGCGACCTCGAGGATCTTCCAATATCGCAGGCTGCCAATGAGCTGCGCTAGCTACGCTTCTGATGTTTTCAGGAAGGCCGTCCTGTCATACGGCATTCAAAGGACTGGCAGCGTGCAGGAATCCATCTTTTTTGCTGTGCTGCATCCGTGAGAGTGGTGCTAAACTCGTATGCAAATCGTATGACTCTTCATTGTATCGCAGGGTCCCTGGCGTCATCATGTGCACTCAAATAACACGTGCAGAAATATCCCGTGTCATCTTTTGGTTTTTGCCAACAATATGCTTAGCTGAGATGCCACGGTTGATCATGCTGAAACATCAAAATCACGAACACATTTCGAGCTGGGGCAAGGTTTGGGAAACCAGGAGTTGAAATGTACACTGGCTCACAGTGCATGCTATGACCCACTGACGATGAACCATCTCTTTCCTTCCTCTCCTTCTCCTTCCTTGCCATCTGCTCTTTCCTCTTCTTCCTCCCCTTCCTCTCCATCCGCTCTTTCTTCTCTTTGTTCTACTTCTCCTTCCGCTCTTTCGCACGCAGCGCTCTTCTTTTTTGTAGCCCCCCGAAGTCGCCAAGGTGTCTCTTGACAGGTGGCTCTCATCCCATCCAACAAGAATCAACGCGAGGCCCCAGACTGGGCTTACACAAGAGACCTGTGAGGAGAGATGGCTGAACTTCAACAGTCGCCTAACCTCAACAATGGTCAATCATCGTTCACGATGACTTGTGCTGCCCAGAAGAATGCCCAGTAGTGGGCAATGGTTGGTGATATTTTTGGATGACCAAACATGACAGTAGTAAGCAGGGGATAACAATCAGTTCCCCCTTTGTTAGCATGAGATAACAACGTCAAGCCACGTGACTCTTTCCGCCCACCAACCTGGATCTGGAATTAGAGATGTCTCCAATGTACTCCACATTGCTCCAATTTGAACTTCACAATGGCTGTAGGCGCTAGAATCAAGGGCAGTGTCAGATCCAGTTTTTCATTCAACCAAGTCGATAGTATGAACATGCAAAACCATCCATATTCGGTGGTTTGTCAATGTGTATGTTCCCATGATTCAATCAAGCCAGCATGTGGACAGTGTTTCCAAGACCAATACAGTAAAAACCCTCATGCCTCAAACGTGAACCGATCCAAACAAAGTAAATACCGGTGAACTAACATGGATGTTTAAGCGTTAGCCATCACTAGCCATCATTAGCCATCATGAGCCATCATTGGCCACAAACTATCTTTGTTCAACATCGTAGCCAGATGCCATCAACTCCACCCCGGGCCAACACCCAGGAAGCCATCTCTCACCGCGATCCCCCCCAGCACCAAACATCCGAGACCTTAAAGGTCGCATTAATGGACAGCCGCCCTGCTTGGCAGGGGTGCCCTGGGTGCCCTGGGTGCATGGCCTCCAGCAAATGCACACAGAATCAGTTTATCAGAGCTACCCACCACGAAGCCACTGGAATTACGAGAATTTTGGAGACCATGATCCAACATTGGGAGTTTTCTCAAGCCACTTTGGGGACCCCGAAGTTGTGGACGGTTTATTTCTACACTTGGTTCATAAAGGACCTGGGGGATCCCCTACTTTGAGAAACACCCATGCATCAACCCATCAACTCATCACTTTATTACGTGGGTGTTTCTCAAGTCATATGGGGTACCCCTAAACATCCAATTTTAACCATTGATAGTAGTAAACCGACCATTTTGGGGGGTCCCCTTAAGCTGACACCCAGTGCAAGCCAGAGTGGGAATCACCACGAACCATGAGTTGATCAACCATTCACTAACAAATATCACTTTACGATTGGATATTGATAGTTGCATTCGATATCGTTTGATAATTAATGAGCGAAGGAAGTTTAGAAGTCTAACTTCCGACAATATGGACAACTCAGCTAGGGTAGATCGCCTGAGCAGATGTGTGAAAGAAGAGATGTGTGAAAGAAGAGATGTGCGAAAGATGAGAATGCGAGCGCGCCAAAATGTTAGGAAAGTCGCGAAATGCTGTGTTTTGCAAGGTTTTGTACCTCATGAGCGTCCAGAAGGCTACCTCGCTAAAGCGGCGGGTGCGGACCACTGTGGCGGAACGTGTGTGCAAAAATGGTTAAAAAACCTAGGCGCGAAGCACATTTGGAAGTCAAAATCGTAAAAACATGTCAGCTCCGGAGCACTTTTGGAAGTTGGAACTTGCAAAATCGTGAAAAAACCTAGGCGCGAAGCACATTTGGAAGTCAAAATCGTAAAAACATGTCAGCTCCGGAGCACTTTTGGAAGTTGCAACTCGCAAAATCGTGAAAAAACCTAGGCGCGAAGCACATTTGCAAGTCAAAATCGTAAAAACACTACATGTTCGGAGCACTTTTGATGATTCATGATTCTCAAAACGGGCACGCTGCCTGCGCGCGAAGCAAATTTTTAAGATAAAATCTTGTACCAAAATAAAAACTGCAATTTTACTAGCGTTTCGGGCCACTTTTCGGAGATGTCATATGATCAAGAAAATTGGCACGCCGCCTGCGCGCGAAGCACATTCTCACGTCCGAAGTCGCAAAAACTCGTGGTTTTTAACAAGTTTTGAAAGTTGCATGTCCGAAAAAGTGCACGCGGCCAGGGCGAGAAACACATTTTGAAGCAAATGTGTCAAAACACAGCACGTTTTGACACTTTCGGAACACAGGAGACAAAAGTCGGAAAACACTTGCGTTTCGCGTCACTTTTCGTGATTTATGTGGCCAAAATGTGCACAACGCTTGCGCGCCAAGCACATTTGCAGGTCAAAAGTAGCAAAACACTTGATGATCGGAACACCTTTGCAAGGTCCAATTATCAAAAGTGGCCAAACACCTAGATGCAAAACACTTCATGATCGAAGCACATTTGGAAGGTAAATGAATAGATAGACGAAAGATGGCTAGACAAAGAGGTAGCCAGATAGATCGACAAGTCGATAGTCAGATCGATGGGTGGCTAGATGGATAGTCAGATACATAGATGCATCGATGGATGAATAGATGGATAGATAGATGGATAGATAGATAAATAGATGGATAGATAGATATATAAATAGATAGATAGATAGATAGAATAGCTAGAATAGATAGATGGAATAGACAGGCAATTGGATAGCCAGATTCAGATGGCTAGATGGGTCGATGGATAGACAAATAGGTCGCCGAAACGAGAGTCAGATAGAAAAGTAGATAGATAGTCAAGTAGAAAGACAGAAAGATAAACAGATGGACACATAGATGATCAGACAAATAATTTGGTAGATAGATAGACAGATAGATAGATAGGCAGGTAGATAAATAGATAGATGGACAGGTAGATAGATAGATACATAGACACAAAGATGACGAGATAGAAAGTGAGGTAGATAGAAACACATGTACATAGGCAGATGATGAACGAATAGAACATCAGATAGATAGATAGATAGACAGTCAGACAGACAGAAAGAAAACTGATCCACTGATAGAAAGATAGCTAGACAGATGAGCTGCCAGTCAAGTGGCCAGATCGATGCTCACATTGGTAGGAAGTCAGGCCCAAGTGATGTTCAGTTCTCGGATCCCTCGGGAAATCAAACGTCGCAACCACAACTGCACACTCCTATAGTGCTCCTATCTTGGAAACTTCCGCCACCGCCTTGTGCGGTACTACTTGTAGTCAATTTATCAACGGTACAATTAATCAATTAAAACCCTATACCCTCATAATATGCTTAATGCTTATGAATACTAAAGTGATGGTGAATGGTTTGCGATTTGCTCATTTTGCACCTTTAACGAAGCATTTAGTGAGCTTAAATATCAACCATTTTTTCGGGATATCACCAATATTCATTATGTGGTTCAATCATTCACAAGTAACAATCCTTAATCATGTACGGGTTGCTTCGGTTCACAATCTCCTGCGGGTCGTGGTAAACGTGGGTGCTCTGCGAGCTTCCAAAGGTGGAATTCTTCGAAGGCATGGCACAGATTCAACGAGAAAATGTTACAGCGTGCCAAAAAAAGCTGGCGACTACGGCCCCAGCTGCGGCAAGGTGGCGAACTTGTGCTGCGCTACATCATGAAATAGTAACCACCTGGTTTCTACCATGGTTGCAACTGGGGCTGCTTACAAACTACTTCATGACTGGAAGCATAGGGTAATGTGAAAATACATATTTACACATATGACCGATTTTGGCTGCAGGTCAACATCCTGATACCCTGGCTGTGCACATCCTATCAGTGACCAGTCCAACTGTGATGTTCGCCCACCATTTTGGATGGTTAACTGCTTGACCCAGCTTGCTATGTGCAGTTTGTATATTCACTATTATTGTTGGTTATTATCTTCTATCAAGCATTGACCGTTCTTCGTTGCTGTTGGGATGTTCCCTCCACCTACACTCGTACAACTATATCTAGACATGATTGAACCATTATTGCTGACGATCAATCCCTATTGTTCATTGACAACCAGAACTGGTCGGTGGTTTCAACCCATTTGAAAAAAAATCAACCAACCATTTGCTAATGATTAATAGGGTAAAATGTCAATCTAACCACCAACAAGCTCTCGTTAAGTATTCACAACCATAATAAAACCACCAACCATCAAATAACTCACGCAATGGGCACTGGTGTGTGGGATCTTGATGTTTACCAGCGCCATGGTCGAGAGTGCATCTCATGGCAATCTGGCATCTTTAGCTAGTTCTGGCTAGTTAGCTGGTTGATAAGGGCCGTAAAAAAACATAGCAAATACATGATATGTTGGCTAATGGCCACTCATGGTTGATTGGTGATAAATGGATAATCAATGACTACAGTAATTCATGATCAATGACCAATGAACTATTGATCGATGATTAATTCATTGTTAAATATGTTCACTATTGACTATTCTTGTTCTTTGTTATCTTCTGCTATCAACCATTGACCACTACTTGGTGGCTTTCAGATTCCCTGCAAAAAAGCGGTCCTTGGTGAATTTATGGTAAATCTATGTAAATCTATGTAAATCCAGCTAATCCCAAAAGCAGAACAAACATCCAAACCCCAAGTCTGTGGATAACCACGATTGCGGTTCTAAGCTGTTGCCAAATGGCAGCAACAAGCCTAGCCCCTTTGCCGCCAATCGCGCTAACTTCAATGCTCTTCGCCTAGCGGGCTCTGAGACGGCCAATGGTGATGATGTACAGTTCCACTTTAACCATCAGTCGAGCCATGATGCTTCAACATTGAGCAACAGTGAATTGCTGTTTGTCATCTGCTGAAACATGATGAAACAATGATATCAAACTCGAAGAAAGCCACGTTTGAGGAGTTGTATATCTATACATATTTTACTCACCCCCAACAAAATATCATCAATATATCAACCAATTTTCTGTGCACTGTATGTTCTGTACTTACTCTCGACAATATAGCAACTCTTCATGAGTGTTGCTAATGACATCAAATGACCATCCAAAATGAAACATTACGAAGCATTATGAACCATTATCAACCACTATTAAACTGGAGTATGAACCATTTATAAACAATAATATGAAATCCTCCTATGAATTGAGGGGAACAGTCCAGGGCACCAATTTCCTAGTAAAAACATGCCTGCCATTGACCCCTACCCACTACAGAATCGAAGCACCTGGAAGAACATCTTTACAGAATCGAGGCACCAAACACACCACCCAAAAACACAACAGACTACAGAATTAGAAGGCCAAAGTAAAATCCGTACAGTCATTTTCCTAAACAGGTTTTGGGACCTGCAAATCTAACAGGCAATCTCAAAACTGTAGAGTGTTAAATGAGTTTCATCCACATGAAATCTGACTATAGAATCCCAACCCAGCTCTACAAAATCAGAACCCATGACTCCAGCCAACACACAGCATCCCCAAAACAGTGATGTAACAGCATCCACATCTTAGAAAATCACCATTTCCTAATGCACTGGACCTCACCAATTTCCTAGCATTTATTCTAAGGGGGAAAATATGAACCATTATAACCATTCTGGACCATTACTTACTATTCTTAAGCAACATGAAACTCCTTGGGTCAACCCCTCAGGGGTTGACCATCCAAGCCGCGCCAAGCGCTCGCCTTAGGCCCCAAAGGCCGTGGAGGGCGGCTTCGGCGCGTCGTCTCCCTGCGTGGGCAGCGAAGAGGGCGCCACCTTCTGCGAGCTCACGGGGGATGCCTTGGGCGAGCGAGCGAGCCAAGCAGGGAACTGCAGTGGTCAATTGATGGTTGAATGGTTGAATCAGGTAACTTGTGGTGGTTAATAAACGGTCAATGATGCTTAATTCATGTTTAATGATGCTTAATCAATGGTTAATAGGTGAATCAATGGTAAACTAGGGGATAATGGTGGTTGATGGTTGAATGATATGGTTAATGATTGATTAATCAATGATGGTGAGTTGCTGGATTTATGAAATGAGTTCATGGTCAATATCGGTGAATATATGAAAAACTAGTGCTCAACGATGGTCTATTCGTGCTTGAATGATGGCGAATTGATGGCTAAATAATGGTTAACGCATGGATAATGATGGTGAATTGATGATCATATGATGGTTAGTTGATGGTCGATTAACTGACTGGTTGCTAGTACATTTACTGCTCAATTGGCTCGTAATGCTATGTGCTATGGTTAATGATGGTAAACAAGTGGCTAATGATGCTTTAGGAATGGTTGTTGAAAGATGGTTGATACATTGATGATAATGGTCAATGCCTAATGATAGTGAAGGAATGATTGATAGATAATTAGAGTAAAAACAACTCATCATGATGATTGCCTTGAATGATGGTTGGTTGATAGTTAGATGATGCTTGATTGACGGCTGTGAATGTGTGGATACTCATTGAATGATGGTAGCTTCAATGGGTGCAATGTTCCATGCTCTTGGTCTCAACTGTACGGCGGTGGTCGATCACTGATTCACAAGTTGATATTTAGTCACGATTTACTGACAGGAATCGTAATTGGTTGGTGGACTCATCCCCAATGGAAAACATCAGGCAACCAACCAACCGTTCGTTCATATAGTTCATACATTTGGAAACATAAACAATGTCAGTCAAACCACCAACCAGAACATGTAAATGATGGTGAACTCATGAACTATCATGGTTCATAATGTTCATCATATTGATTGATGGTAAATGGTAAGTTATATTTCGAAACGGTTAACAATCAATGATTAATTATATAACCATATTTCATCATCATATGATCAATTAATAATCATTCAACGATTAAATACCCATCACGTAGAAATCCAGTCACCAGGATATAAGAATCGTTGAGGCGAATGGGTAATTAGTCACCGTTAGTTAGGATATAATAATCATTCACCATCATTATATAATCATGCTCTATTAGAAGAATGGTCAATTATGGTTCATGATATTTCGCCATCACTCCACCACTCTTCGATCACCGCGCCTCGCCGCTCCCAGAATCAGCTCAGCTCATCCGCACAAAGATCAAAAAAAATGTTAAGGAAATTACCCCAAGTGTGGGGTGAATGGTCAATGATGATGCAAAAAAAATGCTGAATGATGGCTAATGATGATTTCTGTTGGTTGATGGTGAATAAAAATAATGTTGTTTAAGATGTTTCACGCAGGTGATGGTTTTGATCAAGTCCCAACCAAGGAAAAGTGGCATTTCCGAAGTTGTTCGGGCACCTTTTCCCATTTTTAAATATCCGGGTCCCCGCTGGCTCGCGGTCCATCAGTGTCCCAGGTTTCATGATATATTTTGCATGTTTGTGGATGACCCTTGGGCAATGCTTGGGTTCATATCATCTGAATGGGTCATGTGACCCTTGGGTAACGTTTGAACGAAATTCGGACTATGAAACATCATTTTCCTCTCAAAGTGGTCATGACGCATGATTTGTTGGTTCAAAATGCCATGGCATTATCATTAAAATCAGGTTGACACACTGTCGTTTAACCAATTTTTGTTGATTTGATGGCAATGGTACTTGTTGATGAATGCATAGCGTTCACAATATCAATCAATGGATATCAATGGCAGTTAATGAATGATTCATCATGAGTTAACCACGATCGGCTATCAGGAACTATGATAGTTCCCATTTTGTTTCTTATCCCCTTGATTTTTTTCGATGGAAACAAACGGTAAACTTGTCTCTATGGGGTGGAAGTAATCCATAAAAACTCACCAGGGTTTCGGGCAAATCCGTTGTTCAGAGTCTCAGCCGAAGGATACGAAACCTCCACAGATGTTTCCGTTTTTTCCCCCGGGTCTATCCATCACTATCCATCAAAAACATCATAGTTCGCGTCTCGCAGTAGCTCACCCACGGTTTTCCACGATCCTCCCTGGGATCCCCTGGGTTTCGGGACGGGGCCGTCGTTGTAACCTTGGCGCAGCTGCAGCGAACAAATGGCGCTGTGGTGGCGCATGGCTTTGGGGCCGGAGCTACCGGCAGTAATGGGAGATTCAAATGGTATGGCTGTCAACCATTTACCGCCTAGGAGTTGCCCGGGGCTATTGGCCCAACATTATTGGACCATCACGTGGTAACATCCCAGCATCCTCTGGGCAACTGCAGCCGTCCCATTTTCTCGTCACACTTGGCCCAGTCGCCCCAGAGCCCCCATCAGTGAACCACGAATGAGCTAGGCTGACCTCCCATCACCAACCAAGCATCATGATCCGTTCTCGTCTGCTAATTATCTTGATTCTTTCTTGTTTGGCAGCTACGCGTCCAGCAACACAAAGCACAATAAATGAAACAAATCAGTGAGTTCGGTTCGCCGCAGCATCTTGTGACATCGTGAAAAATTAGCATAAGCCATGAGTTATGGTCAACGCAAGTCTTCGTTCTGTGAATTCACGTTTGCGTTGCTGACGCTCTATGACGATGAACGGCCAGCCATGACTTCGCGAGTATTGCTCCGTTCTGACGCATGGCTTGACGCGAGGCTCAAAGCGCAACATCTTACCCGCAAAATGGCTTACGGCGCGGGGCCCCCTGCCCGACATGCGGCCTGCAGGTCTGCTATGCTTTTGCACAGGTCAAAGGGTGCCAAAAAAAGACCACAATCGAGAAAGAAAAGGACAAAGCCGTGCTGTGCAGACTGGCAACTCAATCTGTTGAAATGGGAAGGGTGGATCCTGATGGGCTCTGGTTTTGCTTTTGTTTCTTCTGTTGCAGCTAGTGCGGGCACAGCATGCACGCACGGCGATCTAGCTGCTTCCTCGCTTTTGGAAATGTGAAGTCGCGGCACTTGGTCTGGCTTCAATGCGCGTCTTCAGCGGGTGCTGGCAAGTGGTTTGCTGTAGCGAAAAAATAATGTTATTGGGTACATAACTGGTTTGAACTAACCAAAATTGTAGGTTCACAAACTAAGAATGCAATTTCCCGCGGATGAAGGGTACCTTTGCCCATGCACACTCGGCTAGGCACGGTCACCAATCAGTCGAGGCCTTTGCTAATCTATTCCCCTAGATCTGTTACATTAAGGGTCCGAACCTCCGCGGCCATCAGCTTGCCATGAAACCATATAGCATAGCAACTAAGCACTTGGCAGAAAAAAGAACTCGATCCAACGGGACAAGGAGAACAAATAGCATGAGCAACCAGTCATAGAATTAGGACAAAAGCACACACACATCTAGAGATGTTCAGTAGTTTGTTTGGAATGTATTGTGTTACTTCCGGATGACCATAGACTATACCATCGCTGATTTGAATGACGCACGGCAAGTAAGTTCACACCAGCATGTTGTGGTAGAATATGGGATGGGCTCGATGGATCTTCCTTCACAAATTTCCGAAGTGATTACCGATGACGTATGACTGTCGAATTGGGTCCAATCTTTGCTGGGAGTTCATGTGAATATAAACACTCTTGTACCTATCTGCATACCTCTACTATACGTATTACAGTACATGACAAGCACGTTATTATGTTATTTGCACTTCCATCTTATAGATTTACAATGATTGACAGTCTATATAAATTGTATATATCCTGTAAATATATATATATACTTGTATATATATATATATTTATATTGTGGCAGCGCCAAAACTATTTGCTTGAGGTGTATTTACAGATCTTTTAGAACGTCACGTATCCAAAGTCTTGGAGTACTCCTTTGGGGTATCGTTTTTAGGCCGTCCCCTATCGTTTCTTGAGTAAAATCGAAATACACGTCTCCATGTAACGCTTAAGCTAAATGCAATTGACTACAATTTTGTCTCTGGCTTATATAATTACTGAATAAGAATGTATAATATATATATATATATATATGTGAGCATGTGTATTCAAGAAATGTGTATATGACCGAATCATACCAAATCAAATGTGTAAGGAAACCAAAGAAACTAGCCCACAAAATTGTACACATCTCATCTGTATCTATGCAGTGTGACTGTATGACTGAACCCAAGCAACCATGACTAAAACGCTGGACCCTAACCTCAATGTTAAAACAACGCCTGTTAGCAGCTGGCACGTGGGGTCTGATCTCTTTGTCTACTCGCGCCAGCTCTAAATGACAGTAAATAAACAATTTCTCTCGATATTTTCCAGGACCCAACTCCATCAACTCTTTTGAATACCAACAACCTGTGCCCAAAACATCCAGAACCAATCTACCCGTCACAGCTACAAGCGCATTTTCTGCGATCCTCGAAAACGTCACAACTTTCACAATCTGTCGCGCCGTTGTTGCTAGCGAAATGCGTGACTCTCAAGCCATCCTTCACCATTTTTGATCATAGTTCAGTTAATCATAATTAAAGCTATGGTTGTCAACCATGGTGAGCCATCCTTACAAAAACACATGGATGGTCTATGCAGCCGTGAGAGCTACCTCTCTGGCTATGCAGCTGCCGTAGAGACATCATGACCAGCTAATTGTGGTTGGTGGGAACGACTGTGGCGCCGCTGGCGGCGACATTTCCTTCACCAGGGAAGACCTGGGGTGGGAGGCCTTGCGAGTTGTGGTTCATGATTGCTAATGATGGTGACTGAAGTGGTGAATGGAATCCTTTGTGATGATGAATTACAATTGATATTGGGTTCTGATCCCTGATGATACTGAAAAATGACGAATCTTGATAATATGCATAAATGACAATAGAGAGAGAATAATGTCTGATGATGATACAGTTAATAATGATACTATATACTGATAATGATAGTTGCCTGTTGATTGACCCCGGGATAACCATCATTGCAATCGACAATCAATGAACCGCTAAATAACCATTCAAACCCATCATTGACCGTAGTTAATTAATTAGTTGTTATTCAGCCAGCGGTTGAATGATCTTGCTATTTATATAACCATCATGAATTGTTTGATCTATTATTCACCATGATGAACCAATCACTAACCAATCATTAATTGGCAAATTCGCTGCTAATCATCTCATCAATTCACCCGAAACATAAACCATCAACCATGAAGTACTGTAACCCGATTAATCATCAATTCCCATCAACATACAAGTGGCAGTAGGTGGTTAGCTATTCGTGGTTTCGCAGAATAGGGGACCCAAATCAACCAGTAGCAATAAGCCAAGCATAAGATCGGGGTACCCAGCTATTAAGAAGCCACCACGACTAGTAGTTGCTTCAAAAATAAGTTTGTTGGTGATTATCCCCTGTTAACCAAAAGTTAATCGTTCGTTGGTGATTCTCCTCTACCACAAGTGAATCCCATATAATTACCCACAAGTTAATCCCCTATCACTAGTGTTGTTTAACCATTACTGATTGGTGGTTTCAACCCCTATGAAAAATATGCTTCTCAACCAACCATTTGCTAATAAGTACATTTGGGAAACTAAAAACGAGCCAATCAAACCACCAGGCAGATTATTTATTAAAACTATGAACCACTGTGAACTACTTCAATCCCCTATATGAACCACTAGCAGTTGTTTTACCGTTGTGTTTCTGAAGTCATGATACCCCCAGTTATCATCCAGCTTATTAACCATTTCTAGTAATAACCTATCCATTATAGTCGGTATATCCCCTCTACTATTGCTTATTATTCCCTTGTTAACCAATGTTAAACATACCTTCAACCATCTTCTATTAATTAAGCAGAACCATCGATATTCACCATTTCTATTGACCATTCCTTTTAACCAGTTGTTAACCATGAACCAGTTATGGTTTATCAACCAGTTGTTAATGATTGCTGGTGATAATCCCCTGTTAGTCCCCAACATTAACCATTGTAATCCCGACTCCATAGAAACCGAACCATTTCCAGTAATAAACCATCTAATATAGCTGTGAGTCAAAACCCCGTACCCCTGCTTCCCCCATCATTAACCACTGTTTTCCTATAAAATGGTTGGTTGCTATCCCCCATTAGTTGGTTGGTTAATATTGACCCATAGCCAGATATTAACCAGTTATCATTTATTAATTTGTAAACCATACTAATATACCTAATATATAATAACCATATATAGTATAACCCATATATTTCCATAGCAATAAACCAGGCACCATTCACCTTGCACTCCCCAGTGGCAGCGCTCCGCGCGCTCCGCCCAGGAACTGTATGCCTTGGCGGGCGAGTGCTTCACCTGGGCGCCAGTGCTGTCACGACGGCCAGCGGATGGGCTTAAGATGATGGGTTTAAGATGGTTGAGATGATGGGCTTATGATGGGCTTAACCATTGGTTAGGATGATGGGCTCAAGATGATTGATGCTTGAGATGATTAATGGTTGAGATGATTAATGTTTGTAGGTGATGGTGGTTAAGACGATGAATGAATGTTCAAGAAAAGAGTGCATAAAAACAGAACAATGATGATGATAGTTTTGATGATGATCAGTCATGTTTACATGATGGTTGGTTGGTTCATTGTTGGTCAATCGTTCGTAAACTAATGGTTAATCGGACAAACCAAGAGGTAAATAGATTCCAAAGAAATGACTGCAGATCTTGGCACATTGGTTATCTCCACGAGTAGGGCACCCTCAAAGAATTGCCCGGGGGAAACCCATGGACAGGAGCACCTGCCACCAAAGTTGTGGTCCACTATGGACGCCCAGAACAGTCTCCGCAATCTTCTGCCAACTTTTGACCGTAAATAATTTGCTATGTCCCTAAATGCAAGATTTGTAACGGTTTGTCGGTTGAATATCATTTCTGGATGTGTTATTTGTAGGTAGCAAACTCGTGTATTCAGATTGTAAAGCTCATTTATGTTAAACAGTTTGTAAACCTCATTATTTACCATATCAACTGAGCTTTACAACAAGATCAGTGGAGTTTCTCTATCATTGCCACCTTTCGCATTCTTTCGCTACAAGTACAGAAAAGAGGCAAATGAACGTCACCTGTTGAGGTTTTATTTTGTTCTTCGCAGGGCCTTGGGATGGGAATGAGTTTGCACATAGCGACATCGGTTGGCGGATCTAAACACTATACAACCTTTGTTCGTGACTGCATAGATCTCTGACTTTCACCACCAACAAACAAACAACAGGCTTAATAGGTTTGCTTTCACGATTAATACCGTCTAAGAGTTGCAATGACTCATGCCATGGTTGATGAAGTCAATCATTAACCAATCATTGATCAAGGTCGCTTGATTTAGTGATGAAGGATGACCCATGAACGGTCAATCACCTTTCCTGCGTCACCATTCATCACCACATCCACTCGAGGATCAAGATTGTGCAATTCAACACAATTCAATAACGTCCAACAATGATCACTTAAAAAAGACATATAAAAAAGCACCAGCTGGCTGTAGGTCAAAACCCTGTACCCCTGGTTCCCATCATTAACCATTGTTTTCCCTATTATAGTTGCTTAGAATTAATGGCTAATATTGACCCATACCCAGCTGGTTCACCAGCCAAAACCAGCCCCTTTGGTCATCTTTATCCATTTTGAATCGCCATAGGACCTGCTGCCGCCATCCCTGCTGCCGCCGGGGGGCCGTGTCGATGCCGGCATCCTGATCCTCGTCAGAGACGCGGAGCTTGCCTGGCACTCGAGGCGGCGAGGGTGGACGAGGCTTCGGTGGCCGCAAGGGGTCGCCTACGGGGGAGCGGTGATTGGAAACAACGATAACTAGTGATTGCTGGTGATTTCCGATGATGAATGGTCCTTAAGGGTAATGATTAATGGTAGTTAAAGGTAATGGTTGATGGTAGTTAATGGTAATGATCGAGAATGCTGGTGATTTGGCGAGCTGGGTCAAGCAGTTAACCAAATAACTAATAGGGGATTTCCACCAATAGGGAAAACAATGGTTAATAGGGGGGAACCAGGGGTAAAGGATTTTGAACCACAGCCATTTTCGATGATGAATGGCACTTAATTAAGGGTAATGATTAACGGTAGTTAATGGTAATGATTGATGTAATATGGTACAGGGAATTGATTACATGAATGGTACTTAAGGTTAGTCAATGATAGTTAGTTCATGATGATTAATGGTAATGATCAACGAACTGGTGATTGGTGGGAATAACTAGTGATTGCTGGTGACTAGTTCTAGACTGGTGATGAATGATACTGGATGGAAGTTAATGATTAATGGGAATGGTAGTTAACGATGATGAATTGTATTTCATGATGAATGGTAGTGAATGGTAGTCCATGGCTGAACTAAGTAGCAATACCATCATGATAGTCTACCATCATTGCTGTTAGTAATTGCTGCCGCTTTCTGCTTCGTGTCACTGCAACCACTCACCGACCATGACGGCCCCACGTAGCAGGCGGAAGGGCAGGAAGATCAAGGCGGTCCTGGGATCGAGAACCAGCGGTTGAATCATTATGAACCCATAGGTTTGATCTGCTTTTCTAAGGCGAAATCGAATCTAAAACCATCACTAGCAAATAATTCACCACTGTTAACATGGTAAGGTGGATCACCAACCACTAATCAACCCCTCGTCAACCACTATCGCCCACTAATCAATTATTCGTAGGGTAGACAATTAGCGAGTAACTAACGACTAATCAACCATCATTAACAATCATTAACCATCATCAACCACTAATCAACCATCATCAACCATCATTAACCATCATCAACCACTAATCAACCATCATCAACCATCACCAACCATCATCAACCGCTGATCAACCATCATCAACCATCATCAACCACCAACCACCACCAACCATCATCAACCATCATCAACCATCATCAACCATCATGAACCGTCATTAACCATCATTAACCATCATTAACCATCATCAACCATCATTAAGCGTCATTAACCATCATTAACCATCATCAACCATCATTAAGCGTCATTAACCATCATTAACCATCATCAACCATCATTAACCGTCATTAACCATCATCAACCAGCATCAACCATCATTAGCCGTCATTAACCATCATCAACCATCATCAACCATCATTAACCGTCATTAACCATCATCAACCATCATTAACCACAGCAACTTCCCCCTCCCGGTAGATCTCAACCAGGTGACCATCCGCCGGACCAAACGAAGATCATGATCACCTACCAGGTCACTGGCGCAGTCCCATCAGGGTGGTCGCCCATGGGAGCAATGATGAGGGCTTCATGATGGCTTAATGGTGGCTCAATGGTGGTTGTTTATTGATGGTCAGATGATGGTTTATGGTATGGTGGTTTAATGGTGGCTCAATGGTGGTTTATGAGGGCTTTCATGATGGCTATTGATGATGGTCAAATGGTGGTTTAATGATGGTTTTTGATGGTTGCTGATGGTAATGGATGGTTCTTGATGATGGTTGGAGGGTGGTTGATGATGCTTCAGAATGGTTTATAGTGGCTATTGATGGTCGATTCATGTTGATGATGGTTGATTGGTGGTTGATGATGATGGTGATTATCTAATGATGCATAATTCTGTGCACTTCATGATGAACTGGTGATGGATGATGATGATGATGATGGTGATGATGGTGATGGTGATAGTGATGGTGACGGTCAATTGGTGGTTGATGATGATGGTAAAATGGTGATGGCCAAGTGATGTTAGCGGTTGATTAGTGTTTGATTGGTGGTTACGGGAATGGTAGTTGCTGGGATATTGGTTGATGCAATGATGAAATGGTTGAATGATCATGGTGAACGAGTGCATATTTGGTACGCAAATGATGCATGATGGTTCAATGCTGAGGGCTCAACGATGCTGGTGAAAGGTCAATTGGTGATTGATTGTCACTTCAAGTTGCTTGATGATGCTGGTCAATTCATGGTTATTAAAGTTGTGGATAATGATCAGGGTCAATTAGTTGTTGATATGATAGTTGACCAGTTTTAAGTTGTTGGTACTTAATGGTTGAAATTGCCAAATAGAATTATGCTCGGCATCGTCAGCATCATCATCATCAGCATCATCATCATCATCATCATCATCATCATCATCATCATCATCATCCACCATCCATTAACCATCTATTACCTGTCATAGACCGTTCTTTGTACCGTGGTCGGACCTCTACTGTAGTCATCAAAAAGTCATATCTATCATTACTCAACCATCATCAACCACCACCCAGCACCATTCACTACCTGTCATGAAACATGACTTACCATCTACTAACCACGATATTATCCATTACAATCATCATTCACCATTCACATCCATAAACCACCTATTAAGCCAGTGTAATGACGGTATAACCTGGTGAAGCAGCATTCATCACATACCACAAAATAACATAAAATAACAATCTATTAACCATGAACCATCGTATTCACAATCATCATCATCATCATCATCATCATCATCATCATCATCATCATCATCATCATCATCATCATCATCCTCATCCTCATCCTCATCCTCATCATCGTCATCATTCACCATAGCATTACTCAACGACCAAATTTCATTAGCCATTCAACCGTTCAATCTCTCAACCATAAATCTCTCAACCACCACCAACTATTCATGTGGGGGGTTCTCAGAATAGGGGTACCCCCAAATCATCCTTCAATAGTCCTAGTAATAATAATAAACCACCCATTCTTGGGGTTCCCTATTGTGAGAACCCCCCATGTAACCACTGATTAACCATGGCACCACGAATCTCTCAACCATTGGCTCCAAGCGCCTCCAAAAGGTTGGCTGTAAAGGCATCTCCGTTGCCACCCTTGATGCAAGCTCCGTCCTTTTAGCGGTTGAAGCGCCAGCCAAGGCAGGTGTCCCACGGGGGCAGTGGGTGATGGTTGTGGATTCGTGCTGGTGACGGGGTAAGGCTGTCTAATTCGTGGTTGAGGATGGTTGAGCATGGTTAGAATTGCGTGATTAAGGCTTGTGGACCTATGGATACGAAATAATAGTTGATTGCCGTTAACATCATTCAATGCTGACTAACAATGGTGGTAAACGAGGGTTGTCACCATAAGATAATAATGAGGGTTGGCACCATAACCTCACAAGGCTTATGTTTCCTCTTCCAGTTTTCCATTTCGATAGCACCATTTCCGAACTTAATGCTTACTGCAAGCAATTAGCCATTGACTGTCGTTATCCTTGCAAAGGCATCATTCCAACCACCAGCGACTCATCAGCTATCACCATTGTCAACCACTACCACGCTTGTCACGATAATCAGCCATCAAATGCACCATAAAACATCATGAAAACCAGCAGCAACCACAACCAACTCCAATCAAATTCACCATTTCTGCATGAATTTCTGTACGTTTTCTGCTTGGCTACCTCCAGCCTAGCACCATATTTCCCCTTGGTGATCAAGCCCACGGGGCGCTGCCAGGGGTCACTTCCAGTGCACGAAAAGCCGGACCAGCCATGATGCAGGTCCTCGGGGCGGCGGGTGAGTTGTGATGAAGAATGGTGGCTGTAGTGGAAAATGTGGGGGCTATAAACAGGAGCTATAAATAGGGGCTCTAAAATAATCAACAATAAATGGTTTAGAATGGTTAACTCTGGATGAATAGGGGCTATAAATGGCTATGGGTCAATATGAACTAACCAATCATGGTGGAGACCAACTATTTCATAGGGAAAACAATGGTTAATAGTGGGGGAACCAGGGGGACTAATGGTTTTGACCCACAACCAAATAGGGGCTCTATGATAATCAAGAATAAATGGTTTAGAATGGTAAAATATGGATGAATAGGGACTGTAATGGTGAATAATAGGGATCGCACTGGGATTGTCACCAACCATCATCAACAAATGGTTCGTAATCCATAGTGGTTTTTGATTTGATAGGGAATTAGTAGGTTTGAAACGGGGTTAGAATGGTCAGTGGTAGGGGATAATCACCGGCAATGGTTAAACAGCTACTAGTCATGGTGGTTTCTCAAGCCAGTTTGGGGTACTCACAAATGGCTGATTTATTAGCAAAAATGATTATTAATGGATGATTTGGGGGGCTGAGAAAAACCCATGTGTGGTGGCGGTTACGTGGTAGAATGTGATAATTAGCCATGTAGTGTGGTTAAGAAAATGGTGAACTGGTGATGGTTTAATGCTAATGATGATGGTGAAGTGATGGTGAAAGAAGGTGAAGTGATGGCTGATTCATACTCATTCATCATTAATGGTGATGGTTAGTAGCTAATTGATGGAAAACTAATGGTTGCTAATGGTGTAATGATGATTATTAATTACAAGTATCAATGATAATTGAGTGATGGTCAAGATTGGTTGAGTGATGGCTAAGTGAGGGCTGGTGAAGCGCTGAGTATTGAGTGTTCGCTAACAATAAAGCTATAGGCTAAGGTCATAAATCAAAATCAAACAATGTGTTTGTGAACGCCCCAACAAAGAATTTACTCATTTGTAGGATGTTCACTAGGTGCACATGGTTTTGACAAGCGACCAATCTCACATGTGGTCTATTTAACAACTTTTTCTATGATTATTATTCAGAAATCATTATGATGAAGAGGACAATTAACCCTTAGTGGTTAAAGATTGAGTATAGTACAGTGGTTAGTGAATGATAACTGATGATTGATCAGTATCTACTATAGTGGCTAAAAGAATTAGTGCGCACCAATAGTGGTTGAGGATAAGCATGGTGATTGCAGACTGATGGACAGCAACGGTTGATAATCATCAAATGATTGACGACTTACTCCCTAGTATGTATTACCTACTAGTACCTGCAAGCCCCTGTACTGCAGGGTCATTCAAGAGCCATCAACGGCGGTTGATAAGCAGCTTCGTCCTCTTAAATCATGTATCCTAAGATTGGGAACGAGTTCCCCTTGGGATGGGTGAGGGTACGACGCAACCGATCCACCACTAATCATCATATCAACTACAAATCACTTGTTCATCAACTTCTGACAGGATCTTCCCTCAACGCAAACCAATTATATAATATATACATATATCACTCTGGTGAAGCTGCATGGGTGAATCCTGTTGCTGTCAATCACGGACTGTTGTGTAGGCTGCGTTTCCCACTGTTGCCTTGTCAAAGGAGAATTATATGGCAGTGGGTCAAAACCCCGTACCCCTGGTTCCCCATCATTAACCATTGTTTTCCCTATGGTTTTGCTGGTTATTATCCCCCATTAGTTGGTTGCTTAATATTGATCCATAGCCATATGGTTCCTTGTTGGTTACATCCAACGACTGTTGCAGTGTTGCCATCGCTTACTCAAAGGCTTCACGCTTGGGATCCACCATCAAAGCTCAATGCGGGAGGCAGATCTGACAGTTCTCTATATGGGGGGTTTTCTCACAATAGGAAGCCCCAAAAAATGGTGGGTTTATTACTATAAGTGATTAATAAAGGATGACTTGGGGGGTCCCCTATTTTGAGAAACCACCATATTTCTATCAAGGGCTGTTCTGATTGACATGGCTTTCTGGGTGTCGGTGTCGTTTCTTTTTGGAACGTCGGTGTACCCCAAAACAATGTGTGTGCTTTCTCACTGATCACTTTTTTGAGCATTGGACAAACTGGCAAATTTGGGGCAATGAGTCTGGTATTGTCTATGGATCCGCATCTTGCTATTGGCTTCACAACGACTATCAGCCAGCACTGACCAGAACGTTTCGCTCTTAATCATGAAACACTGTGGACTGTGCCAGCATTTATCATCAACCATGCTTTGCCCTTTCTCAATTGGATAGTGGTCGTATTTTTTTACCGATTGATTCCCGACGAGAAATGCGTCGAATATTCAACCAACTGTTGGTTGTTGGGGATCCCCAACAGAAACCAGCTGATTGTTTCGCATTAGAACCAATTAGTAAATGGTTCGTGAGCTCGTTGATAACAAATTATCAGAATGAAATCAGCAGTTGAAAGCTGATGAAACGAACTATTATCCCTTATCAATCATCGCTTGATAATAAGCGATAATAGTATTCCCAACACTAACGTTGCTAAGGAGAATTAGCCTGCCACAGTCTAAATCACACAAACTTTACTGCCCGCCACGGCAATGGAAAAATCCACCACATAAATAGTGGTTTCTCAAAATAGAAGTACCCTCCAATCATCCTTTACTAACAATTTCAACAGTTAACCAAACTGGCTTGAAAAAGCATCATATAATAGTTGTTTAGCCATTTTTCCCACTCATTAAACATAATTAATCATACATCATAATCCCCTACAATGTCTACCCAGGATTAATACACCCCTGGTTGATTAATAGGATGTATCCCCCAAGTTCGCCTTGGCTTCCCATCAAAATGGTAACCCCCCCGATTCATCCACCTGGCCCGAAGCTTCATTCTGGATAAACATTTGTCATAAACAGCTTATAATTCCCTATAAACATCTATGACTACCATCTGGTTTCACCACTCCCTGTAGCTCTAAATCGCTCCCCCTGTACAGCGGGATTGAACGGGATACCCCTGGCTCCGAATCGCTCCCTGAGAATCACCAGCTAGAGAAGCACCATCAAGATTCATGACACTGCCACGCTGCTAACGGTCGCTAGTTTCATCCATGGCTCCATGCCCACGCCCCAATCGAAGAGCGCCGCGGCCATCACGCCCCAGGCCCCAGCCGCGCCATGCACAGCGAAGGCGTCGATGGGGTCATCCACCTGGGAGATGGGTCGAAGCACCAGCGCAACCAATGGGGTTTTGCTGCGAAAGAATCAGCTGCTGGTGGCTTCATTCGTTTATGAATGGCTAGTGGAACAATCAGCTGGTGGGTTCGTTAGTTTATCTAGTGGAGGTTCATTAGTTTAGGAATGGCAATGCTTAATGCGAAACTATTCATTGATTGGTTCAAGTTGTCGATGGATGGCTAATTGGCGAACCAATTAGCAGCTGCTTTTGAATTCGTTGATGAATGGCTAGTGGCTAATTGGTGGTTAAACTGATGGTCAATGGCTAGTGGTTCATGACTGGCTAATTGATGGTGAAATTGAATTGATAGTTAAATTGATGGTTTATGATGATTAACTGATGGTGAATTGATGGTTATGTGCTGGTTTGATTAACTGATGGTGAATTGATTTTTAACTGATGTTCAATTGCCCGTTTCCGTAACTGGGTTTAACTGGTGCTTTCTGATTGTAGAATTTGTAGATTGAGGCGTATTGAATAGCTGATTATTTGATGAATATGGATGGTTCATCCAACTAATAATAGCCACGTTCATGGTTAAGTACCATATTGACTCACTACCATGAAGCACCATATTGACTCACTGCCATGATTAACTCCTATGTTCCATGATTAACTCCAATCTTGATGGTTAATCATCGTTCATTAATGTTCATCCCATAGTTGTTGATTAAGTGATCATCCCAGTATCCTCGTCATCATCAACAGTGAAACATGGCCGCCATGGATCCTGGTTGTCAACCCTGGATACTGTTGGATCATCTGAATAATGAAACATTGGAGTTATGACCAATCCGTCACTCCATTTCATTAGTAGTACTGAATGTTAGATGATTCGTTTTTTTCAATCTCCATCACCACTGTAACACGATGCATCGAGTGTACAGTACGCTTGTCAATAGAAGTTTGGAATGGCAAACCACTTGCCGAACTACTTGCCGTCCACGGGACCCCAGAACTTTGACGAAATGTGTCGTTGGAAGGAAAATCTGCATGCTGGCGTGAGAACAAACCATCCGCATGCAAGACCCATCATGGTATGAGTAAGGATGGAGTTCCACTGTTCAGCATTGATCAAACATCATTTAGTCACCGTTAAACGACCATCCATTGAGTGCCGCCCTCCGTTGGTTCACCTATGTCTCGACAATCCATGCAATCAACGGCGCCATCTGTAGGCTCACCAAGCTCTGAGTCCAGAAATCATGGCCAGCCATAGCTGGTCATTCTGAGGTGAATTCCCAAAATAATGATTGTCGTCAAGTATCGGCAACAATTCATGATCAAATCATATATGATTATCGTGAAATAATAATGATCAAATAACCATTACCATCCATTACCCATGAATGAATGATATAATTTGTCGTCCGAGATTCTCGCATTATGATCACCACTATCTGCTGCTCCCACATTTGTCTGCCATTGTCAATAGTTATGACCAAAAGGCTGTGGGTCAAAACCCCGTACCCCTGGTTCCCCATCATTAGCCATTGCTTTCCCAATTATTACATATTATTACTGGTTATTATGCCCCATTAGATGGTTGGTTGATATTGACCCATAGCCAAACCAGGTGTTCTTGCAGTGGATGTTCATTGGCCATTCATGATCACGCCGAAAAGCTGCGATCGCCATTGCTATCGGTCATGATGCCCATAACTGATCGACACGAATCATTGATGATAATGGCAGTAACGGTGATCAGAACCAATGATTCAGTGCAGCACGAAATAAATCATCATTGCATCATTATCAATCATGATTCTTGAATATAACTGTTGAGCACTGGTTGACCACAAAGCCTGAGGAAACGGGGTGTAATGAGAAAAAGATGGTGTTCCCCGTTCTGCTTATGATTTTGGTATATGGCAGTGGGTCAAAATCCTGTACCCCTGGTTCCCCATCATTCACCATTAGTTTCCCTATAGTTTGTTGGTTATTAACCCCCATTATTGGTTGGTTAATATTGACCCATAGCCCATAGCCATATTTTGGTGCCCAAACAAAGTACCTTCATTTCGCAGCTTGTCGAAACCCAGGGCCCCGCCCTGCGCCTTGATCTTCTTCAACAAAGAGGATGCTCCTGGCGATAGCCATCGGAAAAATACAGGTTGAGAGTGGCTAACACATATTCCTCAAAAAGAAAACACATGACATCACGCATGCTATTACCTAGACCTACGAAAACCAATGTTTTCACAGAGGTTCGTCAAATTGTTAGGTTTTGTCGGTCTAGGTAGTCATAGAAATTGTAGTTGGTTGGCGGTTCGATGACATCTCGAAATGCACCAGTGTTTCAAACAGTCGTAGATCCACAGTCCACGTGAACGAACCCCCCATGGCTTGATATTAAATCACAACCTATTTACTTTCGGTGAAACTGATGATGGTTTGTTGAGTCGGCAGTGGATGGTCACCAACCCTCTCGACCATCGCTCCCAATGATTCATCTGTGATCAGCTTGGTCAAATCATCCAGGTTAAACCCTGAGTGTACCGGCGCCCGAGCCAACATGTATCGCTATTGACCCAACTATTACCTGACAGAAGTCATGGTGAACCAAGAAGAAACACACATTCTATATAGACATGATCGGTGATTTCTCACAAGGTACCCTCTGGGAAACAATCCCCTGAAAGTCAAAAATCACCATCTTTGAGCTCAAACTCCGTAAAACTCCGAATATGCCTCGCTCTTCCGCTTACAAGCAGCTTGGTGAACACCATCGAATCATCCAGCCCTTTCACCCTCTGCCCCGTGGGTGGCTCCCCGTAACCCGCCCGAGCACCTTGATAGATCAGCGCTCCGATGATGGCGATGAAGAAGGCTGAGAAGCTCTCCACGTTGCCGCAGGGCGCGGTGATGGACACCAGGCCTAGCGCGCACGGCGACGCGCCGGGGAGAGCTGTGGTTTGCGCCGGATCAGCTTCCGTGACTCATGGGGAGGTGATGATGACAGGAGTTCATCATGAGTTGATAAACAGTAGTGATTGATGATTGATCATTGAGTTGGAAGATGATGCTGATGATTCTGGCGAGTTGAAAACCGAACAGCGGTGAATCATTCCCATTGTGGATCATGTGAATCATCATACATCATTCCTCACTTGATATGTTCAATTGTGTCGTAAAATGTTTGCTTGATCTTGAGAGACAGGAAGAGCTACTGGAAGAGTTAAGCATCAGCCTGTTACTGATGAGTACAACAATGATTGGATACAACATTTGCTGGATACTGAGGCAATGATTGGATACATACAACCATTATTCAGCAATACTAACGACTGATAGACTGATACAATCAACCACTTGCGCTTTGTGTATCAGTCAGTGGGCTGTGTCCTCAAGGCTCAGGAGCGTCTTCAGGCGCTCCATGACGTCATGACGCTGAATCCTCATCAAAAATTACGAGATGTTCCCGGGAAGCTGACGGCGCAACCTGGTGAAAATCAACCGCCAACCCCCTAGCAGGCCCTAACATTAGCGAATCAACCGCAACACCTGCTCAAAACATCAATCAACCAACCAGATTTCATTTCTTTCGCCGCTGCAAATGCTTGCGGTGGCGCGGCCGCAAAAGGTGATCAATCGTCAGCAAATCTGGTGCTGCCTGCACCAGACATATCCCATGCTTCGTCCCAACCTGCGAGGATGCCATTGCAGAAGCCACCAATGTCGTATTTCCTGTGCAGCATCGCTGGCTGATGGTGGTCCTAGACGCGAAGAAACCATCACTCTGGTGGCCTGTCAATGAAAATCACCCGTATTTATGGTTCATTTTCAAGGATTTCGCATGAGATATGGTTCATAATCCATTTCCATGTTAATCTACCGGAAAGCAATCATTGGAATCCCACGGGGTTCAGCGACACTACAGGTGGTTAATCCCATCGGGAAGCTTTGCACGCGAGGAATTGATTCATCGATTCCCCGTGTTTTCACCCACTGCGAGAACGACCTGCTGCAACAACCCAACCCCTGAACTCGATGGCGACGATTCTCTGAACCATTGGTCAACCTTTTTTAGCCACTATGAAACGTGATTGAGCAGTTTAGCACGATTACTCTCCATTAACAATCATTGACAATACTGCATGATTGATCATTGGATATCTTTGAGTATGATAATGTAACCACCATAAAACCATGCACAACTGTTTTTTCTCAAAGGTCATTACACTTGTTCACCGTTCATTGACCATCATGAACCATCAACAATTGGCAACCATCATTAGCTATTCACTAGCCACTATTAAGCATGGATAAGCCATCATGAATAAGCCATTCACGACGACTAACCTGATGTAGCCATGCCTGGTCATTAAGCATAAGCCCTATGAACAAGCCGATCCACAGAACAGTTGGTCCAAAATGGCACAGTAGCTGTATACTTCATGATGCTTGAGAATGGTTGAGATCTCATTCATGGGTGTTTCTCAAAATAGGGGTACCCCCAAATCATCCTTTAATAGTCATTTATAGTGATAAACCAACCATTTTTGGGGTCCCCTATTTTGAGAAACCACCATATCATATTATAGGTCAATTTGATATACAACCATGGTTAGGTGAAAGCTACGTTGAACATCATAGTAATGATCAATTAAGATCATACGAGTAGTTTCAATGCAATGGTTTTGTATAGCTCTGAGTGGTTTTATATCATGTTGGTTGAGAATGATTTAAGAAGTGTAGAGTGTTTACACTGTGAGAGTGTTAAGAGTGGTAGATATCGGCAACAAGAGTAGTGGTTATTGCCAAGAGTGTTTTGGTTGACGTTCAGAGTGGTAGATATTGCTTCATAGCCGACAGGTTGATGACGCACCGTGGTGCACGGCAAGCAATCATAAGTGGTGGATCCCCGCCCCGGAGACAAGGTTGATGGCTGGCACACTGATCACTAGCGGGCTGACTCAATCATCACTTCAAATCACTGATGCTGTTTATTGAATTCAGCCTGGGTAGTGCATCAGTGTGCTCTTCAACATTCAAGTGCTTTGTTTCTTGTGTTTGGTTGGTTGTATCTGCCCTAGTCATTGGTTTACCGTACTAGACACCCCAAAAATCTTTCAAGTCCAACAACGGTTACCTTCCGGCAGAAAAATCAATCAGCAGTTGGTTTGCAGGCCCCAAGTGTTGGTGGTTGAATATGCCCCCTTCATTGATGGATGGTTTTACTAGCCATACCAGCATGCAACACTATCAGCCGGGGTGGTCAATCTCACTGGTAGTGTAGCCATATCGTTAATTTCCGTTGCATTGCCTGCTGTACAAATGTTTGTGTTCGTACCCCTCTTGCGTGTACCCAATTGCATCTGAAAAACACATATTTGGTTGACTATATGGCGGGTTTAGGGGGAAGTTCCGATGCCATACTCGGTCGTATTCCCAGAACTGATGCAATTCCTGTAGAAGCAATTATGCTCATTCATTAGTTAGTACACTAACTTGGCAAGGGAAAATCCATCATTTGCGATCAGGGTTTGCCCTTGTAAGATATGATGATGTCCTCATTCCAGGTAAGCATCTAGCAAATAAATAAGCAACACTAACCATCAACCATTAAGAAAGCTACATCCCACATCATTTAAATCATTATCAACCATTTATCAACCATCCTTTAACCATCATTCGCTCATTCTCTAACCATCATTTATAACCGTTGCGAACTATCATTTAAGCATTATGATTGCATCATTCAACCCATCACTTCTCCGGCATTACAACCATTTAGCTATATGATGTAATAACCATGACTGTACCAGCATTAATAGCATTAGTCATCATTTCAGTCTTATCTAACTATCATTAATCATTGCACACCTCGTCACTAAGCATATCGACGTTCCACACGTGCCGTGTTCGACCAGGTTCTTGGTCATCAGCAAGCGCAGGATGAAGACCACCAAGCCGCCCGTTGCCGCCGCGATGGTGGTGTTCATGGCCACTTGGGCAGCTAACATACCTCAGGAATTTCAGTTTTTGATGGTTCATGCTAGCCTGATTGGTTCTGCTGTGCTAGCCATGGTGGATGGTTCATTGTTAGTGATGGTGAGCCTGGGTTAGGCTGTTGGTGTTGGCAGGTTGTGAATGGTTCACTAATAGACCGGAAATGGGCAGGCGGTCTTACTGGTTGATGGTTGATAATGATCCATAATGACAGTTTACTGCTGACTAGGGGTGGATAATTGGTCGTTAGTAGTGGCTGAGAATAGGGATAACATGTGGAGGGCCAATGTTGGGCGCCAATTGAATGTAGGATAATTGATGACAATTATGATGACTATTGGTAGAATTCTACTGGCGCATAATGACTTATGGATCATGATTACTGGCTGATGAAACCTTGGTCTAGTGCTCACCTTGGTGGTTTCCGATAACCGTGGTCTACTGGCTACCTTGGTGGGTTTGGATAATGACGAATGACTGCTGGTGGACTATCACCAGTGGTGTCATGACGGTGGGTAATGGTCCCTGACCCGTAGTGGATAACGACCCTAGTGTCAATGCTGGAGATAATCGATGGTTCGCAGTAATGAATGCCCGTAGCGTCAATGCCGTGGCATGGCGCCAGTGGACGGTTGAGAGGGGAAACGTCAGTGTTGGATCTTGCCGTGGCTGGAGGGTCTTAAATCATGATCATGCATGCCATTGCTAAACCAGCTGCAGAAACGGCAATGCGCCAGCCAGCTTGCTATTCGATCGCCTGTGGGTAAGCATTCTTAAGCATTATTGACATCATTAACCATTATTATGTCTCCTACAATTGGCAAGGTCACAACCATTGTAGCCATCATGAAAAAAAAACTATCATTACCACTACTGGTACGCTCATTAATCATGATATTTCCTATTGTTGCCTATCCACTAAGACCAACCGTCTTTTGATTGTGATTGGACATCATTAACCATCCACCACGAACCATCATCAGCCATCAGAAATCATTCTTGACCATCATTAGCCATCTAATTAACCATGTTCAACCAATAATGAATCATTAGCCATGAAACATTACCAACCATGAACCACCATTCTCATCCATTAACCATCTAATAAAGCTTGATTGGCGACTACTGACCAGTGAAGCCACCGTTGCAACCACCATGGCCGGGACCCCACAGCCGCCGTGGCCCATGGCATGGCCGTGGCCACCGCGGCACCGGTTCCGATGTCAGCCATGCCCAGCGTGGAGCCGCAGTTGAAGCCATACCTGAGGACTGTTGCGGCCATCACAAGGGTTTTTTTGTTGGTCAATCATAGGGGATGATAGCTGGTTAACTACAACTATAACCTATAAGAATAGGGGATGATGACCAACAATAATAGGGGTTAATGGTATACATAGGGGATAAGTATGTAAAACTGCTGGTTCATAATAACCTATTTGGGGATGACAAACATGATAGGGGATGATAACTAACAATCATTTTCATGGTTTCAGTATGCTTCAGTAAATAAAACTGCTATTAAAAATCATGAACAATTCTGATTAATGGACTATATTTTTGTTGGTCAAATGGCTGTCAAACATGGCTGTGGGTCAACATTAACCAACCAACCAATGGAGGATAATCACCAACAACCATAGGGAAAACAATAGGTTGTAATGGTGGAAAAAATGGCTAGGTCAATTATAGGGGATAATAGCTGGTTAATGGTTGATAATGTTGGCACATGATTAGTAGGATGGTCCTCTATTATAGAAAGTTTTTCCAAAATTATTCAGACCCCCAGGAATGTTAGCATGGTCCTCAATTGTAGAAAGTTGTTTTTTGGGAGGGAAAAATTTTGAAAAAAAATGCTGTAAAAATCCTTATATTAAAACAAACCATTTCAAGGAAAGGAAGACAAATCTGAAGAGAAACTGAGACAGCTTCAGCCCTGAGACAGCTTCAGCCCTGAGACAACTTCAACTCTGAGACAGCTTCAGCCCTGAGACAGCTTCAGCTCTGAGACAGCTGCAGCTCTGGGACAATTTCAGTTCTGAGACAGCTTCCCCAAGCACCCCCAGGCACCCCCCAGCAAGCAGAAACAAAAAATTGTTAGAAAACACAATTTAAAAAACAAACCCCAGTCCTTGGCTCAGAAAGGCAATCTTCTTCTGAGCATCAGCCTCTTTGTTGAGCAGGTGCCTGAGTGCCTTGTAGGCATTGCACTCAAGGCACCCATGCTGCCATCTGCACTTTCCGCAGACTCCAAGGGCGTACCTGAGGGTCAGGACCTTGTGTGTAGACTCAGGGGAGAGGTTCTTGTAGGTGAACCTCACTGAGTTCTTGTTGATCTGCTCTTGAGCCACCAGGTAGGCCTGAGAAGTGATATTTGTCAGTTTTTTGATCTTCTCCTGGGCCTTGCTGAGCTGCTTTGCCACCTCCTCCTGCTGAGACTTCTCCTTAGCTTTCAGAACCTGAGCCTCATCCAAGCACTTTTGCTGCTCTGTGTGGAGTTTCTGAGCAGCAGTGTGGAGCCTTTGCTTCCAGGCCTTCCAACCATCTGTGGGCCAAAGCTCAGGAACCTCTCCTCTGAGGAGTTTGATCTCAAGCTCCATGTAGTGGAGCACAAAGCCTCCACAGGCATTGCTTCCCTTTGGCTGCTTGCAAAGGTTCTCAAGCTGAGGCAACTGAAAGCTGGGGTCGAAGAGGGTGCCTAAAGTGACCTGAGCTGCATGGGATTCAGCATGCTCCTGGCTGAGAGTGTCATACCTCCTCCAAGTCAGAGCTGAGTCACCTTCTTTCCTCTGAGCCACCAGCAATGTCCAGTGTTCATTGCTGTAGACTGGAACTAAGAGGAGCTTGATGGCTGAATGAAAGGACTGCTTGATGGCCTCTTTGAGATTCTGAGCATAGGACTCAACATCCTGAACAGCCAGCACATGGCTCAGCACGGGGTCTAAGCACATAATGCCCTGAGTCTCAAGGTCTGCTTCCTTTGCCTTCAGATGCTTCTTTCCTCTTTTTCTCCCTGTTCTTGCTTCTCTCTGAGGCTTTGTACTTGTACTCTGCAGTACCAAGCCTTCTGAGAGCAGCTCTCCTCAGTGCTGGGGCTAGCCTGAGAGACAAGGAGTTCTGCAGCTCCAATTCTAAGTCCTCAACCAGCTGAGCATCAATGTCAATCTCCTGTGCTTCCTCAGCTTCTTCCTGAGAAGGGTTCCAATAATCCCAAACCTGGAGGTCTGAGATGTTCTTGGCTGTCTCAGAAAGGCTCCAGTCTGGCTTTTGAGGCACACCCTCAGAGTCTCTCCACTTCAGTCTGTCTGAGAGCCACTCAGCAGGAAATATTTTGGTACCAAAGCTC
>VSDK01007744.1:34110-48689 GCA_009767595.1 Symbiodinium kawagutii | reverse complement strand
AATGGTTGATCATGGTTGATCATGGTTGATCATGGTTGATCATGGTTGATAGCTAGTGGCTCATTGATCAAATGGTTGATCATGGTATCAAATGGTTGATCATGGTTGATCATGGTTGATAGCTAGTGGCTCATTGATCAAATGGTTGATCATGGTTGATCATGGTTGATCATGGTTGATAGCTAGTGGCTCATTGATGCTTCAATAGATTATCAAATTTGGAGTAATGGTTGATAATGGATGATAATGGATGATAATGGATTATCAAACTAGCAACTGGTTATCCACGGGTTATCCATTAATTGGTTCATTGGTAATCCTCCATACACCAATAGTTTTCCATGATCAACCAATAAAAAACCATAGCCAATGCAAAACTCATCATGGATGGTGAATTACCCGTGGCCATTGACAACTGTTGGCTCATAGGGATAACTATGAATACGGTCCATCTATCACTAACAAGTAATACTTCAACGTCAACTAAGGTACACCCCAGGGAGGAAATCAGCGCAATCATGAAATAAGCCGTACGAAACACCATAGGACGCTGCACGCTCAAGAAGTCAAACCAGTCAGCGCGCCAGGAGTCCAAACACCATGGAGTCGCAACATCCAGGATACCCAGTTTTCAATACCTACGAACATTAAACACAATCAAGCCGCGTCACCATGCACATCTCAGCAAATTTCAAAAATTGATTCCTCAGGTCCAAAACACCGTGGAGTAAACCCCGTGGCGTCCTACATGGAACATTTTTCTGCTGCGGTACTCGCAACTCAAAATGCCACATCGATTTTTTGATGTTGGTCACGCACTTGCAGCCAATTCACATAGCCTTCTGTTGACGAGATCACTCCGCAGGCAGAAAGAGAGCGGAGAGGAGGGACAAAAGAAAGACAAGAGGAAAGAGAAAAGAGAAAGAGAAGACAAGAGAGAAGAGAGAGAGGGAGAGAAGAGAGAGAGAAGAGAGAGAGGAGAGAGAGAGGAGAGAGAGAGAGGAAAGAAGCAGCGAACATGAGCCTAATAGATCGATCCATGAGCAGAAGAAGAAAAGAAAGAAATAAAAACCAAAGAAGAAATAGAAAAAGCAAAAACTAAAAATAAAAAGATAAAAATAAAATAAAGAAGAACAAAGTTGAAGCAATAATACCCACCATGAGGCTCAAACCCACGACCACAAGGTTAAGGGCCTTGCACTCTACCGACTGAGCTAGGCGGGCGGCCGATTGATATGACAAAAATGCCATGTTCGCCTTAGAAGCAAAAATATTGAGATGAAGCTGATGGAAAACATAAAAAGAAATAACGAAACAAAGAAATAATATCAGATAGGTAAATTAGGAAAACTAAATATAATCAAAAGAAACCAAAAGACAATCGAATAGAAAGAATAGATGGATGAAAGGTCGAAAAATAAATAAACGCGAAGAAGAGAAGAAGAAAAAGAGAAGGAGGTAGAAAAAAGAGAAGAGAGCGAAAGAGAATAGAGAGGGATCACCCAAGTGGGAAAACAAAGCGAAGCATGTGAACAGTCTCGCCATTCCCACTGTTGGCAAACTGACGTGATTCAATACCAGTACAAGCAAGAGCAATGATGGAATTGGGTGAATAAAACCACATGCTAGCTCATGGCGAACCTCAACAGTTGCATGATAAAATGCCAGAATCCTAAATACAGCCAATCACAAGCTAACTGATGACATAGCTGCCAACATGTGAGAATGAAAGATGACTACACGAACACAATCACGAGCTAACCAATTACATCGCTCAAATAATCATGTGAATACGATATTGATGGAAAAATCAAATTCTGAACTAACTAATCACACTTGACAACATCGGGGTGGCGCAATTGAAACCACAAATCACAAGAAAAGAGTTTGTAAAAACCAAGCAGGACACAACATCGCATCGACTTCCCAAAAATTCACCCCCAACTAGGAAGCACATTTCGATAATACGCATCGACTTTCACAACTGGGAGTAACTAGCTATGAACCATCTATTAACCAACCGTAACTAACGTGCCACTGATCCCCATTAACCAACCAGTTGGCCAACCATAATTCAATTATCATCAAAGGAGCACTCTAAGCCATCATTTCACAATCCATTTAACCCATCACTTGACCATCACTTAACCATTAGCTAATCGTCACGGAGCCATGTTTCTGAGTCATTTCACCATCAATTTAGTCATCTTTTGACAATCATTCAGGCATGTTCTAACCATCATTTAATCATCACGTGACCATCATTTAACCATTCTTCACCATCATTTAGCCATCATTCACCCACACATCCTGCCACAGCATGCTCCAAGTGGCAGGATGAAGGTGCCCAGGACCATCAAAGGCAAGCTGTGAGGTCCTGCAGCCACCAGATGGCCAGCCATAAAAGGCGAATGATGAGCCGAAATAAAGTGGTTGTAATTTGCTATTAATTGAATAGTATTCAATTTGAATGAAATAAATTGATATCTATAATTAACCACTATTCAAATGAACAATTCACCAGCCATTCAAAGTGGTTGTTATATCTTCATTTGAATAGTGGTTAGTTATTGATAGCAAATGAATGATTGTAGGGCCAGTTGCCAGTATAGTGGTTCTAAGGTTTATCACTACTTGTTATAAACAACGGCTATCCATAGTGCTATAGTAAAGGTAACCATAATGAACAATAGTGTGTAACCATGGTTATAAACAAGGGCTATGAGTAGAGTTGTTTAACAACCATCATGGCGATTGCCAAAACTAAGGCCGTACATCTTGCATGTCACCCCACCTTGCTCAGAAGATCTCAGAAGTGCGTAGAGAACCCTTTACTTCTTCTAGTTTCTACATTTGACACAGGCCACAGACTCCCAAAACAAGCCCATCGCTCCGGACCGACCACCTGATAAAATTCTTCGTCCCCGTGGATTTATCAGCAGTCAAAAAAAAATCTGCTTCGACCAATGCAACGGGCACTAGTCAGTCATCCAGCAAGTAATTCACCCATTCAACCAGCTCAGTTGGACCAATTCGTTTTCGTCCACTAAGCAAGTGGTTCACCAATTCAACCAGCACTAGTTGGTTCTCCAAAAAATCGCAAAGTTGGAAATTAATCCTACAAGTAGTGTTGGTTACTAGTCCTATTCGTTCATTGGTTATTGACCCAATTCATCCTGTGGTTATTGGTGTTTGTTCCAAATTAAATTAATCGACTGAAGGGGTTTATTGATGTGGATCTACCTGCCTACCATTGTCTATGGACTAATCCTGAAGGACTTACATGGCTTTGGTTTCACCAAAGAAAATATCCTCACTTCACTTCGACATCAAATTGCTGAGTGCTAAACTACTATTTGGCTGAGCCACTCCTGGTAGCTCCTGGCCCCCCTTGAAAGGGCCAGAAGAGGATACCCCTGGCTACCTCCCAACAACCAGCCACTAAGTTTTGGTGAATCTGTTTCCAACTACTCATTACCTAGTATCACACCGATCTATTTACAGGAATCTGGACTTATTACCTATTTCACATTTTTGGAACCTAAATATTGATAGGTAAAACCATCTGCGGATACTGGGGAAAATAAAAAGTGTTTCAAACCAACAGCCAGTCACACTCATTACCTACATGAGATACCAGAATAGATTTGGATATATTTGAATATTCATGATGGATATATTTTGAAATATGTTGGATCCATGTGTTATACCTAAATTCTCAAAATATGTTGGACCTAATTGTTGCACCTATATTTTAAACATTCATATTTTCTATAGCTAGTCTCTATATATCAATTGCCGTAGTTGATAGCTTCTAATTAATTACGATTACTTACCACAACTAGCAATATATCACTAACTGCTTCATCAAAAACCACAAACTACTATTATTATTATTATTATTATATATATATATATATCACCACTATAGTGAGCATATTGCCAACCACTACTAAATGTACTAAATTATGTTGGATATGATGGTTTCTCAAAATATGGACCCCCCAAATCATCCCTTTATTAGTCGTTTATAGTAATAAACCAACCATTTTTTGGGGTCTCCTATTTTGAGAAACCACCCATATATGTTTCTTCCCGAAACCAGCGAATCACCGGTGCCCGGATTCTTCCCGTCCAAATTCTTCCGGCGACTCGAAGCGTCCGGTGCGCGGCCCCGCGATGGCGGCAGCCACCAGGGCGCCCACGCCACCTCTTCGTGAAGGGCAATGGTGATTGGATGGTGAAAATCTGATGGTTTTATGGTGGGTTTATGGTGGTTATACACGGGTTATATGGGGGTTTCTCAGAATAGGGGTACCCCCCAATCATCCATTGATAGTCATTTATAGTAAGAAACCACAGATTTTTGGGGCCCCCACTTTGAGAAACCACCATATAGAGATTATGTAGAGTGAACTTTGCTGGTGGTTATTTAGGGATTCCCTTTCCATGGTCATCTGAGCGTTGATGATTAAGTGTGGGTTAACCAATGGCTATTTGATGAAGCTACAGGTGACCAGAATGATTCGATGATGGTTGAATCATGGATGATTCACGATGTTTGATTGATGATGGCTAATCATGGTCATAGATGGCTAAATAATGATGGTTAATAATGGATACTAGATGATGGTTAATGATGGTTCTTGAATAGACTATGATGATACTTAAGTGATGCTTCATCAACACTTGATGCTGATAATAACTGATTGATCATTAATAATTTCCAACTATGGATTGGTTTCACTGATATTTCACTCATATTGGCGAATGATCGTTGATCAGCTATCATTGACGTTGCCAGGGTTTTACAATGGCGGAAGATCAATGTCTTTGTGCTTGATTCATGGGCTTATAGTGGTTGGGACATGTTGGCACTGATTGCAACCAACAGAAATGATAATCGCGCTTCTTGATTGTTTACAGTAGTATGCGGCAACGATGGCAAATGATGTTTTATGAGGGTCGATGGTTGACTAATAGTGAGTCATTGGCTGCTAGTGGCCAAATGTTTTGGCATCGCAGTGAACATGAAAAGTCACAAAAGAAACAATGATTGAGATAATAACGGCAAATGATTACTTCAAAAGGCTCATCACCAAGAATCATAGTTCATCCATGTCTTATGATGGTAAATGTAAACATAGGCCAAATAATGATTCAAAGTGATTCATATTGGAATAGTTATGGTGCATAGTGACACAGAGCGCCTGGCAATAGTGAATATGATGGTCAAGAATGGTTGCAAAGCTACATGGAGTCCAGTCACCACCTGACCAACAAACCACAAAAAGGGTGGCTCCATGATTCATGGCAGGCTGTTGATACCGCAGCTGGGGGAAGTTCTCTGACAATGCTGGTTCTGTGAGTCAGCCTTCCCCTTCTGAGATCACAAAATAAATTATGAAAGACCCAGGTTAATCATGGCTGGGGGAAGAAAACACTACAAACCCATGCAAACCACATATGTACAATGTCAAGCAGACATCAATGAGCATGTTGTCCACAAGATGACTGACCATATCATCCAAAAACTGAACTAACTAACCATATCATTCATACATTCCTAAAAATCTCTATAGCTAACATGGTGATTTCTCAAAATACCCCTGAATCATCCAAGTCATTTGTCCTTTATTAGTTATAAACCCACCATAACTTGGGGGTCCAACCTGTGGCTACCCCTCCATGCGGGCGTCCACCGCCTGTCATGTGCACCACGCCCGAGCCAGCGAAGTCCATGAAGCCTTGGAAGCGGCGGCAACATCTGGATCCACTCAGCCGACAAAAACATCCGTATGGCGAGCTGGGTCAAGCAGTTAACCAGCCAGTAGTGGTGGTTAATAACCAACAAACTATGTTGGGAAACTAATGGTTAATGATAGGGGAACCAGGGGTATACCAGCTATATATGGCTAATAAAAAGGGTATACCAGTAGTTACTTATAGGACTAATAGGGTATAACCAATAATTTTATTGAGTGCTACAACTAGGACTACCAGTGTTTCTCAAAATAATGGTTAGTGGCTGGTTATAGTGCTTAATAATAGGGTATAATAAGTAACAATAGTAGGGTATATACCAGCTATTTATGGCTATGGGTCAAGCAGTTAACCACCCAACAATGAAGGATAATCACCAACAATAGTATGGAAAACAATGGTAAATAGTAGGGGAACAAGGGGTACGGGTTTTTGACCCATAGCCACATAGGTGTTTCTCAAAATAGGCGGGATCAGAAATAGCTGGTTTACTACTAGAAACGGTTTTATATATATATATATTATAATAATGTGTGATTGTCAGAATCATGGCAAGTGTTAAAAACAACATGGGTGTTTCTCAAAATAAGGGTACCCCTAAATCATCTGATATAAACCATTTATAGTGCTGTAATAAACCAACCATTTTGGGGGTGACCAAAAGCGCGGGCCAATACAATCTAAGGTGCGTAGCTACTCTATTAGCCATATTGCCATCTGGTGGAAATCACGCGGGGCAAAAACACGCAACTGGTGCGTTGTCGGTTGGTGATTATTCTCCCTTGCTGTTAACAATAACCAATCCTAACTACTAACCATAAGTTATCAACCCTTCTGGACAGTGTGACTAATAATGATTCACTATCAACCATTCCTGGCCATTCTGAATTAAGCAGCCTCAATCATTCTTTCTCAGGATGTACCGTTCTTGATCATCGTTCACCATCATCAAACAATGTAACATAATTATATATAGTCCTTCGCAACCATCACTTGCTATTGTGAACGAGCATCACTCAATTATCCCTAACATTGATCATTGACTGATTAGTACCTCTATTTTGGATCATACTTGACCACCAATACAAACCTGTCTAATTCACAGTTCACCGCTATAAGCCGTCATCACTAAGCATTCCTGACATTCCACTAGTTGACCATCACTAACCATAACTAACCACAAACCATGAGTTAAAGCGGAACAGCACTTGACAAATGCACTAGCCTAACCATTTCAAACCACGACTAAAGCCAACTCGCTGGCCATTCCTAATCATGACCCAACCACCATTACTTACCATTTTTACTACTTACCATCAGTAGCTATCCACCATTACTAGACTAGTCAGTACCACTACTAACCACCACTAGACATTGTTGGTGGTTAGTAGCGGTTAGTATCCACCAATCACTAACTTATTACCAACCATTGACATTCTAGTAAACCAACCTGGAACTGGAAAATCCATGACTTGTCACTCGTAGATGGTTCACCGATTGAAACTAATGTTTTTTTGGCTTCCTGGTTAGTTTCCCAAAGGGTACTATCCACGACTAACCACTAATTAGTCATTTTACCAACTATTTACCACTAGATTGGTGGAGACTAACCACCACTAACCACAACTAACCACTACTAACCACTACTAGGCCAAAATTTCCCCGTTCCGCGTGCCTCTCCCCATCCACGTGCCACCGCGGCTCCAACGGAAGTCACGGAGGCCAACCATCCGTAGCCCCAGGTCCAAGCGACGATGATGGGGTAAACCCACGCCTGACGCAGCTGCGCAACTGGGAGCTGGCACAACCGCCTGGCAACCTGAAGGCACAAGCTGGGTTCGATGGTTCGTTCAATGGGCTGTTTTTGAACGGTGCTTTTTTTCATGGTTGATGGTTGTTTTCAATGGGTTGCTTGATGGGTCAGAAATTGTTTATTTTGAATTTTGGATGTTTTACAGTCGTGTGATGGTTCATGACTGCTGGTTTTAATGGCTGTTGACTGGTTATGTGATCGTTTCTGACTTGTTTGAGTGATATATAGGTAGCACTTACCTTTGTGACCGCCACTCTATTTGATCAATAAATATTTCTGGTAAACTAACCTGCAAGTAGGAATTCCACCATTGATAGCTGGTTTGCCTATCGAAAACCATGAATCCTCACTCTAGGCTAGGAGCTACCAAACGATAACGGGCCCACATCATCCAGAAACGGTGGTTAAAATCCAGGGGAATCTTTTCATTGACCCGGGGGCCCTTTGGGCCGGTTCTGAATTAGGGGAGGGATTGATCGACAAGGATCAGCAGCTTGCACCACAACGAGTCAATCACAAGTCCATCACAGCTGGGTGTTGGGTGAGTGCCCTTCAGTTGCACATTGAGCCTGTATCATTGTTGGCTACGATATGCATACGTAAAATATAGTCATATCACGGTATGATATTGATTCATCATACGTATAGTATTATACTTCTTTCATATCCTCATGACTCTAACCCGCAGTAAGACGGCTGAAAATGTGCTACATCGGTACTGACACAAATTGGCGACAACAGAGTTGTGACAGCATCCCTCGGCGTTTCAACCATGATCTCCACTTGTTATGTGTGGGTGTTGTTGTTTGGGCCAAAAGAAACATGCTTGTGAATACTGATTAATGATGACTAGTGATGGTTATAATTCAAAGAAAACAAAGACCAGAAATCAACAGCCAACCAACCAACAACACGCAACAACAGATCAGTCAAAATAAAGAAACACAAAAACCAGCATAGCGACAACAGCACCACCAATCCCCGACCACTCGGCACCCCCAAAGTGATTTGATCATCACTCGTGCGGCCAGTCACAAGGGTCATTCCAAGGATTCTTGGGAGCCCATCACTCAACAGGAAGTAGCCACGAACTGACCAGTGATTAAACTTGAACTGTCAATGGTAGGTACAGTAGCACTAGTATGTTAGTAGGTGAAAAATAGTAGGCATAGTATGGTTAATAATGATTGCGGAAACTGATAGTAGTTTGATAATGTTGCGATGATGGTAGTCATTGGTAGGTTCTGAATGACAAAGGTTGAATGGCAATGGTTGAATGGATTGTCTTGGTCAATTCTATACGACTAAAACAATATAAAGAATATGATAGTAGGTAATGACGGTTGAATGAGTCAATGGTTAACCATTATCATTCATTCATTCATTCATTCATTCATTCATTCATTCCATTCCATTCCATTCCATTCCATTCCATTCATTCATTCATTCATTCATTCATTCATTCATTTCATTCATTTCATTTCATTCATTCATTTCATTCATTTCATTTCATTTCATTTCATTGCATTGCATTTCATTTCATTTCATTCATTCATTCATTCCATTCCATTCCATTCCATTCCATTCCATTCATTCATTCATTCATTCATTCATTCATTTCATTCATTCATTCATTCATTCATTCATTCATTCATTCATTCAATTCTGATCATTGAACTAATGTTAATGAAACCGGGTTCATGACTGTTTATCAACCCTGTAATTATTTAGCTATGATTCATTGTATGATGGTGAACAATGATTGATAATTCAATTAATTATGGTCGCAACTGGTTGACGATTGCAGTGAGAGCAAAGAATCAAGGATATTTGCACTCGGGCAAACTAACCTGGAAGTGGAAATTTCACAATTTATGCTGGTTTTACCTAACATGGTCATGTTTAGCTTCCAGGTTAGTTTGCCAAAAGGTATCCATTTTGATCATTAATTCACTACGAGTAGAAATTCGCCAGGGAAGATGACCCCAATCCATATTTGCGAACCATTGTTAGTTCCATATCGCCAGCCAAGAATCAACCATCAGTCAACCATCATTATGGAGCCTTTCCCTGTTGTGATTTCTCCTTTCTTAAATAGCCATGTTGTGGGTGGACAATCATCTCACCATTAGCCATCATGACCCTAACATTATTCAGCCTTCGCTCATACGAAGTATTGCCACTAAACTACTACTCATTCTTATCCTATTGGTTCACCGTGATTCACCTTTGTCCCATGAATCACCATTGTTAACTATCAAGTCACACTTGCAAGCCCACAATGCATCATCATTCAACCATCAAACAATAAACACCATCCAATTTAACCATCATCAATAACCATCAACCTACCAACATTCAGCCATCAACACCATGAACTCATCATGAATTCACAACAACTGCCACCCATCAGCACCGCCATCCCCAGCCCCTCCCTCAACGACCCCCCCACCGTCATCAGGAAGGAGAAGACCACGTAGGGCGCGTAGGCCACGCGTTCCGCCACGCCCCCGCTGACGGTGGTGGCGGCGGCGCTGCAAAAGGCCCACTGGAAGAACCAGTCCCGGGGACCATTCGAGGGCTCCAATTGACCTCGGATCCGGGGGCTTCTCCGTCATGGTGGTACATGGTGATTATTATGGTAGGGTGGGGGTGAATATCATATGGTTACTATTGTTGGAGTATGCTTGTGGTTCCGGGATGGTTCTATACTAGTGAACTCGTAGTATTAGTGACTCAATGTGAATCATAGGGACTGTTAGTACCCTCCTGGTAGCTCCAGTTCTCGCTCCCACATTTCATGGGTATGCCTCAGCCGCGAATCGCTCCTTGCTACCCAGATCAACCATCCCAGTTACCACCGAGGGATGGGGGACTGGACATTTCAGGCGGCTGACTCACGCTGAAAATTCATGATTGCTGATGGTGAACTCAAGGTTAGGACTCTCATGATGGTTCATTGATGGCGAGTTCTGGTTGAGTGATCCTTAAGTAATAGTTCATGATGGTTAACAATGGTTGCCTCCTGGTTCCGGTGACCAAAAAGGTAGCAAATGATTGCATGCACCATTGACGAGATCATGGTTGATGGGTGAAATCATGATTCATTGATGATCATAATTGGTGAATTCGGTGAATCAATGGTTGATGGTCAAATCATGGGTATGTACACTCAACAGTTCATGGTTGATTCTCAAAATTACTTTTCCAGGATGATTCATAATGGATGATAGGTCAATGAGCTGCTTTTCATAGGATGGTGGCAGAGATGGTGATTCGCAGCTACCGTTCTTGAAAGGTCATTGCTATGACTTTGTAGCGTGGGACTTGCAGGAACTGCCGAAATTGTAGCCTGGGAAAAGGGCCTTGAAACGAGGAAGAGGAAGTCTACTCACAACTTGTTTTCCATGGTTAATTGTTCATGCCCCATTGAGAATAATGGTTAGCAAATGTTAGCAACAAAAACCATTATGGTACAGTAATCAAAAAATAGCAGTACCAATTTCAGCAAATTAAAACATCTACAAATGTTAGCAAAAAGCGGTACAGTAATGGTCGATCCAGCAGTCGACCAACATCAGTTGCTCAGCACAAATCAAATAGCTGGTGATTTACCATCAAGTATGAAATTTTCTTAGGAATCAGTTGGGGGTATCCGAAATGGGACCTTTGGAGAACTGATTCTATGCTAGCTACGGATCTGTGCAGCTGCATACACTTGCTGGGTCGGTTCAAGTCACGCAAACACCTAAAACAGGGCTAGGGGCCGACCAGTACGGACAGCATTAGCATATATATATATATATACATATATATATACATATATTATATGCAAAGCGTTGTATACCTAATGGACATGTGTGTGTAATGACGGGCTGATCAAACGTGTAATCATCATGTGAGTTCTGCCGATAGATGCACAACGAGACATTGCACATGTGCATATATGTCCAATAAGCAAAGATGAGTGTTTTCTATATACATATTTATATATACACAAATATTTATATATTTAAATATATATATATATTTATATGATGATATTTGGACCCACCAGCGCCCCCAGATCTCAGGTTCGCTGCCACGGCACCGTCTGCCTTGTAGGTAACGAAGCCTGTGATTCACAATGGGTGCTATGCTATGACATGTTGACTAGGCCGAATCCGCATACTGCTGTGGATACTGAAGATTTGTGGCGAATTGCTGGCAATGCTGATGCTCTTGCTGACATTGCGGCGGGACTTGCTTGACAACACTTGCCACAATCTCTCAAGCAATGGTGCAGCAATACAGCTATCCATCTGCGTGATGAGCCAATCAATGCTTTTGAAAATTCTGCAATTGATCGTTGCGGGTTGATCAAATTCATAAGCTGCAAGTATCTCAATCCAGGCATACTGCGCACGTTGTCCACACGTATGCGAAACCATCTTGTCATCGATTGCATGGAATTTTCAGTTGGGCCACGCTGCCAATTGCTTGTTTCTCAAAATGGGGGTACCCCCAAATCATTTTGTAGTAACCACTTATAGCAATAAACCAACCATTTTTTGGGGCTCCCTATTTTGAGACACCACTAATTCAATTTTCATTTTCCGAATCTTCGGAGTCTCGAATGCTAATGTCATCCCATGGTACCGATCAAGCAGTCGCTTCTGGGGAGCTGTGGCCCTGCTAAGCAGGGAACGGCGGTGCTTCAATTGGCGTTTCTCGGTGACGCTTCTGGAATTGTTAATCCAGTGATGCTGGCTTGTGATAAAACAATTTCTTCATATTTTTGCTACATGTATCTCAAGTTGGTGAGCATGAAATCCTTACGACTCCGTTGCGCTGACGTTGACCAACGGCTGGGGAGAGGTTTCTGTTGTCCCACCAACTTGCCTCTTGATGTTTGAAGAGTGTGATGCGAGTCGTCTGAAACCGGTGATGTTTGATGACACTTGATGGCAGTTCAACCACGCTTAATATGTAGTGGTTGATGATCTGGCCTGCACTTAACAAAGTCAAAAAATCAAGTGGCATTTTTTCACAGCAATGCTAAGCTACCATGGGCCAACATACTATATACACATACATACCCTTCATGCCTAGATGGCTACAGAACGCAAAGCCTACTACATAACTGCAAATCTACATAGCCACAAAACTTCATAACCACCGAACATCACATAATTACAGACAATAACATTATAATACATCACATTACATTACACTACATTACATTGCATTGCGTTTCATTACACTACACTACATTACATGACAGTAAATTACATTTCATTTCATTAAATCATATCACATCAAATAGCATTGCTTTGCAGTACACAAGTACATACATGCACTCGTACATGCTTAAATACAACTACATTACATGACATAAGATTAGATCAGATTACACGAAATATCATTACACTACATTACATTACATTGCATTACATTACATTACATGACATTGCATTACATTACGTGACATGACATGACATGACACTACATGACATTGCATTACACGACATCATGACATTACATTGCATGACACCAATGCATGACATTACATTGCTTTAAATTACATACTTACATACATACATTGTTGAACTGAAAGCTGACCGGCACTGCCACCGTTGCATCAATCCCATGTGACAATGAGTCTTTTTGTGACTTTGGCTGTTACTGTGTTATGTTCTTTCCTTTTACCTTTAGATTCCATTACGTCTTCTTGTTTTTTCGTAAATTGGTTTGGGACTTTAATAACTACCCTTTGTTTACTTCCTTCAATATTTCCTTTGTGATTTAGTTTCTAATTTAATCCAAAATGGCACTCAGCCAGTCTGAAACTTAGTCGAATTGTTGTCGACATCCCCACTCCAGAGGCTATTGACAAGAATTAGACTAAGTTTCAGACTGCTTGAATGCCACTCGGGAGCGCTCCGGACTGTTTTAAGCCTGGGTGAACACCATTCGGGAGCGCTCTGGACTGTTTTAAGACTGGTCGAACGCCATTCAGGAGCGCTCTGGACTGTTTTAAGACTGGTTGAACGCGATTCGGGAGCGCTCCGGACTGTTCTAATGAGAGGGTTTAAAATTACAAAACTCATGTTTTTAAATTTTGAGAAACCTGCACTTAACCAAATCACTGCTGTAAGGATGGGGGCCCGGCGTCCCCGTCCTTACAGCAGTCGGGAGCGCTCCGGACCTGGGCCAGCCCCTACCCACCGTAGTATGGGGCGTTGAATTTTGAATGTTTTCAACAGAAATTACAAAAACCTACGTGCACTTAAGAAAGTCAAGGAGGGGCTGGCCAAGGTCGGGAGCGCTCCGGACTGCTGTAAAGATGGGGGCCCGGCGTCCCCATCCTAACAGCAATGATTTGGTTAAGTGCAGCTGGCAAAAAATCAAAAAACCCAAGTTTTTGTAATGTTTCATCGATTCTGTTTTACGACAGGGGCTCTCAGCTTTAAGCTTGTCTACCTTGTGCTCTCAGCAGAGATTAGCTGTTTTACTTTAACAGTTTTGACTTGGGACGATGGCGGAACCTGGGAGGAAGTGCAGGCGTGAAGACAAGCAATCATCTAGCACCCCCTTGCTCGATGCAGAGAATGCAGCTGCGCCAAATGGTCCTTAGACCTTCTTATTTTATCTAATTCATCATCATCATCATCATCATCATCATCATCATCATCATCATCATCATCATCGTCATGGTTGTCATGATCCATGTGATCTATTGGACCCCAATGCGAAAACAAACCCAAATGCGAACAACAAAACATTGTTTGAAGTAAAAAGTAAAACTGATGACAGACTAAAAGCAACTCAGCAACTGAAGTCACAAACAAAGTCACTGAAAAACAAACTGCCCTTTGGGAGCGATGCAACGGTGGCAGCGCAGGTCAGCTTTCGGTTCAGCGATATATGTATGTATGTACGTATGTAATGTAACATAATGTCATGTAATGTAATGTAATATAATGTATTTGAATGTTATGTAATGCACTGCAGTGTAGCGTCG
>VSDK01007744.1:10048-34099 GCA_009767595.1 Symbiodinium kawagutii | reverse complement strand
CGACATAATCTAATCTAATCCGATCCAATCTAATCTTACCAAGTCCAACGCAAGGCCATTTCTTCATGCTTGTATATTATGTATGTATGATTGTATGATTATATTTATGATTGTATGTATTGATGTATGAATGCACGTATGTATTGGTGTAATGCAATGCAACGCGGTGTGATGCGATGCGAATTAATGTTATTAAATGGAGTGTATTGTATTGTAATGGAATGGAATGTAATGTATTTAGCTATGTGTCGTTATGTGGCTATGTAGTTTTGCGGCTATGGAATTCTGTAGGCTTTGAATTATTTAGCTATGTAGGGACGCAAGGTATGTATGTATGTACATACAAATAATATACCTTAATATCATTGACGTACACATGCATTCCACCTTGGATCTGCATATATCTACATGTATAACAGATTCAGGATGATTCAGGTGGCTCAGATCTACAAGCCTCACCAGGACTATTTTCAGTTCCAAGCCGCCATCGACGTGCAGTCCTTGATTCTGCACCTGGATGCCGAGATTCCAACACCAATAACACGTGATTTCGAGCACTGAAAGCAGGGCATTCCATGAATCATCAATTGCATCAGTTACAAACTGCTGATAGTTTCCAGCGCCGTTAGGCCAACTGCTGGCTGTACTTTCACTATATTTCACTCACTGGTCACACAAAATCTTGGCAAGATTGCGTCGTCCCAGTCAAAGACCATCAACGCGTCCTGCACCGGACACCGCATCCGACACACTTGGTTATCCCATTAGTCACTGGCTATCTTTAACCATCACTAACCCCACAAAGTCACAGTTGCCACAGGCGAAGTGGAACACCCCACACAAAAAACATCAACAGCAAGGATAAAACATTGAACATCAACATAAAACCAAACAAGGCAACATACAAACCCCAATGCCCCAGAATCCCCTTTTCACCATTTTTTTTGGGGGGGGCCTTGCTCATGGTTCCGGCAACTGGCACCTCAGGGAGGCCTTTGACGCTTCGGTGAACCACCGCGACCTACAGAAATGGTGGTGAAAAACCAGCAGAATTGTTGATTCAGTTCACTCAACAATTGAGTTAACTTGAAAATATCGAAAAAATGATCAAAACTTTGATCAGGGCTATTTGATCGATATCCAATTGAAACACTTTGAAACTGGAGCTAATGACTGGAGTTGAATGATCATCAAGCCTATTGAATAGCAATTCTCAACACATCAGGACTGACTTGCGCCCGAACTTGAATCATTAGTCGACCGTGACAAACTTGTACCGACGCAGTTGCATTGAGACGCCGAAGAAAGTCATCGTTTGCGAACAGGTGTTAGATCGTACATGTGCCTTGGAGGCCGACGGCGAGCTGGTGCTTCAGGCTGCCTTGGTGAAATTTCAGTAACGCACTAAGTTGTCCCCTCCGATCCTCTCTGGCTTCGCTTCTGGCTTGATTTTGGGCTTGGCTTCCTGCTGCTTGCTGCGATGTGGAAGGGCGTCCTTGGGTCAGGCACCATGGTTACAGGACCAATCCAACACCATATCATCATATCATGAATACTGAATTTTACCTGGCAGGATACCCGCATCCAAGTTAAAGTTTAGTCACAGCAGCCCGGGTTCTTTGACATAGGCACCGCTGTGAGTATCGAAATCCGACGCCTTTGTGATCCTTAGGTTTGTCCATAAATGGTAAGACCTACTAACCGTCCAACAAAAAACACGAACCAAACTATCAATATGGAAACCGCCAGTGACTTGAGGGCACACCATGACATGGGACAAACCCATTTGGGAACTCTCACCGTGTTTCGTGGATGAAAGCTACCCGCCTTGTTTTGGACACCGATGAAGAAGTAAGCGAGCACGCTAAGACAGCTGCGGCGACGTTCATCTTTCTTGCAACTGAGTCATGAAGGCTTTCCAACAGGTGACAATGCGTGCAATGATGGTTCATGGTGATCTAAGTAGGCAACAAAACCTATTGTCTAAGAACATCCACATATACAGAATACAGAACTGCAAAAATACACATGTGTATATAAACATGCAACTGATAATATACTAATATATCACATGCACGATCATTTATGAATCTGTGCTCCCTTGGGGCGTATGTTTACTGTGGTTCTGGCCCATTTCCAGAAGGTCTTGATGCCAATCAATCGCTTTGCCGAAATGGCGTGGTCCCATTCCGGGCCAATGCACTCCGGTAAGCTAACCTGGGTGGCTGGAAAACCCATCTTATTCTAGCCGTTGAAACCCAGGGTTTCCTATACAAAATTGGTGATTTTCCATTGCCATGATAGCTTACCAAAATGTAAATGGCGCCCCTTTCCATCCAGTCCTTGGCGGAGTCCCGTTAATAAATGGCTGGAATCGACACAGAAATGAAGTCCTAGGACTTACCTCTTTCGCTGTCCCAAAATATTGCGGGTCCTTGGCATAAACGGTGGCTGATACCAATGGATATCACAATGCTTGTACCAATAAGATGCTTGGGAAGGGATATTACATCCATACCCTGGAAATCTTTGACCTACAATTTTGTAGGTAGAAACCGAAATACCTGGGAATGAAGCCCTCATCATTGCAATACCTGGGGTTTTCCGATAAATATATATAGATAGATAGTATGTTGGCCCATAATAGCTTAACATTGTTTTTTCAAAGCAATGCCACTTGACTTTTTGACTTTGTTAAGTGCAGGCCAGTAATGCTTAGTAAATGTTAATATTGATAAATGTTGAAAATTGATCATTTGCCACGATTCAGTACGGAGCCTAACAACTAACCACAACAGCGACTGTATGAGTTGGATCGGTTCCTGCTCTTTCACGGTGCGCTTTCATCTGTATGAACATCAGCAGCAATTGTAGAAGCGTCATGCAATTCTTCACAACTGGATCTGACAGAAATGGCAGTGGGTCAAAACCCTGTAACCCGGTTCCCCTATCATTACCCATTGTTTTCCTTGTTATAGTTGGTTATTATCCCCCAAAATTGCTGGTTAATATTGACCCATAGCCAAATGAACCTGCCAACCATTCCCTACTGACGAAACCCTGGCAGGAGATGTGGTGGAACGCCTGTGCCAAAAATGGTAACTGGGAGACTTGGACAGGCAGTCATTGACAATCCCAACTAGATGGATGGTTATGAACCCATGCCAACTGGGCTAGCCTAGAAACACGTCATGGGATGTGGCCAGGGTTCAGGGTGCACACAGCCATTTTTTTTGCAAACCATGACATACAACTGTTCAAGAACGACAAAATTAGGACGAAAATGGACATCAAAGCGTGAGATTTCTGTTCATCTTCCAAAAATTAGGGGCAACAATGGGCAGGTACCGACTGAGATTTCCAATGGTCATCCCCCCTTGTCTTCGTTGGCTGCGTAACCCTCCAAGCGCATGGAACAACTTCCAGGATTCACCAGGATGCTGGTTGGGGTCACCAGCACATCCCAAGCAACGGTGGCCCCGCCCTGCAGGCACCTACGCCAAAGAACTGTTCGTGCCCTGAGCGCAACGGCGGTTGACGCGCAGGGGAGCTTCCCACCTGGTGGAGCTTATGACTCACATCAATCAGCTGGTGATTGCTTCAGGATTGTTGGTCCAGAGTTGGTTAAGAATAGCGCTTAAGCATGATTTAGCTTAGTAATTAATAGCTAAAAGAATAGTCAATTTATAATAAATGATTGGAACCAGCTGGTTCAGAAGCCTTTCAGATAGTTCTGATGAGGCTTCGCACTTATCACCTGGCTTGGGAAAAGTAGATCGGCTGAGCCAACCGCCTGCACCATGCCCCAGATTTTTGCGATCCAGTGGCCCAAGCATGGGGCGGAATGGGTCAAGTCACGAACCAGCGATGGCGGGGTGGTGAACGCATCCCAATAGTTGGCTGCCCAGTAACGGATCAATTCATGGCATGTTGATGCCTTGGGTACAGGCCTTTCATCCATGGTGCCAACGCATTGGCAACCAGGGCTTTTTCGGCCCAAAATCCAATGTGACCAAGTGCGGGAGAACCACCATCTTTGGGAGTTCATATGGAGGCACGCAGTAAAGCTCCATGAAGCGTCTTTCACCATCAACGAACTATCATGGACCATTGTTATCAACTTGCTATTGAAGCACCTTGTCTGCTAATGAATGGTTCATATTGGTTGATTCTGATTGGTAAGAGTATAATCACCTCCAGACTTCATCTCAGGCATCTGACGATACCGACGTGATGGTGCTGTAAATGCCTTTTTACAACCAGGAACATGCGCTTTTACAATCAGGAAAGCCGTCCTAACCATTGTTTTTTCACCATCCACCATGCTTATACCCAGTTTCAACATGGCGAGCGAAGAAGCATGATTTCAGCATGCATCATCACAATCATAGCCATTAACCAGACCACCAACACTAACTAGTGCATTGACGAGCTTATTAGACCTTTAGTAACCATCATGCGGGTGTTTCTCAAAATGGCGGTGCCCCAAAATCATCCAGTTTATCCACCATTTATAGTCATAATTCATAACTTTGGGGTCCCTTTTTTGAGAAATCCCTATGATTGTTGGCTAATTAGAATACTCTATTATCAAGTATCAACCATTAACGTGATAATCAACCACAGTCATGATTGTGAGCTATTGTACCCTAACCGTTGTTGGCTATGTTGGCTATGACAATTTTCGTGTTATTCTGAACATTGACTGTGAACTATTAGTGATTGTTGGCCATCATAGTATTGACTGCTGTTGATACCCTATTAGTCATGATGGTTGGCTGTCATACCCTAACTACACGGGTAGGACAAAAGATTGAAACAAAAGAGGGCCCTCATTGCAGACCCTTTCCCCATAGAATCCTACAAGTTGAGATCTCACCTCATACCTATGCGCTGGGGGCGGAGGAATGACCACCCCGAACTAAATCAATAGTATTATAATTAATTTAGTTCGGGGTGGTAATTCCTCCGCGGTCAGCTTTATTGGGGAAACTCATGGACGCCACTCTCTGAGCTACCCTCTAGTGCCAAAGGGGGTTGTTCTAAAACTTTCGTCCTCCTGAAGTATGATACCCCAATGCTTACTATTGTGAACATTGCCCGTGCCATCGCCCCCGCACCACAGCCGAGGCTCCCATAAAGCCATTCTGCAGCAAGTCATCTTTCATAGGTCCGCCATAGGCAAAAGCCCAGCCCGAAGCCCACCAACCAATGGTGCCCACACAAACCTGGGGGCGGCGAGTGAAAGATTAGTGTAACTCACTGTTGATGATTCAAAATGATTTTATTAGACCATAAAAAAAATCACCAGTATATAGGTATGTCACGGTACGTGCCGATATAGTGGTACCCCTTCAAAACCAACAGTTTCCTGTTAAAAGATCATTCTTTCATTCTTTGGTAAGGCCCATTGGTTACCTACTTAATTTTGGCACCTACCCATATAGTAGTGGTTGATTTCTTAGTGAATAACATGGTGAACCAAAGCCAACCATCACCAATTCATGGAGTTGATCGGTCCATTGCTCCCAAACCAACTTGCCCGGCGCCGCCAATGCTCGCGATTGGAACGGCTGAGAGCTGGTTTTTCACGGAAAACGAATCTCAGCTGCTTACGCAACACGATAGCAGCAGCTGTATGCCCATGTCATTGCAATTGTTTATCATATTCATGGTCATGGCTACAAGCATTGGTACAACATTATAGCGTTATTTTTTGGGGTATCACACCAGCCTTTTACATCAATGGTCATTATATGCTATTTATTGTATAGGCATGTGCATCGGCTGAAACATCATTAACCATTACTGATCATGGCGAATGACCCACACCAACGATCAAAAAGGAATGGTATAACAGCTGGAAAAATCAGGCAACTACGCTGGAATGGGTCAGAATGATTCATAGAGTCATTAATAGCTGGCTCACAATCCAGAATGATCCAATGATATGGTGATTAAACCATGATCTTAGCCATATCAAACTACCAATATACCATAGTGAATGATTTACAAACCAGAGAGGCACAGTAACAAATCGTAGCTACGTTAACCATGCAACAGGTTTGAATGGTGAAGGTATCTCAGCCATCGCCTCGGGAACCGGGTGATGGTCATGCAAGAATGGTTATCGACCATGAACTCATGTTTACTTGTCACAAATGGCCACAATAGTCATAAAGTAACTACTAGCTTCTGATGATATCACTTAGTAGTTGTCACCAAGAGTTATTGACACTTCTTGATGTATTGGCAACTACGAGCGCAAACATTCCTCACTATTCTCGGCTTTTCTCATTGAGCTACCATTCCCTTGAGCTGTTGCGGGCCACCCGTCATCACGACTTGTCACCATTCAACCCTTCAAACATCATAATCTCCAAAAAACTCAGTCAAACCCATTTCATCCCATTTCATCATGAGCTAAGTTCCTGCTTCGAAGTGACCAACTCCTTAGCCATACCGTTTCAGCAGGGTTTCTATGCTCAGCGAGATACGTCCGTCAGGTTTTTCAACAAGATGTTCTGCACCTCGGTCAGATTTCGCCGCTGGCGTGAAAGGATCAGCGCTAGGCTAAGGGTAAGCGCATCATGGAAGGCTTCACCAGCAAATGGTTGACCTTACTAGAGCGCCATGTTGAAAAGCTAGAACCATGAATAAAGCCATGGAAGTAAGGAGATGTTTATTATGACAGTAAGCAATAATAAGCAGTAATAAAGCTACTTCCATGTTAATGCTTTATTATGTAATAAAGCTAGAACCATTCATAAAGCCTATGCCATGCTGACTACCATATTACATTTTATGCAATGCTCGATGATACTTAATGATAGTTAACCATTAGAACCTTCGCTCGTCAACGAGAGTCAAGGTTCTAATGGTTCTATTTCTAATTCTAAACAAATGCTTCTGATGGTGAGCTAATTGTAAGCCAAGGGAAAGCTCATGGTAAGCTAATGGTAGAATTATGATAAGCGAAGGGTAAGCTAATGGTAAGCTTAAGGCAAGCCAATGGTAAGCCAATGGCAAGCTACTGGTCAGCTTATGATAAGACAATGGTAAATCAAAAGTAAGCTTGTGGTAAACTAATGGTAAGTGAATGGTAAGCTACTAATGGTAAGCTAATGGTAAGCCAATCGTAAGCGAATGGTAAGCTTATGCTAAGCTAATGGTCAATGATAGTTAACTGAGGGGTTCAATGGCTTGACTACCGACCACAAAGATGGATTCATCCTCCCGTGGGAATCGTCCCTCCGTGGAGAAATGCTATGAGAAATGCATCAAATGCATCCACATAATCTCAGAGATTCAAAGTGAATCTCTGCTCGCAAGCAGAAATTGATCATGTCACTCCTGGTGCGCTCTGAGATTGACTGAGTTGAAGTGCTCTGTCTGAAGCCCGGGGCCCTGCTGACCCATAGGTTGCAATCATTGGAATGGATGATATGAATAGATCCAATAGATGCAAACGTTGGAATTGATCGTAAAAATGTTCACTTACAATCATAGTAATAATGTTGAACATTTTGCAGTATTGATTGTTACTATTACAGTATTGGCAGCATTGTGTAGATCCAGCATTGCAGTGGTTAAATGGTTACCAACAGTAAACTTCCATATTTGATGGTGAATCACAAGTGATGCGAAAACCAATATAGTGGTTTATTAATGTGGATGTACAACTAACACAAGAGATCCAACGACCAGCCAGTGAAATTACCATTACCTCAAAGCATTTTACCCTAGTATCCAACTTGTAACCAGTAGAGAAACCAGTTGCTAACCATAGCAGTTTTATGGTTACCATAGTAAAAGTACCAGTTCGACTCATCTCTCAACTGTAGCCAGATTCACCGGAACATTTTGCTTAAGCAACGGCAAATTCCCTTCTGGCGGAAAAATGAGTTGATGCCTGTCGATGAGGGTCAGTTGATCGCGAGATTGGATGCTTGTCGAGGGTGAAGTTGATGCTTCATTGGTAGTGACTTGGCGGTCAAGTGGTGGTTGATTGATGGCCAATGAGCTGGCTAGGACTTGATGGTAGATGATAAAATATGATATATTGATTATTGATAATGGTTACTTGATGTCAGTTCATTGATGGCTGTTGATTATGGCTAGTTGATGGCTAAGTAGCTGGCTAGTATCTGGCTCACCATCATCTAAACATCATTTGGTGGTTTCTCAAAATAGGGGTACCCCTAAATCATCCAGTTTGCTAAGCATTTCTAGTAATAAACCAACCATTTTGGGGTACCCCCATTTTAAGAAACCACCAGTTAGCCATAGATGACATCCGGATACGCTCGCTGAGCCACGTTCTTGGCACGGCAGCTTCCAGCCCTTGGCAGTTCGGGGCCCCCGGCGAAGGATGGCGATCATTTTTGCATATGAATATGGCGAGCTGGGTCAATATTAACCAACCATTAATGGTGGTTAATAACCAACGATAATAGGGGTTAATGGTGATTAATAGGGGATAACACCTAGCAACTATAGGGATATACCAGCTATATATGGCTACGGGTCAAGCAGTTAACCACCAATAATGGCTTCTAGTGACCAACCAAATCATAGGGAAAACTGGCTGGTTAATGATGGGGAACCAGGGGGACTAAGGGTGAACTGACCCACAGCCATATGTGTAACTGTGTAACTATTACAGTAAGCAATAATGGTTGTCTGTGGTTGCGGTTTTGGTTGTGGCTATATCATTATAAGTGAGCCTAATCAGCATAGTAATTGTTGTGGTTAACTTATAAGAACAGGCTTGCAGAACCAAAATGAGGGTTCATCTGAATCGTAGGTTGACTTGTGATATTGGGTTTCCTGGCTATCATATGGTATTATGTGGCTAATATTGTGAATTAGATCATGGATATCGCAATATTCATGGTTAGTCATGAATTCATATCATAATGGTCAATATCAATATTAGGGCATCCAGTTGGTTGATATTCATATGGATATATCTCATAATGGCTGATAGATGTTGATAGCCCCAGGGGAAGAAATAATCATGTTCAAGGACAATCACTGTGAAACAAAGTGATGGGTCACTCGGTAATGATGGTCATTACTTTGATGATCTTTGACGGGTCACAATCAACCAGCGAACCATCAAGAATTCGCGAAAGGTCATGTTTGTCTAATAATGATTTTTGATGGCTTTGGTAGTGGCTAGTAGTGGTCAATAGCGCTTACAAGTGATGGTGAATAGTGGTCAATTGATAAGGATAATATAGGATTATTCTTGGCTACAATGGCTGTCTTGACAGGTGATAATTGGGGATGGTCAATGATGGTCCATCCTGGCTAAACATGGCCGGTCCCCCTCAGCTATGTTTGGATCAAGAAAAACCAGGGTTTCAGCGTAGCTTAATATGCGGGGGAGGGGATTACATGGGATTACATGGTCGATTGGAGTACATGGGAATAATGGAAACCAAAAACAAATACCCCGATTATAACCAGAAATTCACGGCTGCCTGCATCGAGTTGATAATCATCAAGACATTAGGGCTGAATAAATGATTCTTCCGGCAGCTCTTTTTTAAGCCCTACCAAAGGTTTGACTAGCTGCTGGAAACTAGAATTTTCAGGGACGATGCCTGATTAGTGAATAATTCTGTGGGGATGGGTCATACCGGATAATCTCGCAGTCACCATGCACACATACATCATCCAGTCACAACTGGAATAGACGGGGATGATGCCTGATCAGGGAATGACATGTTAGCATATGTTAGCACCAATATGAAGGGATCAGAAGGAAGTGATGACATAACGATTGACGCAGTGGTTGATGACAGCATCCGTAGTAAATCATGGAGACAACAACAACAGCAGCAGCAGCAACAGCAACAGCAACAGCAACAACAACATAAACACCACCACAAACACCACAACCATCATCAACAACAACAACAGCAAGAACGATTACGACAAGCAGCAAACCACAACTACAAGCACAACTACAAACAATCAGCAAACCAAGCAACAAAAAACCCCGGCAAAAGATCGAGTCAACATCACCAAGCCATGAAACCAACGCATCAAATCAATTCAGATCATCACAATGTACCATCAGCCACTGTTAACTTCCGTTTCACCAGCATCATCAAACCAACACTTAAGCCTCATTTCACCAACCATTTCACCAACCATTTCACCATCATTTGCCTCAACAAATCATCTGCTCCACCCATGGCTCCACCTTCCCTCCTGTCAGCGGGGCTGGCAGGTGCCCGTCCAGGTCCCCGCACTCCACCATGGCGAAGCCCGCCTGCATGAACATCACCAGGGCTCCGCAAAGGAGCAGCCTGGGCGAGCGAAGGCGTCGCCGCTGCTGGGTCAATGGTTGGTGATGCTTCATGGTATGGGAAACGTTCAAAGAAACTTCAATGGTGAAAACTCTTCAAGTGATGAGTCATCCTGTGCTAGTGTGGGAGTAGTAGTCAAGTTCAGTGATGGTGAGCAGATTTCATCGCTTGGGTATTTCCACGGTGAGCTGCAGCCAGTTGGTGGTCTTAGTTTCGTTGCAGCTGATGATCTGTGATCTCGTTATGCTCAACACATGGCTAGAGGTTGTTGCAGTAAATGATGTTTGATGATGGTTTATATTCATTCATGGTTGACAATGCTATCATTCAATGATGTTTAGTGCTAGCTGATCATCGGGTTTGATGCTTAACGAAGCTGATTACTCAGGTTGCTGATGGCCATATGACAATTGGTTGACGATCGATGATGGCTACTCAATGGTTAATGATGGTTTCATGGTGATTAAATAAGTTTGTCATTAGATGGCTACTCGTGATTGGTGATGGTAATGAGAGATGGCTTCGCTTTGTCTAATCACTTCGTTGGTTTAAATAATTGGTCAATGATTGGTAGGAGTTCGTGATTGTCGATGATGGCTTTCAAAGTTATTAGTTCACAATGCCTTTCTGGCCAATGACGGCTAATGATGCCTAGTAGTTATAACTGACATGGTTTCATGATGGTTTCATGATGGTTAAATCACTCCTAGTCTGAATCATTTCGTTATTAGTGGTAAGTGATGGTCATTGACTATTTTCCGAGTGAGTGTCAACGACGCTTAGTAACCAGCGACTCGAACCACTATTCGTACATGTTACCATCTAGTTCACCCATGTGATGGTGTGATGGTTCTCATTTACAAGTAATTACCATATCTGAACACTGAATGGCTATGGGACAATATGAATCAACCAACTAGTGGGGGATGATACCAACAATTTCATTGGGATAACAATGGCGAATGATGGGGGAACCAGGGTTACAGGGTGAACTGACCCATAGCCACATCAAAACAGTTTTACAGCATTCATCACCATCGATCACCAGCGACAGTTGCCAAAATTAAGCATCATTCAGTTGAACCACAATAGTTTACCATCATTAATCATCGTGAAACCATCATCTAGCCATCAACAAACTATCATCTAACCATCATATAAGAGGTGGTGTTTTCTTCATCGTCGAAGTTGCACCATCATTCACTTGAACCACAATTCATTAACCATCATCGGCTATTAACCATACCACAACCATACAACCAGTCGTCACGAAACCCCATGGAACCAGCATTTACCCACCTAGTAACCACTTATCGACCATGATGAAGCAATATCCACCAGCATTAACCATCATCAAACATCATTAAGCGTTACATAGCGTCACTAACTGCCATTCACTACCAGTAAACTTTGATCAATCATCAACTACCATTTATCACCATTGACTACCATTGACTAGTGCTCATTAATCACCATTGCCTACCATTAATCACCATTAAGTAGCATCATCTAGTGACCATTTATCACTAATTCATGCTACCATTGACTACCATCCATCAACCATTGACTATCATGAATCACCACTAACAACCATTAGCTAGTGGTCAGTAACAACCATTCACTACCATTGGATCATAGCAACCCCCAAAAACCCACCATAAACATCCATAAACCTCCCTAATCATGGCATCTAACCACCAATAACCACCTTTTGACCATCATTCACCGCACCATGAACTGCGTTCCCAGTTGCCACATGTGGTCCAGAGCTCCTGTGATTTGTTCTTCAGCCTGGATTCGGGACGTCTCAAATCCCAGAGAATGCCCAAGTGCGCCCGCATCAGTGATCATGTTGGGTAATGCATGACAAGCAACATAAGTACAAATACATAGCTATTCAAAACAAATATTTATTTTCAAATACATATATTTATATTTACAAATGAATATGTAGTTTGAGCCTTGTCTATTATCATCCTTGTCTAATTTCATCTGATCGTCATTTAACTACCCACATATCATACATTGGTATATAATGAAATCTTTATACATACATCTAAATAAGGGTACTGGGTAAAGCCCAGGCCTTACGGGAAGGTTGATTACATATAATTCCGTGTGTTACCTTTACCAATTGTTTTACCCAGTACCCATACATACGACATGAAAACACCAAATACATTCTCTGTTGCAATGTCATACCAATCAATGCCGAATCTGTTCCCATGGGGCCCGGATTTTACCCCGATCGTATATATAAATATATAAATATATATATATATACAGATATATATAGATATATATAGATATATGTAGATATACATAAATAAATATATATATATATATATATATCAACAGATATATATATATATATAAATATATATAAATAAAATTGTATATGTAAATAAATATATGTATATATATATATATAGATACAGATATAAATATATATATAGATATATATTTATATATATATATATAAAGATATATTGATATATATAAATACGTCTATGTGGTGGTTGTTCAAAACAGGGGATAATAGGGTCCCCTAAAATGGTTGGTTTATTGTTGCAAATGATTGATATTGGATGATACTACATTTATATAAATTTTTATGTATGTATCATTGTAAAACTCAATATACATGTATTTTATGTGTATAGAAATGAATAAATATATATACATAGGTAATTTTTTTTGCATTTGAATATAGATGTATAGAATAAAAAATATATGTGTATATGCATATATATATATATATGCATATACATATGGGCCGGTAAATGCATGTACATGTACATATCACAAAATGAATGATAGAATTCCAATCAGCACCAGGCAAATAATAATCACATCAAGGGCTTTTGCCGCTCACATGAGCAGCCAGCAGTGAAGACTCGCAGGTTGGTTGATCAATGTGGGGCTATCGATCATGGTAAGCCCAAGTTGTTGGCGATAGACTGATGGACCTCATACTACTAATGATGCTTACAGTGATGGTTGCCAGTGGTTGGTATTCCCAAATGAGATCGCAGTAACTGGTGGTTAATCTGTAAATTGCCGCAAAATGCAAGATGGCCTATGAGACCACAACACCAGCAGGATTGGTAGAATACACGTCAAAGTCATCAGGGCTTCAGCAATTTGATGCTTTTGTATGTAGGAGCCAAGGCAGCCCAAAACTGCGCAGTGATCCTCAGCCGTTCGTTGATCATTATTTTGAGGATTATGTTCGCATGTGTCAATATTGTCGGGATCATTGTGATCCACAAAGGCGGGATTCTCGTCGATGGGGCCGCAACGAAGCATGTGGTTGTGGGTCAGTTCACCCTGTGATGGGTGTGGTCACCAGAGTGAAGAATGAAGCAGGACTGCTCCATGTGGCACTTGGCACTAGCAGCAACTGCCCCGAAATCAAGTCCAAGACAGATGGACAATACAACTGGTGGCTCACCGCAGTGATCACATTTGGTGGAACACCCCAACTGCTATTCCGAGTCTTAGTGACATCCAATACTAAATAGTCGGAACGAATGTGAATCATCCATGATGTGTAATGGGGAGCCCAAGTATTTGGTATACCAGGGTATGCCCATGGCCAAGACATGGGCATTTTCTATAGGAGGACACTCAAATTTGCTGACATGTCCATGGCTAGAAAATGTAAGCATCACTAAAAGGACCTGTGTTGATTTGTTTCAAATACCATGACCTTTCCGAGCCAAAATTTCCGCGCATGTCTAATTTTGTCTTGCAGAGGCTAAACTTGGACAGCAGTCACGACACAGATATGATGTCGCCTAGGTTTTTTACGAAGCAAATGTGGATACGGGAAAGCAATTTTCTTGTAATTGCCGCAGGCAGACCTATGGATTTGTTTCTTGATAGTGTTTTGTATCAAGTAGTTCCTTTACAAACTGCCACCCAGCTTTATGATGTCTGACGTACACGCTTGATATAAATTCATGTTCAGTGATTTTACAACCATCTTCCGACTCGCATTCATGATCCTGGAAGGGTTTCCAATTTGGTTTCACTGAGCTCGTTTTGCTCGTCAACTCGCTTGATTACTGTTTATGCTGTCGATGCGCTTGTCGCTTTCATCGGCAACCTTGGGAAAACGCTGAAAGACCCTTTCGTTTTCCCAGTCCAACTCCGCAGCAATACCAACGACGACTCGAATTCGTGTTTGGCAGCCGTCCAGCTCTGGCCGTTCACTGTCATAATGCAGTCGTCGACCTGGACCTGGCGGCGCGCGCTGCTGAGCAAATAGAATCCAGATGTTGGCACAACCAGCGACCCAATCAATTTCCCGAAGCTGGCGCCGGCAACGGCTAATTGAGTCCACTCATGTTTCAGGCGCAAGCTACTTCCATCTTTTTTCTGGGTCCAGTTGTAGCCAATAGAATAGACGAAATCGTCTAAGAGGTTCTGCAATCCCGCACCAGCCAACCATATCCCATGAAGATTTGAAGATAAAGATAATCATTAGCCAATGTGAGCACTTCTTTGGAGGCGCTGGCTTCGAAGTGCCCTTTTGCGTTGTGGTCCGCACACACTCCAGGCCTCACAACGCTCGTCAGCTGGACAATCAGCTGGTTCGTTGCTTGATGGTTCGTTCATGGTGAATCTGTCAGAGATTAGCTGCTAAATCAATGTCAAATGACGAATGAACAACTGTAATTCAATGAGTGCCAATGTCAAAGACTATCTGCTGATGTCAAAGGCAAGCGCAATGTACCCTACTGTGTTTGGGGGGCCCTGAGGGGCCCTCCCTCAAGATACTAATAAATTAATCATTTAAGGTCTGAGAATTGCCAAAAATAATGTTGGGGGAGCGCGGAGTGTCTCAAATAATAGCCAAAGAACACATAAGCTCAAGGCAAAAATTTGCAAATTGTTTTGACCCCTTTGGACCCCCCCAACCATCACTCCAAAACCGTTATTATTTTGGGAAAAAATATGTTCGATGACACCTTCCCCAATGAATTAGCTAAGGTAGGGTACGTCAAGCAAAAAAATACTTCATTATGGAAACGACAGTAGTGGGAGTGAAGAATGGCTGAGAGACAATAGACAATAAAAGGAAATGTGGATATATTTGATCAACCAATCCAAGCATGGTTTGTCTTGATCAAGTTGTCAAACATCGTTTGAACTGGCTTACCACATCCCAAGCGCTAATGATATGGAACTTACTGTTAGCAATCGAAACGTACGAACAACACACAAAGGTGAGCTCAAAGGAGTTACCTATCGCAAATGAGCGCGCTAGGCGTAGAACCCGTAGCCGGCGGCGCTACGGGCTGCGCGGCCGCCGCCTGCAGCTCCGGCCCTCGGTAGTAGCCCCTGAAGGCGAGATCCGCACACCAGGTCCAAGCGCCTCCGGCGACGATAAGACTCTATCTCCGAAACCCTCGGTTTGTTCAAAACCGAAACTCTAAAAAAAACCTGGCTCACTATCACTCTCACAAATCATAACTCTCCCAAATCCAGTCTCATAAATCAATACTCTCACAAACCCTACCTCATATCACTCATACAAACTAACTACCAAGCTGCTTGGACAATAGTCCAATAGTCGGCCCCTGTCGACAGAGACATCATGCCACTGTCTCCGCACTCCCTGCGGTGGCAGTGTACCCAGCTTTGGAATTCACATTCCAGCTGGGCCTTGGTGTAGAATATATTTACATATTCTACATACCAAGCCCCGCTCATGGCGCGGACAACAAGAGGATTTTAAAAAACATATATAATTTTTATATATGTATCACAATATTTATTGAAAGAAACTCATATTTACATATTTTGCGCGTTTGTATGTTGACATAAATACATAAATGCGTAAAACAAAATCTGTGTAAACGGTCACATATCTGCTTTATCGAAAACAGTAATATGTTGCCGTAACATTTTTGTAAAGCTATCGACATGTGAAACACAACCAATCTAAGCTGAGTGAATCTACCTGTCCCCCGGAACCAATTCAAACTCCTTCAAAGCGTTCAAACAATTCCTACAATAGCATCTGGGCTGATGAATCGTTACATAACTATCCTGTATTTCAAATATTGTCAAACTGACTGAGCCAACCATTAATTTGGAAACAAATGCAACCTGTTCAATTCATTCGAATTATTTCTACTGCAGGATTTTTGCTGATGATTCATCAAATTTTGCCTTTGTTGATCTCTGGGTTCGAATTGCATCAAAAAATCATTGCGGTTGAAACGAATAGGGCTGAGCTCAATCAGCGCGCATTCATGGCGTAATGACCAAAATCCACATCGGGAACAAATATATACCAGTCATGCAGCAAACAAGACAAAACTCTTAACCAGTCCGCAAATCCTTTTTGCCTTCTGGACCAGTGATTGTATTCACTTCAGACATCCACGGATAGATGCATCTTCCCCATAGGCATCATGGGCTTATAATTAGATAAGCCAATATTTAAACTGGAAACACGCGAAGCTTGTTCAATTAGTCCAAAACGTTCCTGAAATAGCTAGAGCACTCATAAGGCGACTTACTTTCCTAAACCCGGTCATTAAAAAAAATCTCAGACAGGCTTCGGTAGTGGCCCCAGAAGGGCGAGATCCGCACACCGGGTCTCACGAAAAAAACCTCCCATAAATTCTCTCATGAACGCTCTCTCTCCGGAACCCTTATTGTGTTGAAAAGCCAAACTCTCAAAAAAACCCAGCTCACTATCACTCTCACAAATTCTAACTCTCACAAATCCTAACTCTCAAAAATGATATAAGGATTAGTAGCATATAAACAGAATAGTTAGTGAAAGAGTATAAAGGATTCAGAAACAGTGAATACGCAATTAGGAGAAAGTCACATGTATTTACCGGCCCATATGTATATGCATATACACACATATTTGTATATAATATATCTATATATAAGTATAAATGCATATTAATGAAAAAAATATATATTGAAAATGTATCCAGTGTACTTTGGGAAACAACAGCCAAAGCGTACGTAAATAGATGTAAATCTGTATATATGGGGGTTTCTCAAGCTATAGGATCCCATACGCGACCCAACAAATGATTAGCTTACTAGTAGAAATGGGTAACAACTGGATGATTTGGGGGTACCCATTTTGAGAAACATCCATGTATACATGATTCATGGAAATGCAGTAGAAATGCGACCAAGACTTCGCTTGTTGACGAGCGTACGCTGAACAAAAGACCAAAAGCAGCCAATGTTGACTAGAACCACGTGCGTACTCCAATATGGCTGTTAGTCAAAACCCTGTACCCCTGGTTCCCCTATCATCAACCATTGTTTTCCCACTATTGTTGTTGGTTACAGTATTATCCCCCATTATTGGTTGGTTAATGTTGACCCATAGCCATATTGATCATCCCGTCAAACATCGACGTTCCTTCTTGGGGTCACACTACCAGCCGACCAAATACAGCTGTAGCGTTCGGGAAAAGTTGCTCTGAAGTTGATAGAATCACTCACAGCGAATGCCACTGTAGCTGAGTGTACCAACCAGCAATGGTCAATGCACCGCTGGGATACCTTTACCTAGAGAGGTGGCAGAACAATCGATGAATCAATGAACGTAATAATATAGTTGATATAGTTTATATAGTTTATATAGTTTTATAATTTATTGAAGCATTGTTCAACAAAAACCATGATCATAGAAATAATCCTTATCCAAGAGCCATTATCCAACCAAAACTCGATCGTTCAGCATGCCAATTCACTATTCAGTTCGATACTGATCTGCCTTAGGTGGTATCAGTCAGCAGTACTTCTTCCCAAAGGACCCCCTATGTAGCAGCGGCTGCCCATGTTCAGTGACACAATCAATGGTTGAAGACCAAGTAATCAATGGCTAACAAGGCAATCAAGTCTGAATGCCGTGCGAGTGATATGACACAAACCGAATGAACAATGATAAGACCTGCGAAACAAGGCATGTGCCTGTTACTCATATTAAGTGCATGCCTTAAATCAAAATGGCATAAAATGACAACAATGTTGTGATGCATCACCACTGATCTCAAGTAAGACTCATCGTCGAGTCGTATGGTGACCACAGCCGGGGCTGGAAAGGTAACACCTTTCCGTTGCTGGGGTCATGCGAAGCCCACGGAACTATCAATTAACTTTGGGGATGGTCACTGTTGATGAGGCATGCTTCATCCGCTCCGGATCTTTTTGGGCTTGCTGATTTCTCAGCTGAGAGATCGAACATGCAGTTTTCAAGAACTTGCAGACCATAAGCAGCATCCCCGGATTCCGGAAGAGATGCACATACTGCATCCAAATCTGAGGTGAAACATGAACAGCTGTTGTAATTCTGTTGTCAGGATGCAGCATCTGAGATCTAAAATCCCGCAAACAGAATTATCAACTGAACCCAGCTGTCAACAATTCTCGACCGCTCATGTTAAACCATTGATGACCATCACTGGTTGGTGGTTTCAACCCCTTTAAAAAAAAGTCATATTCGTCAACCAACCATTTGTTGATCATTACTAAGGGAAAATAAAAACAGTTAGATCAATTAGTTACAGCAGTTAATTAGTTGATGAGTAGCACTATTAACAGTTAACACTTTGATCAATTACATTGGTTGTTCAAACCACCAACCAGATCAATTAGACAGTGTTAACCACAAATAAACCCGTCATTCGCAATCACTTGGACCCGCAAACCCGGACGAAACCCTGGCACCGTGTGGGGAATGGAGTCGGTATCCCCTTCCGCGTAGTGGATGCTCTTGGGCAACTGCGGCGACGGCAGCTGGACAGCCATAGGAAAAAACCAAGAATTCTGGGTTTATTACTCTAAATGGTGGTTTCTCAAAATGGGAGTACCCCCAAATCATCCATGATTAACCAGTTATAGGCTAGTTATAGGTGATAGACCACCCATTTTAGGAGTTCCCTATTTTGAGAAACGACCCAATGCTTAATGAACTGGATGAAATTGGGCTTGCAAAATCGGGGAAATGGTCAGTTGAGGTTGGTTTATTATTGACAATGATCGATGTTGGATGATTTGGGGGTGCTCCCAGCTATCAAGAAACCACCAAAAGGGGATGGGTCAAGCGACCAATCGTTCCAAAAAATGGGTAGTAGTGAACCCATGCCAACAGCGCAAGACTTGTTGGTTACTCATGGGATGTTGGGCTGGCACCACCACATGGATCTCCCATGATCTATAATGAACTTGGAGAACGGTATCCTGGTGTACATGATGCACCCATGCGATCTGAACCCGTTACCTCCCAGCAATGGAACCCCCGGAGCGAATCTTGGGCTTTGGTGAGGAACCATGAGCCACCCATCCGCAGTCACAAGGATGGTCACCCAGAGGTAACTAAAAAAGATACCATGGTCCAAGTTCTGCCTGATTGACATCAAATCCTCAACGTGCTCACTACGCTACCATTTCACCCTGCAGGCACCTGTGCACATAGCAAAGTAACAGTCACGGAGCTGTCCAATTGTTCATCGCAATGTTTCATCAGAAATGGGAGTCATCCACGCCAAAAAACTGTTAGACCCTTGTCTTACATCATTCAGTCCATTCATACCCTATGAGTAACCACACTTATGTAAACACCAACACTTCTGAGCCATCATCGAAGATGACAAACCAGTACTGATTGTGGCTGACAGGTCACCACTGACTAGCAGCATTCATAATATCTGATTAGCTGACCATAAGAATTGGTGAACCATTGTTGCTGCCCATTATGAGCACTTGTCCATGATCATCAAACAAATATCTTCTAGTTGGTGATTTCAACCCCTATGACAAATATTCATCGACCAACCATTTGCTAATAATTGAGTCTTCTAATTGTGGGCATTGAACCATTCTGAACCCTTGGACCCCTGGTGGTAACCCCACCCGCCCTCCGTCCTCCACCTCCTCAGTGGTGTTGTCACCCTGCAAGCGACGTGGCCCGTGCAGCCGACGGAGTCCACGTGGTCCACGTGGCGCGACGCTCAACTCGACCGTTTGCGCCTGAAGCGTGCAGCCAATTGGCTATGGGTCAACATTAACCAACCAAAAATGGGGGAAAATAACCAACAAAAATATAGAGAAAACAATGGTTGATGATAGGGGAACCAGGGGTACTGAAGATGGCCGATCGTCACGCGTGGGTGTGTCTCTCAAGCCACGTTTGGACCCCCAAGTCATCTCCAAATATCGTCTGTTTTAGATGAAAGGCCTGGGTGATTTTAGGGGTCCACAATTTTTTTTAAACAGCCAAATGGTGGTTTCTCAACATGGGGGTACCCCTAAATCGTCCATTAATAGTCATTTAGTAGCACTAAACCAACCATTGTTGGGATACCCCTATTTTGAGAAACTGCCAAATAGCTGACATGATTTTTGGCTCAACAAGTCCTCAAATTGCACAGCGGACTTGAACGCTTCGCAAGTCCTCAGTTCTTGGATCAAGTCGCAAGTCGGCCAGTCAAGTCAACAAGCCGAAAGATACTCAGGGCTGTGATCAACAAGCCAACAGCTATGATCAACATTCCGCTGCGGGTCAGTTCACCCTTGGTCCCCTTGGTTCCCTATCATTCACCAGCTTGTTTTCCCTATAGTTTTGTTGGTTATTATAAGCCATTATTGGTTGGTTAACTGCTTGACCCATAGCCATTCAAGCAGCTCTGCAACATTACGTAGACTTGTTGATCAGCTCGATCATCTTCAAGAACTGTGATAAACCACCAGTCTCTCTTGGGATATGGCTGTCAGTCAAGGAACCCTGTACTCGTGGCTGTTTGCGTCAATGAACAGAGAGAGTCTTTCGCTGTTGGGATGTTCGCCAGTTTTTTGGATGGTTGGTATTGAACTTCCTGAACCGCTAGTATATCAAACATAGTCGCAATGCCTTCTCTTTCAGGCCATGATCTACCAATCATCGTCAAAAGCGGGTCTGCGACTAAATTGCTTGGAGTAAATCAAAAGATGTAGAGATGCCCCTGGCTCCTGGCCTCGCTCCCTCCCAAGCACCAGCACAAGTGAGGTGATTTCACATGACTGGGACGACGAATCCCCAAAGTCGGGTGGAGGTTTTCCAGTCTCAGTCTAGAGGCTACTTCGGGGTATCGTGACAAAATGCTAGTTGCTTTACGGAGCATAACAAAACAGAAGTGTAGCGCACGGTGTTATGTTTTGTGGAAGTGATTGCATTTTGTGTAATACCAACATAGCATCTTGTGCAATGCGTTTGCAATATCATAGATATCTTGTTGTTGATTGGCCATATCTGGTTGGTGGTTTCAACCCTTCTGATGAATATGTGTCTTAACCAACCAACCATCCGAAACAAATACTATGGAAAACGAATTTATCATCATGACCCACCCATCCGGGCGCGCGCAACTGAAGCGTTATAAACCACTCAATGACCAGAATATACCATTATAAACCATCAAATAAACCATTAAAAACCATTATAAACCATTATAAGTAGCCATAACTACTGAACCTGAACTACTCAACCCCTTCCTTGTTGGTTTCACCATGATTGTTGGTTGCGCTCGTTCCCTCGATGTCCCTCGATGTCCCTCGATGTCATTCGTCTCCCGGCGGAGACCTTCAGCAGCTCTTCCTGCTGTGCCAACAGGCCTGAGCCGCTGAAGTCAAAAGGATCCAACATGGGAAAAAGGTGTTTGATCTTAGTTAATAGTTGAAGTTGAAATAGTTGAAATAGTTGAAATAGTTGGAATGGACATAGTTGATTGAGGTTGCACAGTGTTAAACTAAATGTTTGTCTAAAAATGCTTATTGAAATACTTAATTGTTGATAATGGTTAAATAATTTAGCATTAATAAGTTGATTAATTGGTAGCTGACAAGAAATGTTGGTTGATAAGGGCTGATCATGGGTGAGAATGACTAATAAAATGATGGTTTACCTTTATATACTGATCAATGCCGGCTTGAGTGCATCGTTAAACAGACTTAACAAATGGGCAATGATGTCTTATGATTGAACAATGGCTGGTACTGATTGCTGATTGACAACGATAATTATTTATCATCAAGGAGCGCATCGATTCATAATGATCAACTACATAGGTGAATAGGATGATAAGAACAGCTTGACACTAGCCTAATATCTGTAACAGTCAGTAAAAGTGTTTTATTCTTAGGACTCCTCTAAAAATTGCACCCCCAAAATGGCTTATTTTGGAATAGGCAATTCGCGTGCTTTGCTGTTTGTTTTGCCATGTTTCTCCACACTGCCTGGCCTTTTCCTCACTGCAGCTTTTGAATTTATTTCTTCCCACATCAATTTAATTTACAATTTTCACTTGTACCATGGCCTTCAATCATTGGTGACTTTTATGCAGGTTTGGGCATTGGGTGGGGGTGATGTAGAACAAAAATAAATCAGTTAGATATAATCTTTAGAAAATGAGTTATAGCAATTGTGATGTCCATAGACCGTGGGTACATAGACGGGGGTCCCATAGAGGTCCCGGAAAAGGCCCGCAGAGGTCCCCTGGGCGCCTGTAGAGGTCCCAGCAGAGGTCATTTGGAGCATTGTAGCATTATATAGTCACGTCACTTTGCGAAGGTTGCCGTAGAACCGATTTAGCAAACACAGTCACAAATGAGTATGGCACCCTGCAACTGAAGAGAGGCAGAGCCATTTTGCAGTTATATTACCTCAGTTTTTGGGGCATGTTCTTCGTGCAATTTTTCGTGCTCTTTCAAAAAACTGTTCTTGCAATTCTGCGTACTCTTTGAGGGAATTCTTCGTGCAATGTTTCGTGTTCTTTGAGGGAATTCTTCGTGTAATTTTTCGTGCTCTTTGAGGGAATTCTTCGTGCAATTTTTCGTGCTCTTTGAGGGAATTCTTCGTGCAAATTTTCGTGCTCTTTGAAGGAGTTCTTCGTGCAATTTTTCGTGCTCTTTGAGGGAATTCTTCGTGCAACTTTTCGTGCTCTTTGAGGGAATTCTTCGTGCAAATTTTCGTGCTCTTTGCGGGAATTCTTCGTGCAATTTTTCGTGCTATTTGAGGGAATTCTTCGTGCAATTTTTCGTGCTCTTTGAGGGAATTCTTCGTGCAAATTTTCGTGCTTTTTGAGGGAATTCTTCGTGCAATTTTTCGTGCTCTTTGAGGGAATTCTTCGTGCAATTTTTCGTGCTCTTTGCGGGAATTCTTCGTGCAATTTTTCGTGCTATTTGAGGGAATTCTTCGTGCAATTTTTCGTGCTCTTTGAGGGAGTTCTTCGTGCAATTTTTCGTGCTCTTTGAGGGAATTCTTCGTGCAAATTTTCGTGCTCTTTGAGGGAATTCTTCGTGCAATTCTTCGTGCTCTTTGAGGGAATTCTTCGTGCAATTTTTCGTGCTCTTTGAGGGAATTCTTCGCGCAGCTGGGCCAGATTTTGTTTGATTGCAAGAGATTTTTTGCTGCAGCAGAGCTGTATTCCACCATCCCTGCAAGGCAATCCGCCCGCTATTGCCCTTCTGCACCAAAAAAGAAATTTTGCGCAATAGCAAGGCCGCACTTCCGATATCCCTGGATGGCAAGCCGCCCAGTTAGCAGCTGGAGCCTCCACTATCTCTAAAAATTGCAAAATTTTTCGTGCAATTTTTCGTGTTGTTTTTCGTGTTTTTTTTCTTTTTGTTTATACTGTCAAGAGCACAAAATAGCACAAAAATAAACACCAAAATGAGCACAAAATAAACACTCCTGAGATGC
>VSDK01007743.1:21944-100328 GCA_009767595.1 Symbiodinium kawagutii | reverse complement strand
GGGCTGCACGAGCTTCCACACTCATGACCTGAGCTTTGTTCTCGGCTCCGAGCTCTTGCCTCAGTCTCGCTACACTCTCCTCATGGCGTAGGTTGGCTGTGACTTCAAGGTTCTTCTCCCGTTCACTGGCCAAGCCCGCCAGGGCGGCGTTCACATCAATATTCGTTTGATGCACCTCCATGGATCTAGCGTCAACATTCATCATGTTGAATTGGTGTAGGGCGATGTCAACTGCGCCAACTGCACCTGGCTGAGTCCTTCTGGGGTCATTTGCGAACTGCCCTGTCAACATTGAGGGGTGTACGACCTGTACTTGCTCACCTTGCGAGAGAACGCTCATGTCACCGATCGACGTGTTGTCGTGTGCATCTTCGAACTCTGGCCCAGCGTCCCCGCCGGCGTAGGGGACGAGGGGAAGCGACATGATGTGGAAAAAGGAATGCGTATGCACTTATGGCGATACGGCTGATAACCTGTAGATATGTGGGTTTAGCCACTTTGGGACCACAATTACAAGGTTATATGCAAAGCGCACCCTTTTTGTTCTTGAGCCAAAATGTGCATGGTGAGCTAAGTGTGGAAAATATACTAAGGTTAAAAGTTAAATGTAGCAACAACAGTTTGAGTGTACAACCGACCCAAAAGTTGAGTGTACAACCGACCCAAAATTTGAGTGTACAGCCGACCGCTCGCCCGCACTGGGGCATCAGGTTGCGCCTGGCAGCACGAAGCTCGGAGGCAGCGATCCCGCCTCAACAGTCATCTCAGGTCATGCGCCACAAATGGCCACGGATGGCCGCGGTCTCCGCATGTCTCAACTGAGTCTGGCAATGGCATCTCTACGCATTCTACGGAGATTCTTCATCATCTTCATCGCAATTTCTGGCCATTGAACAAATTGAAAAAAATCTTCTCAGCCTCCAAGGATAGCATCGCTGCTCAGCGATCTGATGGCTGGAGATCCTGAAGCCCAAAGATTGTGACTTGTGACACCTTCGCTTTCCCAGAGTCCAACCCAGTGACTGCTCCAACTAGTCATGTCAAAATTGGTTCGATCTTTCACCATCCTAGGATTCAGAGTTTAGCTTTTGCATCTTGCACAGTGAGCGATGGGCCCTGCAACACTACACAGGAAATCACACCAGCAAACCTGACTGGAGCCCAAGTAACAAGATGAACAAAACCGCAAATCCATTCCCAGAAGAATTGATACAAGGCTAAGAAAGGAATCAAAAACGGCCACATAATTTTAACCAACAAGCAAACACCATGAGAACCAAAGCAACAGCAAGTAGCAAGGACAACCTCAGCTACAACCATGGCAGCAACAAGAAAATGATAGCGACAGAGCCAACAGCTGCACACGCAACAGCCCCAAAACTCTGCAGAAGTTCCCTGGCCTCACACCGTACCGATGACATGGGGTGCTAATAAAACGGAGTTTTTGAGCCAAACGTGCCACCGCTGACGTTCTGAAACCCACGGCGAAATGCAAGCGGCTCACACTGAACAGCTATCTCGGAAACACTCACCTTTAACATCCTTCCATGTGGCAAATGGTGAGGCAGTGAAGTCAAACAAACTCGCCGGAATGGCTCCCCCAATGGTTTCCCAAATTCCCCTTCGACTCACTGGGTCGAGGCCAGTAGTTGGCTCGTCCAATATGACCACAAAAGGCTTTGCAACCATCGCGCAGCCTGCACGCAGCTTCCATCTTCGCCCCTGCATCATGCATCTGTATTTTTGTTATATGTTGATATATGTTGCTATTTCTATCTATTTCTGCTTGTTTTGTATGCATTTCAAACCCTGATTTCGGACTCAGGCGATTCATCAACGAAGCGCACGGAGGCCTACTGCCAAGCGCCTTCGCATTCCGCCGCTCAACCTGGGAGACTCCCGGGATGGAATCAGATCACGATGCTTTCGAACATTTCCTTCACACTTCCAAAACAAACAAACTCTATATTTCAAAACAAACTTGTAAATTTACTTCATTCAAGTAATATAAGTTTAAATCTTCACATCTTCACACATCTTCACACATCTTCACACATCTTCACACATCTTCACACATCTTCACACCGCTTCACATCTTGCATCGTGCCCTGTGACGCCGAGGCACGCGTCTGGCAACGCATTTTGTTTCTCCTCCAGCCGTGTAGCCTGCAGAATGCCCTGGACGAAGGCACTGGCCTCGTCATCTGTGGCACCTGAAGGCGCACGGCACGCGGCACGTCGTGGCACCTCGTGGAAATGTCGTGGAAATGTCGCGGTTCTTTCCCGGTTCTTCCCCCCATCATCTTCCATCCCTGGCCTCGAACATTGGCGAAAAAACGGAGATTCTCTTTGACTGTCAAGTCACCTCAGGGCGTAATCAGCCAAAAGTTGTCCAAGTTTCAAATTCCTCAGTTGATGGACTTTTTGCTCTTGTTGCTATCCAAGGAACCGTTGACCACTGTTTCCTGGAAGCATTACTTTCAGTTCAGACAGTTTATCACACGTTTCTTTGACATTTTCTCAGTGCTTCCAGCCTGCGGGCAAAGACCAATCCAGGACCTAGTGACCATTTCCGAGTTGATGCGAACAGCCCCTTCTTTGGGAGCTTCCTCGCCAGTGATGCATCCTGGGCGGATCAACCGGACTCAACCGGATTCAACCGGATCCAATGGACCTCTGTGCCCCCACTTGACATCCAAGGAGCTGATGGCTGTCGTTTTTCCTGCGCCATTGGGACCCAGGAGGCCCAGCATCTCACCACGCTTGATCTCAAAACTCACCTCGGGGATTCACTATGATTCACTTAGATGCACGTAGTGTGATTAGATTCACTTATAAAGATTGAAATAGGTTCACTCAATCTACGACTTAAAAAGTTTGGGGATGAATTTCTTCGCAGAAAGTGAGGGACACACTCCCTGCAAGGTGAGGGTCTCTGGCTGTCGTCTGCCAGAAAGCCATCCATAACCTCGGCCGATGCCGCAAAATGGATCTGCGCAAAGCTGGTAGAACTACCTCATCCATCTCCTCATCCATCTCTTTTCTTGCAGTCAAGTTGCTGTGCAGGAGTCCTGCTTTGCAACCAACAATGCCGGCCATCTCATTTGACAGGACTAATACGCTCGCGCACTACTCACGAAACCAGGTTTGCCCGTTGGCCTTTGGCTTCCATGAGGATATCCTGATTTGTGCCCTCGGGAGCGACGACACCTGCAATCAAGGCAAAATACAGACCCAGTGGTTTGGTAGGAACAAACTGGAGCTGAGCAAGATGTAAGAAATAGTGTTGTAATGTCGTGCTGTGTGTTGCTATGTGTTGCTGATGCCCCTACGCTTTCGTAAAGTCTGTTTCCATGGTGGCCTGGCCCAACAGTCCGCCAGGCCCCCTGACCCTTCCCTTTGCGGCCTGATTTGTTGAGCGAAGGATACAATCTCCTGAGTCATCTGGGTATAAGAATGGAAAACATGAACGAATCAATCTCAAGATATCTTAAGTATCTCAGCTGAGGCCTGTCAAGGAAGGTAATGAGGACGCATCCTGCAAGTGTTAGTATCATCTGATGTCATCTGAAACCTGCGACCTCTCACAGTGAAAAACTTTCAGAATGAGTTTGGCCATCCCAAAGGCCCCCAACTCAGTTCTGGGCCAATGATCACTTGCGTGAGGGCCATGAAGAAAAGACTCACCAAGGACTCTGCAGGGTTCAAATCCGCTTTCAACTCTGCATCCTTTGGCAGGGATTGGCCGTCGTTGGCTGTGGGAAAAGGGCATGCAGCTCACATTCCACTGCAATAGGGACCGAGTGTCGGTGGTTCCAAAGCACATTGAATGAGGAGATGCCCACCTGCTCAGTCAGGAAACGAGCATCGAAACTATGGAGCCACAAGGGATGGGACATGGCATACTGGGCTGAGAAACGATTGCATTCTGTCTTTCTAAATTGGTTTCTGACAAGGCAAGCGCGCATTTTCCTCCCAAGCGAGCTTCTCAGACCACCTGTCTAGCAGCCTTGCAATGGCTCCAGGAGCCAAGGGAAACAGTCGTACCCGCCAAGATGAAAATGTGCAGACTTAATCTGAGTCATCGCCACCAGAAGACTTGGGATTGCTTGGCGCAGTCTCCTGTGACGAAAAGATGGGAAAACTCGAAAAAGCATAACCAAACATATTCAAAAATCATATGCTCACTGCGCAACTCTTCTTGCTGCCATGTCGCGCGACGTGAGCATGGCACAAAGTAAATGATTGCACCTAGCAGTGCCACCTGAGCAGCCATGTAACTAGACCTGGATCATGAATGTAAACTGCTGCAAAACACCTGTGCGGGGTTCTATTCCAATGTCACCCACCCTCAAGTAGGACACCGCATGGACACAAAGCACGTGCAAATCAAGCCGTAGGCAAGCTTGGAAAACCGATGCCAAGCTGTCATTACTTCAGCCGGGGCTCTGATGGAACAATGAAGACCCACGGCTCGATTCGGCAGAAACCCATCCTTTTGACGATGTCCTTGGAGCCATACTTTTGCCATTTGGACCCGAACAAAACGACACTTGCTAACACTTACCTTTTCCCATGGTCAAAAGTTCCAATCTCAACACATGTAGCACTCCCCCTACTTTTCTGACATGTTGCCGTTGTGATGCCGCCTGGAAGGCCAAACATGCCGCTCCTTAATCGTAGGCCACCGCACTGGAGGCCAAACATCTCTGGGATGCTGGATGTCACTGGATGTCACTTGTCACTGTGAAATGTTGGAAGCCGAGGCACGTGGCACATCCATAAATCCTGATGTGGCATGGCCATGCGATGTCATGCATCGCCACATGCGGAGTCAACGACACTGTCTCAGTGCAGACGGGAGACGGCGTCGAAGGACATTTGCACAGCTTGCCGTTGTCCAAGTTACACCCGACTCCATAGAGCCTGAGATGCACTGGGTGCCACGGTGTGCCATGGATCGTGTGATTCGTGTGCCACGAAAACATTGGTCGGTGCTGAGCTTCAGACCCGGCTCCGGGCAAAGAAGGCATTCGGACGTTTTCAGGGCAGGTTCCGCCAGCGGTTAAGCGAACCTCCGCTTCTATCACTGTCCTCAGCACGGGACAGGAATGCACAACCCATTGGAAAATGGACCACCAAAAACGGATGCGTTCCGTTGAGACAGAATGGGGTCAAACTGGACATGTCAAACTGTGCAGAGCACTCGGTGCCTTTCAGATCATGCAGAAAGTCTCATGAGTTTCTTCACCCCCCTATGTCGTATGGACAAAAGATGACGAAAAAGGAGGGGCACGAACCAAGTAACTAATAGTAACTACAATCCCTATAAGAAAACCGACCGAAGTTCTTGTGGACAACTAAAGAGAAGAAAATAGTGAAATGATGTGAAATGTAAAAAAAAAAATCGAACGTGACAATGGTCACCGGCACCGCGCGAACATCTCGAATCTCGAAACTCGAATCTCGAATCTCGAATCTCGGATCTCGAATCTCGGATCTCGAATCTGGGATCTCGAATCTCGAATCTCGGATCTCGGATCTCGGATCTCGGATCTCGGATCTCGGATCTCGGATCTCGGATCTCGGATCTCGGATCTCGGATCTCGGATCTCGGATCTCGAATCTCGAGCTTGGAACCTCGGATCTCGAATCTCGGGCCTCAGATCTCGGATCTAGGATCTGGAACCTCGGATCTCGAATCTCGAGCCTCAGATCTCGGATCTGGAATCTCAGTTCAGGAATCTGGTTTTTTAGATCTCGGATCTTGAATCTCGGATCTGGAAGCTTGAGGCCTGAAACTCGAATCCCAAACTTGATAATTATTGGATGTGGGATGCTCTGTGTATAAAAGGACCTCTGTGGTCGGATCTTGGATGCATTGGCGGCCCTTCCCACAGAGTCGCGCGCCTTGACTTGAAAGTCATGGCAAGTCACCCTCACCATCGGCGCCATTTGGTCCTGGAAGCAGTCCAGCAGAATCTTGAAATCACATGTTCAACCGTCAAGTCAAATCATTGAGCGCAAGATCTTTCCTGACATCTGAATAAGATTCCAAGTGTTACTGTCGCCCAAAGTGCATTAATGCTTGTGGCTAAATATAACCAGCGCCGCAGGATACCTTCAGTATCCTTTCATTGGTGTCTTATGTATGGACAATGGCAAAGACCACTGTTACCTTCACAGGCTACACATGCCTTGCAAAGGCTGCATCGCTTCATGGGCAGCAATAAATCGGTGTATGTCCCAAAAACATTCGCGAAGCTGTGAAAACCCAGGCCGCAAGCCACATCAGCGTGGCAGCAGCGCTGAAGTCCTCCAGCCCACGTGGAAATGGGCAGCCTGCAGCCCCCTCGCATTCAACGGCTGGCCTGCAGATGAATGAGCTCCGTTGAATTTTGGAATGAAATTGAAATTCATCGCGAGAAAGCGAACAGGTGCTCATAGATGCTTGCGCTATAATATCAAGATACCAAACAAGCAAAAAGAGCAAGCCTGAGCACTGTGGAAGAGTAACACGAACATTTTTCTGCGCGAGTTTCCGGCGCCAAGTGCCATGTGCCCTGCGACTGCGTTTAATCCTTGAAGGCTTCCGCGCAAAGTCTCATGCAATCGCGGAACTTGCCTTCTTGGAACAAGCCTTCTGCCTTTCTCTTCCCGAACTGTCCGCAGGCTTGAGGATCCCGACCTTCTGCAACTCATCGGCAACGGAAGCAGCAGCTTCTGGAGGAAGCTTCGCAAGGTCAAAGTTGTTGTTTTTCTCGGCTGTTGGCGATGCAAGGGTGGCTGAAACCAAGACCTGAGTCACTTTGGCAGCAAGTTCCCAAGGCTTTTCCACTGTCTGGTGGACATCTCGAACTTTCTCATTCAAACGCCATTGCAAAAAAGTGGGATTCTTCTGCTTGAAGATCCAGGCCAAGGTCTGGGTCATTGCATCCTTTTGATTGCGCAAGTCAGCGACTTGTAGTGGCTGGTTGCGAAGCCGCTTGGCAGGCGGTTCGTCATCGCTGGCCTCGGGGTTTCCTAAAGGAACCTGAGTCAAGGCTTGCTGTTCTTCTGGCTTCGTATCTGCAGCTTCCTGCTCAGGCTGTGAAGGCGGAATGTCTGCATGCACAGCTAGATCATAAATATCGGGTAGCTTGTCAATGGCAACGGGAAAGCCCTTCAAGAGGTTGACCAACGCTTCACACACAATACTTGCACTGTCCTGGTCAAGATTCGACACAGGCCCGTCATTGAAAGGGACATTGGCACGCAACTCCTCAAAAGAGACTTCGGGAGAAAACAGTTGCAGCCGGTTTGCGGCCAAGAGGAAGTTGGGATCATTCTCTGCGTACTTCACTTTGGCCCAGTTTCCATGGCCGATGGCGATGAAGCCGATGAGGGCCAAGAGGATGAGGTCGCAATGCTTTGCGTACACTTCTGCATCACCGTTGCTGGCGTCAAAAACGAACCGCTTGTAAGCAGCTTTGTCCATGTTGAGCAACGTGTTGCCCGGGTCAATCAATGTGGCAGCAGCCTGATGGGAAGAGGAACCCCTTTGGCAATGAACGAACAAAACAATCGTTTAAGGCTTAAGGGACCCAATTACTATTCAATCAACAAACGGTTCCCGCGCCTTCTGCAACTTGTCGGCAAATGCTTGGGCGCTTGGCTGGGGCAAGTCTGTCTTCATGAGACGGTCCATGCGAAAGTCGGCCAGCTTTTGCTCCGCGTTTGTGCTGAAGTGGTAAACTGATTGGAACCATTTGGAAAGAGAGAACGCAGCATCCACCGACTGCTGGGAAGCACACGCGGGGACCGAGCTTGGTTGAAAATTTTTGCAAAATGTTTCAGGATTCACTTCGGCCACTTTCCGTACCATGTCTTCGGGAGACAAGTTCTGCCATTGGTCAGCTTGCACTCCTGCCAAGAACAAGATGTATGCGTACTTCACTTTGGCCCAGTTTCCATGGCCGATGGCGATGAAGCCGATGAGGGCCAAGAGGATGAGGTCGCAATGCTTTGCGTACACTTCTGCATCACCGTTGCTGGCGTCAAAAACGAACCGCTTGTAAGCAGCTTTGTCCATGTTGAGCAACGTGTTGCCCGGGTCAATCAATGCGGCAGCAGCCTGATGGGAAGAGGAACCCCTTTGGCAATGAACGAGCAAAACAATCGCTTAAGGCTTAAGGGACCCATTACTATTCAATCAACAAACGGTTCCCGCGCCTTCTGCAACTTGTCGGCAAATGCTTGGGCGCTTGGCTGGGGCAAGTCTGTCTTCATGAGACGGTCCATGCGAAAGTCGGCCAGCTTCTGCTCCGCGTTTGTGCTGAAGTGGTAAACTGATTGGAACCATTTGGAAAGAGAGAACGCAGCATCCACCGACTGCTGGGAAGCACACGCGGGGACCGAGCTTGGTTGAAAATTTTTGCAAAATGTTTCAGGATTCACTGCGGCCACTTTCCGTACCATGTCTTCGGGAGACAAGTTCTGCCATTGGTCAGCTTGCACTCCTGCCAAGAACAAGATGTGGACCAAGCCTTGCTCAAACACATGGATGCCCGGGATGAACTGCAGGGGCCGGGTTTTGTTTTTGCTGAGCAGGGCTGCCTTGGCATCGCCCGCCTTTTTGGCTTTGCGATAGTCATCGACCATTTCGTTGAAATCTTTTTGAAAGCTGCTGACGACACCCTCTGCCAACTCCATGGTGTGGACGCCCCGGATCTCAGAATATCTAGACGAGGCAGGCCCAATTTCATCGTCTCTCCTCTGTTGGTAGGGGAACGCTGCATCTGCGAGTAAAAGCAGATTGGTTGCAGCCTTGACAATCTCATCGTAAGACAGGTCATTGAAGTAGTCTGGGTCGTCCAGGAGCAAATTTTGCAAGTCCTGGGCAGGCAAATTCTCTGGGCAAACCTTGTTGCAGACTGACACAAAATGACCGATGAGGAAGCGAGGAAGCCCTGCGACACTATCACCTTTCTTCCCGATGTCCAGCAATTCTTCAAGGTGCATCAGGATAGCCCCAACCAGGTGGACACACATGAATCATCTTGGCAAGAAAGCCTGGAATGGCAAATTGGACACAGATTGAACATATAATATGTCTTGCTGGTAAAGAAACCCTTGGTAAACACTGCGGCGCAGGATCCTATGAGATTTTAGGGTTTTGAAAGACTGCTACAAAGATCTCTTGTGAAGAGGTGTGGCTCTTGCACAGTCGCAAATGTATTGGGTCTCAACCGGAAGGTGCGAAACAAACATGGTTCTGTAGCTTGGTTAAAAGCTCAAGCCTACTGTCAGAACCACGTATGTTAGCTTAACAACACTGGAAACCGAGGAAACCCCAAGAGATGTGGAAAACAGAAGCAAGACAGAGTGTCCATAGAAAGTCCCCTTGTTTTGCACAGAATCACGTTTTTCTGGCTTTGTTGGTGGAACTGGTTCGTCGACCTCCGTGTCATTCATTGCAACTGCTGCTTTCTAAGTAACTGCTGCTTCGTAAGTTGCCTTTGCTTCTTCATAGCGCCGCAAGTCCCGTCGATGCCTAAGTGCATCATGCTTGGTCTTGATGCTGTCGAAGTAGTACAGAACTTGAAGGACCAACCAGAGTGCAATGGACTTCCCATCCCCTGGCTCACCGTGTTGCAGCATCAGGATGTTCGGGAATTTGCCTAAGATACCTCCGTATCGTACTTGGACTGCATTGAGAACAAGGGACAACATGATGAGCAAATGCACAAAGACACAACTTGGATGCAGACTTGTTGCCCGCGCCAGAGCCCCTGCAAATTTCCATGAGCAAGGGGCGTTCTTGGCCATGCTTTCGGAAGGGAAGGGGCACATGGCTTCCAAAAGCTTGGTGGCTTGGCGTACATCTTTTCCAAGCATGGTAGCTTCCTGAGGTGTTGCTTGCGTGAGGCGCGCCCTTTTCGCAGCCAGCGCCGCGCAAATCAAAGCGCAAAAGAAGACTCGCCGAAGCAGCCACATTCTTAGCGCACGCGGGCCGGAAAATTTGCTCACTAACCTGCTTTTTGCTCAGAGCCAGCACTTGCAGAAACCAACCCTTGCTCTTGACATGCGTGATTCGTTTGTTCAATCAGAAACGCAGGTCCTTGAAATAAAATGGATGAAAAAAAGACATCAGGCAACCCCATGTACATGGAACAACCGCAAAAGCCTGCAGCGCAACAAATGTGTTTGGGGATTTGGCGCTAATGCGAGCCCGAGATGGCTGAGACCGGCGGTTCAAACTTCAAGCTGCAGCATATACTAGAAAAGCCAGCTGTTGGTTCAGCTGCAAGTTTTGTCATTTGTCTACACAGCGGATCTTGTCAGGGTCATGCTTCATCTTGCCTTTGGCAAAACGTCTTCGTAGACATTCAGCTTCCTCCTCCAACCAAATATTGTGCTGCTGAAAGAGCGTGCGCCAATAGATGGCGAAGCGCCCAGGCGGCATCTCCAAGCTTGACTTGGTTCTTGCTGTGATCCAACTGTTGAGCTGTTCGCAGGCTTCGGTGTTTTTGTTTCTCAACAATTCTGCGTTTGCAGGGGTGTCAGGGTTTGTCTGGGGCAAGTTCACTAAGCACCAGGTATGGTTGCGTCGGTGGAAATGGTCAAGGACCAGGGCAGTCTGCGCAAACATGGCCGACCATGGCGGCCGGCTGTCTTTCTTGTCCTGCACTGTTTTCCAAAGCTTGCAAGCGTTGTCGTAGGCGATGCAGGAAATGGAAACATCACGCTTTTGCATATCTTTGAGGAACTGCAACAGAAAAACATACACCAACTCCAGCTGCTCTCCACGCCACATCTCGATGAAGTCTGCCAACAGGCCGCAGCTCAACACGCAGGTCAAAATGCCTCCAGTGGTTCGGCGGCGGCGGTGGGTGTCTTTGTCTACCGTGCATTCAGTAGGCTTTGGCTTGGAAGGCTTGGCAAGCAAATGCGCCTTCTTCTTGGCTTTTGGCTTCCGTGGGGCCAAAGCGGAATTGCAAGGCGCATCCTTTTGTCGCAACCAGCGAGCTTTTTGTCTTGATCCTTTGACTTTTGCAACCTTTTTTGTTGCCATGGTCTGATTTTTGCGGCAGGAACTCCCTCTCCCAGGTCAAGAGCAAATCTTTTCGAACCTCTGGGCGCGGCAAGAGCAATTCTACCACCTCCGTGGCATCAGACGGGTCTTTGCATTGCACCACATACAAAATCTCAACGCCCTGGCCATCTTCATCCTCTTTCTCCTCTGTCCCAAGAATGGCAAGCTGGTCCGCAATGATGTGGTCACGCTGGGACAAGTTTCGGCACGCAGAGCAATGCTGGTGTCGCGCGTGCGCGAAGTTGGTGCAGCCAGACGCAAACTCAACGGCCAAATCTGGAAAAGATACCACGCCATCTGTGCCTGTCAGGGGCCGCTGTGGGGGCTGGGGCCAGACATGTAAGATGCGGTATGGTATACGTCCGATCAGAATCCATGAGGGCATGTTTGATTGCTTAATTAGCCTGTTTTCAAAATAGCGATCATGTATATGGGATCCAGACAGGATAGAAATTAATGATTCAATCAGACATTGTCAGCAGCTTCTTCTTACAGCGAGGCCAGGGTCAAAGGCATTCTGCCAAGTGCATTATAGCTACCCCATTCGGCATTCATTTTGGATGTCGGGGCTCTCCGCAACGTTTCACGCCTGTACACATTCAAGGACATATCTTCACTCCACATGAGACAAGGGTTCCATGGAAGCAGTTGTCTCCAGATATAGGGCTCCCCTATTCAGGACAGAAGGGTAGGGAAGGTTAGAGAACAAAAGCAATCAAATAGGCGAGAGTTTCATTCAAGATTCTCTCTAGGTTTCACTTGGGTTGCGCCCGAAATTCAGTCGGAGGTTCTCTCTTGAATTGTTAGCTAGTTTGGTTCCCCGAGCCAAAGTGCAACAAGGATAGGACAGCTGCTGAATGATACTCACACACCAAGCCGGCCCTAAACACTATGCGACAAAAAGAAAATATAGCAGCAGCAGCTTCATATTCGTGATGTGCCCGGGCCTGCGCAAATCAAACGGCGAGCGCCAGCTTTCCCGTCCACAATGATGCAAGGATTGTCGCGACAGCGGGGGCAGGTTTTGACGTGGGCTGCGATCCAATCCAAATGCTGCTCCCGAATGGCATCCACGTGCTTCAATAAGGATCCATCAAGCCCAGCAGGCGTCAGATCCCACACCATGGGCTGAGCTCTGGGTCCTGCCATGCAGAAAGCTTTCCAACAATACCAAGCTGACAAGACATTGCTGATGGTATGCGGCAACTGCGTTCTGTCGGGGCCCAAAAGTAAATCCTGCTGGCAAGTTTCTTTATGTTGCCCGGCCCAAACCAGAACCGCTGCCTTCATGGAACCGCCGCCAAAATGTAAGCTGTCAGTGAGGTGGCGGAGAAGTGCTACCTCAACTGCAAAGAAACTCCGATATCGAGGTATGATGAAAAATCCATCTGCCTCGGATGAGTGGCACTGGAGATCTGATATGTGCCCAAAACTAGACTGAGGCCGCTTGAAGGACCAATTGCCCAAGAAGCATCTGCGACAAGCAGGGCACTGCTGCTCAACAAAATCTGCATACACATGGCCTGCATTCAGCGAATAGACCTTGTACCGGTTAGTCGTTTTCCCTGCTGACGCCGTATTGTTTGGCATGGTGGCTTGCGCAACAGGCTCCCTATCCTTCAAATCCTGGCCGCAATGACATTGGGACCTGGCGCTGGAAACGCGCGCCAAAGGGATTGTGGGGCAATGCTTTTGCAAATCTTTTATAGAGGCCAGAAGTGGCGCAACCGTGCGCTTTCCGCACGTGAGGGATGGCAAGTACTGAGCAAGCTTCCACACTACATTCTGCGCGGCATTTGCCTCCACAATGTGTTGGTGCAATGCCCAGGCTAGAGATCGCAACACAGGCCCTGCCAGCGGAATGGGCACGAGCTGAAGGACTAACACCGCTGTGGCGGCAGCGCTTGCATCAAGAGGTGCCAGAAGAGCTGCCCACGAAACATCCGCCATGTCTGAAAGGGGTATGCAAGTTGAAGTTTTCTAAGCTTGTGGCTGCGAAATTAATCCCCAAAAACTTGAAGCGGTGTTCTGATTTGAATTGCGTTGGTCTTGGGGTAGGACAGGTCAACGAACATGTTCAGACCTTAAGGAATCAAAACTTCTTCAAGTCTGGCTTACGGAACAGCTTTGTTTTAGCTGATCAGCCAACACAGCTGCCCAGGATTGTCAACGTCTATTTTCTTGCTTCGGGGTGCAAAATGAAGCAAGCGGTTCCAAGAACAACACTGCAACTGAAACATCGCATGTCATGGCCTGTGTCTGAGCAAGTTTTCCAAAACACGCGCCAAAACCTTCTGCCAAAAATTATGTTTCATGTTCAGCTGAAAGCTTATGCCTGCATGCGCAAGGACTCTGCCTGCAGGACCGTGCCTGGGACTGCGGTAGACCATCTTCGCGCACCCATGCTCCTGGCCACGTGGCATGTTCAGGTGAGAGTGGGCAACCCGAGGATTTGTTCTGGCGCGTGCTTGCAAAAGTCCCATAGCGTATGGTTTTCCCGTGAACCCGATCTTGGCGACTGGAATGCTGAATATGTGTGGGCTGGCGAAGACGCTGGCTATGTAACCATATTTTCCTGCCCGTGCGATTTGCCAGAGCTTGTCCCTGCCATGCAACGCAATGAGAATCCAACATATGCTTTGGACGGGTTTGGCTGTTTCAAATGAAACCACAGGATCTAAATCGGTTACCAAAGTTCTGCTCGTATGGGGAACTCAGAACCGGCTGCGCGAACCTGCGATTTGCTCTGACTTGATTGGCAGCCAATAACAAGGGAACGCCAATTATGTAGTTAACGGTCAGCGCATTCAAAACAGATTGGCAAAAGGGCAGAGGAAAGTAGCATACCTTGCTGCACCAACCTGGATACCATTACATGTCAGCCTGCTAAGGAAAAAGGATTCAACAGCCCCGAAATGTTGTCTCCTGTTCCAGCGCATAGGTGCGGTGTCTCAGCCTTGCGCGGGCAGGTGGATGAGACCACAGGGAAAAATGCCGGGAACCAAAAATTAATTAATCCAATAGTTATCACCCGTTGTTCCAACGTGAGGTTCCTGTCTGTGCTCTCTCCTTCCTTTTCTTCCAGCATCACAAGCGCAATAAGTATCAGTCACATTAATCGCTATCATGACCAGCCACCCCACGCCTCTCCGCCTCGCAGGAAGTTGAATCAAAACCTGTCCAGAGTGCGATCGACAAAGCGCATCGTAGATAACCAGTTGAACTGGACCAGCTGGCATAATTCTAGTATGATCTGGGGCACTTGATAGACTACAGCTGCCAGCTCATGCTATGGATGTCTATTGATGTTTGGTATTGTTTGGGTATTATTACATCTTGTTACCTTGTTTGCTATTGCGGTTAATCTGTCAACCCCTGTCCTAGCAAAGGCAGGGGCAGCGCCTGGGACCGCCCGAGGTGTGGAGCTTGTTTTCCCGCAGCGAATCTCGAAACTCGAATCTCGAATCTCGAATCTCGAATCTCGCATCTCGAATCTCGAATCTCGAATCTCGGATCTCGAATCTCGAATCTCGAATCTCGGATCTCGAATCTCGAATCTCGAATCTCGAATCTCGAATCTCGAATCTCGAATCTCGGATCTCGAATCTCGGATCTCGAATCTCGAATCTCGGATCTCGGATCTCGAACCTCGAACCTCGAATCTCGAACCTCGAATCTCGAACCTCGAACCTCGAATCTCGAATCTCGAATCTCGGATCTCGAATCTCGAATCTCGAACCTCGAATCTCGAATCTCGAATCTCGGATCTCGAATCTCGAATCTCGAACCTCGAATCTCGAATCTCGAATCTCAAATCTCGAATCTCGAATCTCGGATCTCGGATCTCGGATCTCGAATCTCGGATCTCGGATCTCGAATCTCGGATCTCGAATCTCGAATCTCGGATCTCGGATCTCGAACCTCGAACCTCGAATCTCGAACCTCGAATCTCGAACCTCGAACCTCGAATCTCGAATCTCGAATCTCGGATCTCGAATCTCGAATCTCGAACCTCGAATCTCGAATCTCGAATCTCAAATCTCGAATCTCGAATCTCGGATCTCGGATCTCGGATCTCGAATCTCGAATCTCGGATCTCGAATCTCGAATCTCGAATCTCGAATCTCGAATCTCGAATCTCGGATCCGTTGTCAAGTGCGTTCTGAAAAAAAAACACACTGATTCTGTGATTCTCTTCCTCCCGGGCGAGGTGCATGGCACTCTGTCCAGCGACAGCCACTGAAAGCATCAGTGGATTCATGTGCTCTCGATGGGTTTCTCGCTCCGTCCTAGCTACAAAAATGAAAAGCAAAGCTTCAGGAAGACGCATTGGAAAGTGCTCAGAAAGCATTGTCATCACCCAGGTGGGCACCAAATGCCACCACTCTTGAGCCAAGCTTCAGCAACGAGGAACTGGTGTTCCGTTGCGAACGGTTCACAAACCCGCCTGAAAGCTTCCCAGGTCCGCTATCATGATCAAGCTCTGCCCCAAGATGGTCATCTCGGAGTGCCAAAGATAGTGGTGCCTGACGTTGCCATGAGTTGGCCATGTTCATACGAGGTGTCACACTGGGGTGTTATGGGAAATTGTGGGAACATGAAACTCTCCACCTCTGGCATCCTGAGCTGAATTCGAAACAAGCGGCCAGGAAGCCAATCAACGGCCCAAGTAGCTGCCATGGGATCGGAACTCGTTGCATTGCGCAAGCAACTGAAAGGTATTCATCCCCACTTGAGCTGAAATCAAGCGAAAGTCGAGCGAGTGGAAAACACTGACCTAGCCCCACGAAGGCTCGCTATCTCCGCATCCTCCTAGGCAAGTGATAAGTATGCTCATAGGCTTGCAGTCAGATTTTTTTGTGCTGGCTAGATGAGAAAAAATCAGTGGATTGATTGCTATTGACCGTGACCATAATCCTGAATCGTCCTCATGATTGGAGATTGTTTGCAAGTCCAATTCATTCACTCATGTTCATTCTGACGCTGTGAGTCTACTGATATGCCACCTCAACAATCACAGGCCTGCCATGCTGAAAGGACTCCATCCTGAGGCACCGCGGAATCTGAATGACTCATTGACTTCGACCGCGCGTGCTGCTGTCCCCTGTCCATCCCTGTCCCTTGGTCCCTTCTCTTCACCAAGGTTCACATCGGACATCAGCAAACATCTACCCTTGACACATGCTGAAACCAGCTCAAACGCAGCTCTTGAGGAAGGAATGACCTTGGCCGGACTATCTCTGCAGGCACCGGAAGATTCCAAACTTGCAGTTCTATCGATCCGGCGAGTAGCTGGAAGTAGAAACGCACTCCAGGACTGCTGTCCAACCTTGACAAATCAAATGCTCCACAACGATGGGCCCAGGAATCGTTGCCTCGATCTACCTGCAGTGTTCTCTCTGTGTCTGTTCGTTGTGTCTTTCCTTATCTGCAACTGAGGCACATCTGGCACAACCTTGGCTGCAGCTTGCCATGGGAGGCCAAAACGTGCTGTCGACTCTCGAACACCTTTGTTGCGTTCCAAGATTCAGGAGTGGCTGGAGCAAAAGGAGCAGATAGAATGACCCAGGCCTCAAAGCTGTGCAAAGCTTTGCCAAGTTGTCAGGTCTTTAGCTTGGGCTAAAAGCTAAAACGTAGCAACAAAACATCAAAATTGAAGCTCCTACCAGGTCCTAGATGCTTCTGAAGTTGAAGGGAAGCTCAACAGCCTTGCCAGCTGAGGGCCAGGCTAAGGTGCATTGGGCCAGCATGCTGGAGAAGCGAGCGCTAGGGCAAAGAAGACATATCAAGTATCCCATCCTTGAAGCTGCGTCAGCTTGGCCGGGCAGTGGCACAAAGCCTTTGAGCACCATCAACTTGGTACCACTAACCCAACAGCCACATGGATTCACATCATGCAATCTCCCAAGGCTCGTAGTGCCAGAGACTGCTAAAAGCAGCAGTACTGCCTTGGCATATCTCAGAGTCTCATAGCCACGAGGCTGATGCTACTAGCTCATCACGAATTGAAAGGATACAATACACGGATGCACACACACAGAGAGATACATGGCGAAATCCGCTTAAACATGCACCCCACCTACATCACCTCCATGGCGGCTGGGTTGGGTGAGAAAGTTGCTACCTCTACGATTGCACCTTACTTTTTCACAAAGCGTATCTGAAGGGGGTTGAAAGTTGAAAGTTTATGATGTTGCCACTGAAATTCATTTTGATGATGATGACGATGCTAATGACGTTGGCATGGACGTTGATGGCGTCACTTCGATGGTGAGGGAGCACATTCCGGCGATGTTGATGATGATGATGATGATGATGATGATGATGATGATGATGATGATGCTGGTGATGATGATGATGATGATGATGATGATGATGAGGAGGAGGAGGAGGATGCGCGCACGCATGCATGCACGCGCGACTAGGCATACCGCATGCCTATTGTATGTTATGAAGTCTTTGAGTCTCATCATGTCTGAGAGGTCCGGGCGAACAGGAGCACTGGAGATGTCCACAGAACGAGGGGCACCTGCAGCTCAGCAAATGGAAATCCAAGTGCAGATTCACAAGCCACACCTTGCCACGCCTCCAGCAGAGTCCCGGAGACGAAAATCATCAAAAGCATGCCGCCCCCAGCCTTGCAGAACCACACATTCAGTCCGTCATCCAGTCATCCCATACCTCTTTACAAAGCCAGTCCAGTTTAGCCCAGGAAAGCCGGAGGAAAACTACAGCAATCAAGTCTCCGCAATAGCCTGCAGCACTCCGTCGACACCGGCAGTTGCAAGCAAATACCTAGCACAGGCGGATGCACAGGCTATGACAAGCGCAAATATGCGCAAATCACCAAAACTTGTTGCAATTTCTCAGGCTAATTCACCAGGGCTGCGGGTCTTGCTGGCAAAAAGTTTCAAGGAGCCAGTTGTCAGAATGGAAATCCAAGACAATGAATCTTTGCTCAAACTTCCAAGTTCTGGTCTTTTGTCAAGCTTCCCCCGAGATGGGATGGCTGGTAAATCTAGTAACAACGTCTCAAACAGCATTCTCAAATATTTTCAAAACAGCTTTCTGATGGAGGCTTTGAACATTTGTCCATGGACATCCTCTTCCGCCAAGTGCCTTCCCAGCAACCCCACCATTCTGCTTTTTCTCTACTGCAGCCAACTGAAGTCTGTGGCAGTTGGTACTGCGTATCGCTGCAGTTGAAACGGTTCTCGCTTCGAAGTGATGTCGCTCCAATCTTGGACCGTGCGACATCATAAACGGATTCAAACAAGTAAAACACACATTGATCGTTTACATCATCGTCCATCTTGAAACGATTGCTCTGCAAATTCTCGCAGTCTTTTAGGGAAATTCCTCCTCTCCCTTGCCAACTTTGTTGGACGTCAACTCTGTTTGCTCTTCCTCATCGATAGGTGCTGGCAACATGGTGGGTCGAGCCCCGCCCATGCTGATGATTCGGGCCTGCCAAAGTCGCACAGACAAGCATAGCTGCTTGGGCTTCTTGGCTTTTGCAGCAACGCAAACGGAAATGCAATCGGCAAAGCTTTGTTGATTTCTGTTTTCAATAATTGGTTTCAGATTGCAATTGTTTGATTGCATTTCTCTGGGTTTCTGTTGATTTCTCTTGATTTCTGTCGATTTCTTGGCGCCTGAGCTAGAGCTGCGACGGCCAGCATCACGCTGGTGATCTCAGGAAGCAACAAGATCAACAGGGTATGTCCCCGCAAGGTGTGAGACTTGATTTGATCATCTATGACTGGGCCCCTTGCAAAGAAGGAAGTGGCTGCACCGAGCTTAAGCATCAAGGTCAAAACCACGATGATATTCAAAGGCAGGCGGTAAAGGTTGTAGATTGTTGCCCTTTTCGACCTCGAGTAGCGGACGAAGACCCGAAGGAAAAGCCATCCAAAGCGATGTCACAATGGTTGAGTTTGAGGCCATCCTCCTTGAGGACCAGACTCTGGTACTATTTGGCCCTTCATAGTGCCCATCATGGGGAAGTACAACCCAACGCACATTTCGAAGACAAAGAAGGCTAGCCTCACGACCGGCCCGCGGCCCTCCATGTCTTGAAGGTTCAATGATCAAAAATGCTCAAAGTACTGCATGATGTTTGCATGATGCTTGCTGCTTCTTCCAAGCAACAAGCGAACCGATACGGACTCTGTCACTAAAATGGTGGCATGGCACACAGCCGAGGCCAAAAGGGTATAGAGCCCTCAGGAAAGGGAACTCGAGAGCAACCCGTGAGTAAACACACAAACATACACACATAATCACATACAGGTCACATGCACACGCATGGGCACATCTTCACACCCCGCCTTACACAGCAAACAATGTGGTAAAGATTGGAAAATGACAACATCAAGGGATTTGACAGACTTTGCAAGGCAAGGTGCCAACTCTTTCATTGGTCATCCGATGTCCAGCCAGTGAAAAGCACCGGCTACCTGGTCATGTCCATGGAGTCCATGTCTTGTAATTGATGCCTTTTTGAGACCGGAAGGCCCATTCGCAAATGGTGGACATTGATTTCTTTGCAGTCACGATGATAGACTTACAAGACTGCGAATCTGTGGGAAAGTAATGGAAGGTAGGTAAGTAAGTAAGAAAGTAAAACATAGTAAGGCACCCTTAAAACATAGTTTCACTGGAATTAAGATTGCCTTCTCAGAGAGATCATTCACGCAGCAAATCAGATAAATCAGGGCAGAAAGTGGGGCATCTGGGAGCAGTACGTACGGAACTTGCACATCCCCAGCTGAGCAACCCGACCCAGCATACACATGATCATGAATCCCGAGAAAATGTGCCCAAAGGGAGGATCTGGCTCGCCCTCCTGCGTCAAGCTACCCGTGGCACGTCAGCCCCATGTTTCTGCAATGCCCCAATGTCACAACAGTGCTTTATCAGTTTTATCAAAAAGTAAATGTATGCTTTACATTGCTTTCTACACCCTATTTTTGCATTTGGGGTCTCCAAGGGCTGTTGTGCCAACAAGCACGAGCAAAATCGACAAATTTGAGTTTGATCTGAAAGACAAGAAAGTTCAACTCATTGCCACATCACACATGCCAACTGCCCAGTCTCCTCCATCAGCACAGGTGTCCAATTGAAAACAAAGATAAACATAGAAGATTCGAAGAGACAACCTGTGCTTCGCACCGTGAAATCTGAAGGGTCCCTCTTTGATGCTCAAGAGCCTCGTCGATCTCATCACACTGACCCTTGGTCGCTTCATACAGCTACAGAATGCTACTGACTTTTTGATCTTTTGGGGGGCCAGGGATTGCACCCCCTCAAGAGCCTCTGAGAAATCGAAAAGATCAGGGAAGTTGTTATCCCAATTGGGTCAAGTGGTCAGTAAATGCCAAGGCCACCAGTAGTTTCCGCCACGGGGCACACCAGGCCACAAAGACCAATCAAAGGCTGTGCGATGACCCTTGGTCAGCATGGCAGTTCATCCTATGATCGAAGGAAGTTTGGAAGTCAAACGTCGGACATGGAAAGTTGTAGCAGGTTCCTCAGAACAGATGTCAGAGAACTAGACAGATAGCAATCGCGCGAAATGCTTTGTTTCTTCAGTTTTGTGCCCCAGGACGCAGTAAAGCAGCGGTGCGGAAATCATTGGTCAAAGCGCGAAACAAAAATTGCACGCGGCCATGGTGAGAAGCGCATTTACGATCGTGCCTTTGTTTTTTTAGTCGAGATGTTCAAAAAGTTTATGCCGCCGTGGCGCGAGGCATTGCTTCGCAAGAAGCTGAGGGTCCCGCCAAGTGAGACAGATCGAGATCGACAGAGTTAGGTAGTCGGTAGAGATGGATAGAGATAGAGAAAGAGATAGGTACATGATGGACAGCTGGACTGACAAATCGATCGATAGATAGTAAATTTAGTGCACCAGCAGACAAAGACATCGAGAAAGACATCAGCCCACAAAAACACCAGCACAGAAACACATCAGCAAACAAAACACCAGAAGACAAAAGAGACGAGGGTTTTACGACGTTTTACTCTATAGGTTCTGAACGTTTCTGAGCCACGTCTTTTTTCTTTGGAACCATATTTGAAGATTATGGCAAAACCATTTCATAGATTTATGATGTAAGCAGTAACCAAAAGTGGTTACAACACCACCTGGAAGACAAAAAGCACCGGCCCACAAAAGCATTTGTCCACAAAAACGCGAACACAGAAAATAGCAGCCCACAAACACAAAAACACCAGCCCAATAAAACCTCCGGTCTTTGATCGATTTACCATCCATTCATCTCAGCCAACCTTCTCCTTCTATAGGCTTCCTATTCTGGAAATTTCCGCCACCACCTTGGGCGGTACTACTGGTACCAAAACTGTACGATCGCTCGGGGACCATCAACATGTTTCAACCTCTTTCAACATCTTTCAACATCAGCGATGCGATCAGTCCAAGTGTCAGTTGTGCCGCACCCATCAAGCCATCATTCTTGCTGCCCATGTCCTCTACAGCTGCACAGCACAGATTTTTTGACTGTGTGGTTTTGTTTTGTTTTTTTGTCACTGTCTAGCAGCTCAAAGCCCTTCAGAATGCCAGCCCTCCAGCTAGTGGGTCCTTTGAGGACTGCCCATAGTTTTCAGACCAAGAAGATATCAAAAAGGCGAAGCAAATGACCTCAGTCAAATCAGCTCAGCAGCTAGCGAGGATAACCGAGACGAAAACATCTGAGTTTGGTGCAAGAAAAAGGTTTGCTGTCACGAAGGGTGCGGTGTAGCCTCCGTAGTGGATGCCTTTGCCACACCAGGACCACTGCCATGTTTAAGCATCAGAAACTGGGAATTACCTCCACAGTTTCCATGTCCGCTGTGCTGCATCCGAGTCACTGCCAGACAGCTGAGTTAGCGGGAATATGTCTGCAGTGTACTGCCCCAGTTGCCCAGCCAGAATGGCCACCAAGCTGTTTCCAAAGAAGGCAATGGAGAAGGATGCGCTTAGCCTCCAAAGCCAACTGCTTGTTTCAAGCCCCGTTCCGGGTTGCCCATCCACTTTCGAGCATTCCCAAGTTGCAGCGCAAAGAAGGCAAACGGGAAAAAATGACAAAAGCGTTTGCACCATTTCCAATTGCTCTACCGAATTCCAGCCCCTCAAACCAGCCCTTGAGCTGAATCGCAGCTGATAGAAATTACGTGGTAGCTCACCACAAATTTATCTACATCGACGTACCTACCTACCTACATGCCTACCTACTTTTCTGCCTATCTATCTACCGATCTACCGATCTATCCATCTATCGATCTATCGATCTATCTATGGAATTCTATGGGTCTACGGGTCTACCGATCTAGCTTTGTGGAAAAAGTCTTTCTGATCTGATCTCTCTATCCATCAGCTGTCCAGCTTAGCCAAGGGGCTGATCACCAAGGTAACCACGGGCGGTATGTTCAGACACCAGCCACGAATCGAACCTTGGCTGCACTGAATTCATGCATGTTTTTCAGCTACGCGAAGGGGACTCGTGCTAAGGAAAATGTGCGAGGCACATGCATGCAATACCAACGAATGTTTCACCTGCATTCGATTCGGACACCAGTATTGTGCATGAATCCTTGCATGCATGTGTGGGCATACGCATGTGCATACGTTTTGGTGGGCTCAGAAATGGAGGAACCCAAATTCCCAACACTACTCTAAGTCAAGCAACCATTTCGGGGTATGCGTGTTGCAGGAAATCCCTCGACCATTTTTGCAACATTCAAACGTGTATGCATACAAACCCACATGTCCCTGTGTGTGTAGGGGTGCCTTGTCTAATGTCTTTTCTTTCCATTACTACTTGCAGTAAAACAACATGCAAATGCCCGCTTTTTATATTCCTACGTCGGTACATGCGTCATATTTACGTGTAGAATTCATGGTCGCACCTTTTTCAAGGCATTGCCACTCTGCCACATCTGGGCGTTCCGATTGAAAGCAGGCTAACGCATCTCAAAGAGCTCTAGAAACCAGCCGAAAGCTGCTCGTAGGCACGCCGAACTTGGCGGAACTTTTCGGCCGCCTCTTTGCTGCCCTGGTTTTTGTCTGGATGGTATTGCCTTGCCAACTTCCGGTAGGCTGCACGGATTTCACCGGAACAAGCTTGCGGGGAGAGACCCAGAGTGCGGAAGTGCTGGTCTTGAGAAACTGCTTTGGTCCCGCTTTGCCAAGACTTTTCTGCGAATGGGAAGCTGGTTTTTGGGTTCGTGCGACCTCGGTATCCGCCATCTGAAGTGAAGTGTGCGTTTGCACTGAAGAGAGGTACTTGAGAACCAAAAACTAAACCTGGAGTTGGTACTTTGAAGTCGTTGGACTCTGAGAAGCTTTCTTTTCGTTTAGCTTCAGCGGGGTCAGATTCCTGAGCCTTGGGTGCTTGAGACCATCTTTCAGCCAGTCCCCCAGACCACGTGTTGAAACCAACGGCTGTTGCAAAGGGAGCAGGCTTTGAACTTGGTGGCCGGGCTGCTTGATCTGCTTGAGCTGCTTGAGCTGCTTGGGCTTGGCCAAGAAGTTTCGCCACCTGACCTCCACTTGCAAAGTCGATGGCTGTACCACCGTTGGCAGTTTTCATCAATGCATCTGCCTTGAAGTCCAGCAGAAGTCGGCACATGTCCCGGCTCCCGTAGCATGCAGCTTCCATTAAAGGTGTCTCCTCGTTAAGCTCATCCGCGGCATTTGGATCTGCACGACCCTCCAGGAGACATGAAACAAGGCTGAGCCACCCAGGCTCGGGCTCTGTCTCCAAGGCTGCACGGACGGCCAGAATCAGAGGAGTCTCCCCCAGGACATTTTTGGCCTCCAAATCTGACTTGCAATGCTGCAAGTAGGACAGGATGGAAGCACCAGTTTCACTGATGGAAGTAGCTGCAAGGTGCAATACGCTGTTGCCATCCCCATCTTTCAACAACAGGACCTCTGAGCACGTGCTCAGCACCTCCTGAACTTTGAAGTCGTTCTGCTCCTTGATGGCTTCCAGCAAGGCTCGGTAGGCTACCTTGGAATCACGCGGGGACTCCTTCGCATCGCCTGGATCCACTTTCTTCGTTCTTTGGCACAGAACCCCGATTTCAAGCCCAGGACACGGAACCGGAGCCTGGGAAATGTGGGAAGAAGTTGAAGTCTCGAACAGCCGCTGAAAATCGTTCCCAGTGATCCCTGAACGTCTATCAGCAACGCTCTGCAAATCTTGTTGTTGATCTTCATGCAATTTCAGAAAAGTCACCACTTTGGGCTCTCGCATTTGGTTTAAATCCACTGACATGCGTCAACAGTTGGCAACCACAGGAGGCTGCACCATGCAAAGTTTGTCATAAGGCGCAGTTCGAACCATGGCGTGCCAGTGTGTCACATGCACCCTGTATGATCTGGTTAGATTCAACCTTGTGAGAATTTGAGAGTGGACTATTCACGTGACCCAGTGCTGAGCTTCACCCTCAGTGTTTGATTTCAACTTTCCCTCAGCTAGATTGACACACTGTGGTGTCAAAGGGAGTCATAAGGTTTGCCTTGATGGTGAGGTGAGCCAGCTGGCAGGCAAATGTTGGCAAACTCTCTTCCAAGCCGAGGCGAAACCATCTTTACCACCTACAAGTTCAATAACGGCTACTATTCTATTTCGAAACGATTGATTATTCTAAATTGATACTTTGTTGACCTATCAGCCACTATTCACCATTTAAATTGTAATATTGCCTTTGCGCACAGCCAAGCGTTTCTGTTTCGGACAACGCCTGTGCTTCTCTTGGGATAGCACACCGGTGTCCAGCACTGGGGTAGCTTGGGACTGGTGACCTCCAATGACCTACTGGACTGTGGAGAGGGATGAGCAAATGAATATAATGAGCGTGTTTGTACATATGCCTCAAAAAAAGAGATAGATAGAAAGATAGATAGACAGACAGAAAAATAATGAGATATGTGCACATACAGGCTAACAATGAAATCGTGTAGTGACATCTGTGAACTGCGAGCATTCGTGGCCAAGGTGTCCGAGAAACACGCTGAAGAGGAGCGACGTGGCGATACCGCCGGTGATTCGCCCGAGCATCAGCATTCCAAACGACTTGAAGTGCTTCGTTAGACAAGACCTCGCCATGAGGGGTTGAAGTTCAGTGGGGAAGCGGCAAAGAAGAGCAATGCAATGCCAGGGCCAATGTCATTCTAAGCTTGAGGCAGGAAGTAGAGCAAGCAGTACAAGCCCTGAGCAAAGCTGTGAAAGCTTTGAAGCATAGACTTGAGACACCGTCTGAACAGCCAACCGTTGCTGCATTCCAAGTGGCTGCAAAGTTCCGGCGACCATATTTGTCTGCCAGCGACCCAACAAAAGTGCCGAAGACAGCACTGCTACCGAATCCGGCCACGAACAAGGAGGCATTCTCCTCTCGAGTAAATCCTCAGTCTTGCAACACACAGCTGCACATGTATCCGAAGGTCTGATTCTTCCGAAGGTCAGTGCCAATCTTCATTTTTGCTGGAGCACGGGCATCATCAAAATATATACGATACCAGCCAAGCCGCCATATGAAGCATAGAGAGCATAAACAAAGGGCCCTTGAAGCCAATCTGCCATCATTGCACACAAATAGGCCTCAAGGATGGCAACACTCCAGTGATCACCACGAGCTGCACCCTTTTCTTGTTTGGTATATAGTACATATCCATCCCGTGAAGATATTGATCAAGTCTGATCTAGTCTAAACACATCACTTTTTCAAGAGCGCTGGATGCTGATAAGTAGCTGCAAGGTATGTCCGCTGCAGCCGACTTAATCCATCAAACGATGTCGTTGACACCTCTGGCAGCTTCGATTTTCCAGAACTTGCGTGCAATGATTGTGCTTAAGTGCACTGGGAAAATGGACCGATCGCACTGGTCGTTGTTGACAGCACATGAAAGCACAACCCTTCCGAGGCAGCAGCTAAGCCCTTGATCATGGCCAGGCTGGACTTGTCACCAAAAATTGCCAAAGCCGTGGCCAATGCTCCAACCTGATTCACAGCATCATCAAACTGCACCAAGTGAGTTGATTGGACACAAGAACTAATTTCTGTACTTATCATCGGTACGTACCTGTCGTTTCCAAGTTCTGGACGCCGATGCATCCGTACAAGAAGCTTGTGGCCAACATGGCTAAAAAGGATTCGTCACAGCAACTTTGCGCATGTAACCGCTAAAAGCCAGCTTGCTAAGCCTTGCTTCTTTGAGCAAATGGCTGCAGTTCTTCCGTTCGAAGTCCACTTGCCCAAGCAACTCAACAATCTTTTCAACCGGCGAAACGATGAATGGCAACGACCAAGTGAGTCAATAGCTTGTTTCTGATGTTCCCAAAAATGACATAAACCAACCCACCCAAGGAGAAGCCCAATGTGATCGCAAAGTGTGCGCTGTGTTGCAGCCAGGCTACGCATAACGAGACAAGCCGCTGACATGCAAAAGGTGTCGAAATCCCGACTGCTTCTCAGCACTCACATGCCTCTCCGCCGGCTTTCTCAGGCGCCGCGAAAACGTTCGCTCAGAAAACAGTTTGCCTATGCAAATCACCGGTCTTGACGCTGCCAAGTTGCCAAACAAAAAATAGCATGGAGACCATGACCTGAGGGGAAGCACAAACACAGAAGAAATCGAATGAAAAACACAGTGTCTTCCATCAATCTATCCCTATGGCACTCGCACAACACCCAACTTGCCAAGGTCAAGACCACGTAGACCATGGCCAAAGTCAAGAAATATTCCTTGCCAAGTTGTGTGGACGTTGTCTGGACATGCCTAAGGCCCAAGTCCTTTGGGTGTGTAGCCGAGTTGCCACGATGCCATCTACAATGCGCATTGGAGACAGCCCAGTTCTGAGTCAAAGCGAAGGCTTTAAACATAACATTTCGCCAGAACTTCCCTGATGGGAACTTCATGGAACTTCCCTAAAGATAGAAGCAACTCACCGAGTCTGAAGGAACTTCTGCTTGCAGTTCTGTGTCGTCTCCAGAAGCATCTGTGACTCGTCCCTTTCAACTTGCCGGAGAAGCCAGGTCTGCATCCTAGCATGGCAACGAAGAAAATGACATTGCTGACATCATCGTGTTCTCAGTGTGTGTTCACCACACTCCAACAGGATCCAACAGGCTCCTGCCCAGTCCAAGCAAAATAAGTGTAGGAATAGCAATGTGGATCATGTGCATAAAGATGGCACCTGAGTACGAGGCTTGTGATGCCCCATGCTGTAGCTCCAAAGGCTCCAACCAGCTCTGTTGCACCTTTTGGAACTTTCTCGTCAAGCCACGCTGGTGGCTGTGCCGCCAACAAATTGCTCCACAGAGTGCCTTCCAAGTCAAGCTGCGAGCAGCTGCAAGCAGAAGGTTTTTTTGAAAGACCCTCACAGCGAATCGAACAGGAACAGAAGGGATCACTCCTCAACAATTCGAGCAGTGGCACCTGAAAATGCATTGGGAATTTGGAGGAGCGACTCTCACGGGCTGCCGTACCTTGCCACGGTGAGAAAAAATGCTTCACCATCAGAAAATCAAAATCTCGGCTGCCCGGCGTATTGCTGCCGTGAAGGCCACTCCAAAGCAGACCGTCAGAGCCACCAAGCCCAGCCCAAAGTGCATCCCTGCAACCAACGGAACTGCGACACTTTCAGAAGCTTGTCATCCGATCATGTTGGTTCCCTATGGTTCCTATGGTTCCCTTGCGCATTAAGGTCTCAGGAACTTAAGTGCTACAACTCGCACTTGAATGCACACCCCTGTCCACTGCAGCGCCTTGGAAACATGTGTATTTGTTGGTGGAAACTTGATCAACCATGGGTCAAAAAGAACGTCAGAAGCTATGTGAGAGCCCTGTCAACAAATAAGCGAATGCAACCACACGCACTAGCGCGTGATAGTGCATATAGATACACAGTGGCACATACGAACACAAACAGACAAACAAACAAACAAACAAACAAACAAACAAACAAACAAACAAACAAACAAACAAACAAACAAACAAAACAGAAAAAAAAAACAAACAAACAAACATACATACAAACATACAAACAGATATTCGGCTACAACGCGTAGATATGTGCGCGCATGTGTACATGAATAAAATGTTTGCAAGAGTTAATGAACAAATACATTAGAATTAATTAATGCATGCATATATATACATGCACAGATCAAAGTGTGGCCTCTTGGTGGGTGAAGGCCATCATGAGCTGGATTAGGTCCTTTTCCATGCGGCGGCCACTCTGCTTCTCCCCACAGCTGCTTCAGTACCTCTTCGACAACAAATTTGGCCAGGCAGCATGACACAATTTCGATGCAACATCTGCGTTTGGATCCGTCAAACCGTTCTCGCTCATCCAACTCCTAGCTGGTGCCAGCTCTCGAAAGTTGGGGTATGACTAGGACCTGCCATGACCCGCCATGACCCACCATGACCCACCTCCATCAGGTCTCGCTTGTCTTTCTTGGTCTTCTTCTTGCTGGGCTCCATCAATGGCGCCTTAACTCCGTGACTTCACCCCTCAGCTGAACAGTAAACCCCTTGCAGCTGAGCAACATCACTACCTGAGAGGCTGGGACACATCACCAGGGCATGCAATGCAGCTGGGATCGGCCTCCTTCATCTAGACCCATGAAGCCCGGTGAAGACGCGTACGCCCCTGAAGCCTTGCAACTTCCACAGCCCTGAAACTGCACCGTGCAAAGAGATCAGACACAGAGTCCTTCGCCTGAGATATGAGCACGCTCAGGAGCAAGCATACTGGACCTGAGAAACTTCAACCCGTGCACTTCACACACAATTGCAGCCGTAGAATATGACGAAAACCAGTACGCCAACTTGCTGACCGTGACATTGTGCAACCCTCGTTGTGCGAATGTTTGTTTAGCCAGTGCTGCTAAGCCACGTCTCGACATCTCCCAGAGGGCAACGCAGCAACGCGATCAGTAAATCAGATGATGTCAGGTGATGCTTCGGATCGATTTCCAACCAGCTGTCTTGTGGACTTTGGCTTAAAGACATCTCAATGGCTCTGCATGGTGCTGCATGACACATCTAAATTATCCCAAATTCTGCATTTGACACAACGGTGCGTACTTGGATTCAAATTGCTGCGAAGCCCACTCCGAGCGGCACTAAGCTCCAAACATGCACTGGGCATCACTGGGCCATAAAACGAAGCTTGGCGAAACATCACATGGCACGTGGCCACAGAGGGAGGGCCAGGGCCAGGACCTGCCGCTTTGCGTCAAGCCTAGGCGCTTTGCACTGCGCGTCCTGCATCAGTTGGCAGTTCCAACTGTGAAGCATTGCGAAGCTGTGAAGAACTTCCAAACTTTTCCAAACGGATGAAGATGGGGAAGGGAAATGAAAGGAAGATGAGTAAGAGAAATGAAGGGAATAGGAAGTTCTACACAGTTCTACCTACACCGTCCTCGCTTTTTGGGTCTGGTCAGATTTAGCACAGGCCTGCGAGGGATCAGTTTCAGCAGAATACAAAGCCTTCTCTCGATGCACCATGTGGAGTTGGCCTCTTCCCAAGAGCGCTTGTAGTAGTTGATCCAGGCTTGTGCTGACAACAGCTCTTGCTCCTGACACAGCTTGCCGCAGGGAATCCCGTAGACAAGACTTGTTCGCAGTTTCCTTACCAGGTACCCACAACTGATTCTTTTTCTGCTTGACAAACGGCCAACCACTTGTGTAGGCACAATGCGCTTGGCCACGAAACCCACCCTACTAGCACTTACATCACTTACATCACTTACATCACTTACATCACTTACATCACTTACATCACTTACATCACTTACATCACTTACATCACTTACATCACTTACATCACTTACATCTATCTATCTATCTATCTATCTATCTATCTATCTATCTATCCATCTATCTATCTAACGATCTATCTATCTATCCATCTAACTATCTATCTATCTATCTAACGATCTATCTATCTAACGATCTATCTATCTATCTATCTACCTATCCATCTATCTATCTATCTATGCATCGATCTATCTATTTATCTATCTATCTATCTCTCTATCTATCTATCTGTGCGTATGTCTGGAGGTGGGTGTGCACAGTAGACGACGCGTGCAGGGAAGTGGCTGAACAAGAAGTCAAGAAATTGGTGGAAAAGTAAAAGGATGGTTTTGAAGCAAACGAAGCTCCACGTGCAAGTTTGGATGTCCGAAATCTCTCCCTGGGAAAGGAAAAGTCAGGAAATTGAGGGAAAGGGAAACTTTTGAACCTCTGGAAATTCAAAAGAAGAAGTAAGCAGGTAGCCGACTGTTTCTGCTAGAGGATGCTACATGCAGGACCATGATGGCTGAATTTGTGGTGATGGCAAGGAATGTTGATCCTGCTAAGGCTCGAGAGTCTTATCAGTTCCTGTGTGGGAGGTTTTTTGGGGTCGCAGCTAGGAATCTATTCCTACAGCACGACAATGCCGAGCTGCTCTGTCAGGTTTGCGCAGCATTAGCCTATAACTTTGCATGTATTAAATCACAAATATCTATACTCTGTGTATCTCTGTGTATTTCTTCGAGGGTGCAAATGTACAAAAACAGAAGTTGCAAAGATTTCGCTGCTGTATTTTTTTCAAATTCGGCCTGCCTTCTCTGTGTTGCTGGTCTTGCTCTGCGCCAGCTCAACTTGCAGACTGTGCACCTGACAAGTATTGTTGGCAAGTGTAGCACTTCGACTACGAAGCCATACTCCCACTTGCACTTGCACCCTGCCCATCCCCGCCCTCGTTTATTAGTCCAAGGTACTTCGTTCTCCAGCTCGGCCAGCTTCTCCGTAGCGGATTTCGAATTGACAATCTGCGGTTGCAAAAATTGGACCAACACTTTGCACAAGCTTTAGGACAGCCATCACATCATTCGGCAAATGGTTTGAGGCATTGACCGGTTTTGTCTGGATCTTTTTGGCAGATGCTGCAAAGTTCCTAAGAGAACTACGAGGAAGGAAAGGAAGTCCCCACTCCACGCTGAAACGCAATTACCGGAAGCTTGACACTGTTCGGTGGACACATGCCGATTGTGGGACAAGCACATCAAGCATTTCACAGCCAACACCACGAATTCCCACAGACAACAGTACGAATTCTGCAGCCATGGTGCAGCGTCGACCTGTCATGAACAAGCATGGTGAAACATGCACAAACACCACATCATCACCAAATCCTTCAGTGCAGCCGTCTGAAAACTTGCCGGAAAAAACATGGAATCCTCGAAAGCTGACTGAATCGGAGAAAGCCTCAGGAAGTTCACCCGTGTGAAGTGGGCCATGGCTTTGAAGTTCTGAGATTGGTACGTAGCCACCACGGCTGTGCGTGAGTTGCCCTGCAAGGCTTGAGACAAGAGCATTGTCACCTGCCATGGGGAACGGATCCAAGGAACAGGATTGCGGACTGTGTCTGCAACACGGTGTGAAGTTGAACATCTGCAAGCTGCATCTCTGGAACCCTGAAATCTGAACATCTGCATGCCCACAGCTGGTTGAAGAAGTTCTTCAACCCGCCTTGGAATTCCTGAAGTCTGAGAGGTTGTTGCTGGAAAGTCCACCTCACAAGAATGCAGTGCAAGCGCAGTGCAGGCGCTCTGCCAGCTGCTTAAGCTCGGCCTTGGGAGATCTTGGTGATGAGATGAGCCAAGTGGAACAAAGACGTGTTGATGAAGCACATCTCCTTGTACCTTTGAGGGGCAGGTCATGTGTCAGGTCAACAGGTCCCTTGAAAATGCTTCACATCTCCAACTCTCTGAGAGATCCACTGTAGAGCCCCAGGATGATTCCCCAACCGTTCACGTTCTTCGCGACCGGCCAGGTCCACAAAAGTTACAGCGCCTGTACCGAAGCCCAGTGGGAACCTGCCTATTCTGCTCCGTTTTACATGACTGGTAGGCTCCTCAAGCCCCTCAAAGCCCTGCCCCCTGAGGCCGTGGCTCATGCAAGAGCCACCACCGTCGTCTGCCGGTGGTGGCGCTGCAATGGTCACTCGCCGCTCCTTTCCTCGTGCTTGCGGGGGTGGTGGAGGTCCTGATCAAGAAAAGGCTCAGCAGCTTTGAAAAGGAAAGAAGAAGCAAAAGACAGCGAAAGAGAATCACTGCTGATCTCCGGCAGACAATTCACACACCATCAAGCCTGATGGTTGTTCGGGTTCTTCGCTGGTCTGCTCATACCTTGGGCAAGTTTTGCAAGGGCACTGAAAGTGCCTCAAAAAAGATCAAGAAAGTGCGACAAATAGGACAGATGGGCAAAGCAGCAAGGCTTAGTCCCGAGCTTAAAGTTGAAGAACGCATGACTGCGAGATGAGCGGGAGTTCCTGCACAAGATTTGATCACCACATGATTCTCGCACTCCTGACTGGAAATCTTTGATCCATGACATTCTGCGCGCGGCACGACATGACTCAACCTCTTAGCCTCTTCCTCTTGGAGGCTGAGGCTCCAACATGGTTGTGGCCTTGCAGCTGTTGCACTCAACTGCTTCAAGGCCCGGCGTCCGTGGCTACGAAAAAGATTGAAGTCCAAGGCACTGCCACCGTACGCATCTGGTTCCCGAAATGCAGCAACTCCATGACTTCTTCGGCAGAACTGACAACTGACCTCCACAATGGGAACCACAATGGGAACAGCATTTCGCGCGTGCATATTTAGCGCTGTTGAGTACGTTTTGTGAGGAAACTGAGTGAAGATTGTGCATCCGTGGGTAAGGCCCAGCTGGACTTGGTTCCTCTTGGTCCGTGGCATCGTCAAACCTTCAATGCGCGCGCCATGTTTCGGGTGGCCTCAGGCCATGCTAGCTAAGCGGCGAAGCCCCCAAGTCTCCCAAGCCTCGCAAGCCTCCCATGTCTAGGCTTCCGGCAATGCACCCTCTTGGGTTTTTGCACCTGGGCCTGGAAGAAAGAAAGCACCATAAGAAAAATATAGAAAATATGAAAAAATGAAAAAATACACGAAATCCATCGAAATCCAACAGCTGGTCATCCGAAACTTGATCGCAGGACAAACTAAGAACCCCCAGGTCCCCTGCATTCGGCTGCAGCAAATCTCTGATCTGCTCATTGTAGACCTGGAACATTTTTCCATGTCTTTCATCACTTGATTGAGTTGCCATGGTGAAATGCAATGGCAGTTGCCTGGGCCTATATTCTATTGAAATGTCAATGTTCCATAGACAGGTCATGTCACCACATGAAGGAGCATGCAGTGAAATGAGGGAGTGGCACAGCTCTGCTAAATAGTGCGCCCCCCAACACCAAGGAGGATGAGGTCCTATGGCTCAGTGGTATTGGCTGGCCATTGGCACATATCTCGGTAGCTTGCGAAATGAAGAACTGCTGCTGGGCACAGCCGGAATTGAACGAGTGAAGATCTATGCCCTTTTCCCTTGTACCACCACGCACCACCACGTGCTACCACGCAAAGGTATGAGTAAAGGCCGTTGTTAGCAGGGCTAGTTGCCTTGAGAATACATCAGCTGAAGCGGAGTTGGAGGCTAAGACTAAACAGTTATAGTAATATGGATGGAGACGCCTAATCTTCGGCAATTTTCACACAGCGACTATGCAACAATAGGGCGTCCTGCGATCCGATATTGCAGAGGTGGTGGAACTGATTTGGTCATACTTCATCATTTGTTACCATGGTAAGGATGATCACACACACCTCGCCCCGCCACAGCTACTGATCCAAAGGGCAAATGTTGGTAGTGCACGTGGAAGCTAAATCATGGTGACGAGCATGAATCATGACCATTTGCACTTCTCATCACTTCTCATCACTTCTCATCACTTCTCATCACGTTTGACCACTTCTCATTTTTCACAGGAACCTTACAGGACCCCTTGATCCTTTCAGGACTGGCCTCAAAGAACTCACAGCTGCAGCGCCAGGTGTCGGGGCGAGGCCTCAGGTGCACAGGTGTCAGAAAGCGATGCAAAGGGAAAGCATAAGCCGAAGCATTTCGAAGCATTTCATTCATGTCTTCAAGATGCAGTGAGTTCGGCACGCATCCTCGTGCTCCTGAAAGAGTTCGATCAGGAAACGCGGTAGCAGCCTTGGAGAGGGGTCCATTGAAATCCGTTGGGGTCCATGAAACTCCCAAGTCGTGCAGTGCTCTGCGTCGCCCTATGCCAAACCTTTGAGATTCCAACCCTGCGGCTGCTCCACGACCAGAGCCAGCGGCATCACCCAGCATCGTATAGGTCCTGGGCGCAGAAAGCTCTTAGAGCAGTGGCACATCATGGCACATCATAGCACAAGAACGATCTCCACTGAGCTCAGCACTTTCCCGAGCCGGTGTGGCCATAAGCAAAGACGCAAACATTGTAGCCCTTCCTCAGTGTTGTGTAATGTCAGAGGTAAACATCTTCTCCAGAAAACCGCAAAATTGATGAGACTTCACACATATCTCACTTTACCATGCGCCAAGAACCTGGCAAAGAATGTGTCACCAAATTGCGTCCGAAATCGTTGAAGAATTTGGCCTCCCATCTGCTGTGCTGTCGACGCTCTGTTCACATCTTCTGTTCTGAAAGCATTGCGCCTGAGAGTCCGCCGCCTCAGCCTTACGCTGCCTCAGCTTCCACAGCTGTAACGCAGCTGCAACCCACGCACGATTTGTGTTTGGCACACCCCAAGCTGCCCCAAGCTGCCCCAAGCTGCCACTCTGAGACGCGTGCTCCGCAGCAGTGGGCCGAGGACTCCCCTCTACGCTGTCATTTGATCGCGCAGATCGCGCCGTCTGGCAAAGGCAAGCAGGCGAAATGGAAATGTCTCAACTGACCTCGTCACCAAATGAGAGACTCTCAAACTTGATCCTCATCCTGACTCATCCCAATCCTGGATCCTTCAGAAAACATCTGGAACTGAAACGAGTTAAATCAACGTCGCCCACTGCCAGCCCCACATGCATCTTCCAGCGCGAGTCAAAGACTTGATCCAAGGTGTACTGTTTCTTTTCTCGCCTCACGCCAGAAGCACATCCAACAACGGTGCAGGCTTCTGCTTGGGGAAAGTGCAAACAAAAGATCTATGCGCAGCACTGGGCACTTGTGCTGGCGTACGCACATCTACTCAGCCAAAATATTCAAACACATAAACAAAATTAAACAAATATATGAAGAGAAGGAACCATCACACATAAATGTATGTGTGCGTGTCTGCGCGTCTTAATTTGTCTGCGATGTACATTTGGAGACGTTTGTGTGCACGCGCATATGTGAGTATGTATGTAAGTGTGTTTGTGTGGATGTGTGCCTCTTTGTCTGTCTCTCTGTTGCCTGTGTGGGTGTATGCATGTTGCATGTTTGTATGTCCATGTGACGTGTGTCTGTGTGTGTATATGTGTGCGTGTAACAATGCTGGCAATTGTACGGGCCTGCGTGTGCATGCATGATGGATATGAGCGTTCTATGTGTGCATGCATGACTGCATTGTAACTGCATCTCCGCTTTTTGTCGTTAATTTTGAATGAATGCATGCATCTATATTTTCTGCATATGTACAGTCTATAAATAAACATATATATGTATATTATATATATATATATGTATATATCTATTGATTTATTTATCTATTTTTATTCATTTATTCATTCGTTTATTTATTTATCTACATATATACATCCATCGCTACCAGGTCCCTGCCACAGCCAGGCTGGGAAACGAGCACGTATGTATGTATATATCTCTCTCTCTCTATTTATGTTTACATTTGCATTTATGTTTAGATTGTTGATATTTTACGTGCAATGGCCAAACAACAACACTCAGGGGGCTCAAAACAAAACTCTCTGAAATCAACCGCCCTCAGAAAGTGTAAGGAAATACCATCCATCAACTCACTGGGTAACGCCTAAAATCACTGGCCACATCGGCTCAGGCTGATTGGGCAGTGACAGTGTGACCGCGTCTTGTAACGCCCAAAATCAAATGGTTTCAGAATCGAATGCATGTCTATCTAGGCTCAAAGGAATATAATATAAAAAAGAAATGTTGCAGGGGGCAGGTTTGAGGAAGTTCGCAGACTGAGGACATCTGAGGACCGTACTGATTGCTGTAGATCGACAAAGTTTGTGAGTCTGAGTAAACCTCAACGCCTCAGAAGCATTATGCAGTCCCTGCAGAAGTACAGCTCTTCCTCCAATAAGTCTCCCAAAATTATGCGTAACTCGGCTGGACCCCAAGAACTTACAAAGTCCCTCCTCGAAGTTCCTTAGTTCTTGGGAGACCACATCCATCCCTTTCCATCCCCACTCCTTAGATCTCCTTAGTTCCTCACCATCCGGTTCTTTGTCTTCCTTTGGCAACTTGGGCCGAATTCTCGCCACAACCACCACCGAGGCAGTGGCTGAGGCCGCCTCAGGGTGGCAGAAGGTGCTGGTGCAGCTGCCATGTCCTACTGCAGCAAGGCAACCTGTCCGTTCTCACTCACTGGGTCCATGTTAGCCTCGTACCAGGACAGGCCAGGACCAAAGGGTTTCTCAATGACCGCGGCAGATTTTTGTGACAAAGTTTCACAAGTTTTCACAATTTTCCTCTGTCGCCTTTCCCTTTTTGTTTCACCAGCCTGGGTAGTGGAGCGCTGCGGTGGTCGTCGCGACACTGGTAGAGCAATCTTGTTGGCCTCACGACTGAAGAAAAGCACCAGCACTCAGACTGACAAAGTCAATCTCTGGAACCAACTCGAACCAACTGGAACCAACAAGACCAGAAATGAAGCACCATGGATTGCTTGTGAGTTGTGCACCTCACTGCCCATCTATGGCCCACTCTCCCATGCTTCACCAAGCGGCTGGAAGCGTAGAAGCTCGATTGAGCTGCCGCTTCATGGTGCCTCACGATAGCTCTCAAGGCAAGGAATCAGAAGAATCAGAAGTCAGTTGGCCGCACTGGCGCGCGCCTTCCAATGGCCTTCAGGCCGTGAAACTTTCTCTAAGAACAGTCTATATCTTCTACACCTGATGAAGCCTATACGGCAGAAATTGGCGGAATGTACGTGTTGCAGTGAGCATGTAGATCCATGGGAGGGCGTGCGCACATGCCCAGGGAGAAGGATTTAAGTTTTCATGACTGTGGAAAAAGCATGAAAAAGGTACGTGAAGAATCAAAATGAATGAGATGATGGCATCAGACCGAGCCGCAGGCACGCGGCATGTTTTTTCCACACGCGAACTACTGTATTCCAACATATTCCAACGACATTGCCACCCTCTCAGATCACAGGTTCGCACGAGTCATTCGCCTACGGCAGAAGGCTCCATAGCATCCGACACGAGCTGAGAAGACTCAGTACATTCCCGAAGATAGGAGCTATTTTCTCCCTTCAACTCGGCATAACTCGACGATTGCAGCATTTTTTGGGAAAGTTACAGTAGCACCACTTCGCATCAAGCTGCATAAAGTGGCATGAAGTAGCATGAAGTGGGTGGATCTCAAACAACAAGTTTGGACATGCTTAGACATACCGAGTGCCACACTGCAGCGCTTGCATCCGACTTTTTCAGCTGGAACGAGGCACATTTAGCCAAGCTGTGGTTCTTAGCAGCGACATTTTCCGGCTGCAGAGAGTTTAACAGAGCCAAAGAGCACTGGAAAAGAAGCGTTTTCTCCCAGAGCAATGGGTGAAGAAAGGCCAGGATGCTCTCTGGCGTTCGACAGGGGTCAAGCTTTGGACCGAACTCAGAAACTCTTAGAGGACAAAGCTTTACAAATGGCATCTGATTCAACCTCTATGCCTTCTGAACATTCACGGCTCAGCTGCAAATGCTCAAGCACACTCTCCGCCGTATTCTGAACTACGGGGTCAGGGTCCTCCTTAAACTGGGCCAAAGTTTCCATGACCTTGCAGCGCTGTTGCCATGTCTGATGAATTAGTTACTAAGTCCCTATGACTCATGCTACACATCGGTCATCAATGTGTTCAAACATGCAATTTGTGCTTTAAAGAAGTAGAGAAAATGCACGACTGACATGTTTCCAGGTTCCACGCCTCCGCAGATTCCACCGGCTGTTTGAGCTGCAGGGCTCTGGTAGCCGCCATTTGAATTAACCAGTTGTGCTCGATCAAGTTTTTCAGGACAGCGCCAATGACCTGCTCGAACACAGATTACACACAGTGTGCGGTCACTTTTGGACGCAGTGCGGAGCCAGTTTGGACGCGACCCGGCCTCACTGCGCACTGAAGGATTGAGATGGATACAACGGACCTCTTCCAACCAAACACGATTCACATCTGGATCAGCATCATTTAAGCGTTTCTGGATGGCAGCCCATGCTACTTCTGCCACTTTGGTGCTGGAATCCCGCAGCTTTGCTGCAAGAGCCACAGCCGCCTGCACAGAAGTGGGACTGACTCTGTGACACAAATGACACGGCTTTTCAGTACACAGCTGTCCTTGTTGCAAGCTCGATCGGCCAAAGAATCCACGGCCCCAACACAAATTTCACGCACCTGAAGTGCCAAACACAGCAGCTTCACATCCCAACACATCGAATCTCAGAGTCGCAACTCGTCACAAGTGAAAATCGCCTCAGGATCGCTGGAGTCGAGCTGTTCGTGGAAAGAGTCGCACATGGCAAGCCGAAGCCACCAGCTGGCCCCAACCAGAGAGGAAGCAACCACCTCAGGGGCGAGTTTACTAGAGGGCAATTCATTAAAGAGCTCCCAGAGCTTCTGCTATGCAGGAGTCCAGGCTTGATTTTCGGTTGCCCAAATGAGAGAAATCTCAGACAAGTCTCTTGAACATCCCGAGGATTTCCAGAGGCAAGCAAGTTCCGCAGTGTCTGTACCAGCCGTTTTCTGGTCATGTCGTCCTGCAACATGGCAGATGTGGCAAACTCGCAACTAACCCGTTTCTTGTTCATTTTTTGTCGTACTAAGCCATGAATTCGGTCCAGGCGTGCTCGCGCCAGGGAAACCAAGATTCCAGCGATGGCCGGGGTCTTGAATACCAGAAGGGCAGACCACGCTTCAGCTCGCACATCAAAATCCTTGTCCTGAGTCTTGAGCAATGTCAGAAACACGTGAGCGCACATGCATGCACATATAGACACCGGCATCTATCTATCTATCTATCTATCTATCTATCTATCTATCTATCTATCCAGCTGGCTAGCTAGCTATCTATCTAGGTGCGTGTTTGCTTTTTCGTATTGACATATTGATACATGTGCAGGGGCACACAAGGTCATGCAGGTCTACATGTTGCCCAGATCGAATTGAACCTCCTCAAACAGCAGTCAGCGGCTGCATGGCCTGCCAACAAGGCCCAGTGGTCCACAGGCCCAGCCCAGAGTTGAGTCCGAATGCGCCAGAAATGGCGAAGACAAAGGTGAGGAAATTTGACCCAAAAAACAACACAAACGACCTGCGGTTGTTGAACCACAGAACCACAGGAAACCGACCTGTCAAAGCTAAAGCAAGACACGTTCGTCAAAATACTTTGACGCTCCACGGCGCTGAAAGACTACAGGAACCAAACTGAAACGAACCCAAAATCCCAAAACCATGAGACACCTGTGTGAAGGCATCCGCCGCATCCGCCGAATGGCACATCCCAAGCAGACGATTGAAAGAGAGAGGCAAGCTTGTCGAACAACCGGAGGCCACAAATTTCAGAGACCAAGAGACAAATGTCACACAAATAGTCTTAAACCATCAGTCTGCAAGCGAGAAGAACGCCCCAAACATTCTGCGATTGCCAGAAGACCGGACACAAACGGAGCCTGAAATCTTCCGTAGGAAGGCACCAGGAAGGTCCGGCCACCCTAGGAGCCAAGCTCAGAGACGCGGGCTATCTGTGCAAAACTGCGCAAGTGCTACACGAACGCTACACAAGTGCCATGTGCCACACAAGTGTTACACAAGTGTTTACTGCTTTGGGCAATGACACCGGGACAAGACCAAGCTGATCCTTGGCAGCTTCATGATATGGCTTCCAGCCGAGGCACGAGTAAGATGTTGACCATCATCGTGCGACTCCTGGCATCCACCTGGGCACTCAGGAGGCATCAGACAGTGACACTCCGCATCCCTTAAGTCAAGCACTGTCAGCATCAGAAGTACCCACCAAGCAAGCTTGCCACTGCAAGACGCTTCATTGTCAGTACCTAGCCTCAAAGCCACACTGAGAGAGTGCTTGGCATGCACTCTTTCGGACTGATGCATCGCCATCCTGCGCTAACAACAAGCCACACGAATCTGATTCTTCGATGCATCCTACGTGTCATACTGCCAGCGCTGAGTGTATCTTTTTTTTGCTCAGCGCACAAATCCATTTGACAGCTTGAGTGCCCACAATATGACATCAGATCTGTGTGAGAAAAACACCGCGCAAATGCTTGGGACATGTCAGAGGTGCAGCAAGCACCGTATCTCGTCAGACAGGATGGAGTTCTGAAGTGGCAAACGCGGTGCCGGACGGGGTCCCAAAGTTTCGGCTTGGGGCGGTGGATCTGTACGTTTGGAAAGTTCGTTGGGGATTGCTGCGGTGATGTCGAACATCAAAGGTCCATCAGCAAACGGAAGGGCTTTGTGGCCTTCTGGCGCATCTTCAACTTCTGAGTCTCCCCGTACCAGCGGTGCTGCTTGCAAGGCAGCTGCCTTTTTTCTGACTGCTGCAGTTCTGTCCAGCACGACTTCCTTGTCATCACGCAATTCTGAATGCATGTCCTGCAATGGCAGGCCATGCGAGAGGGACGCCAAAGCCAGCTGCCGATCTGCTTGAAGCTTCAGCATGGCTCTCTCAGTATCATCACGCCACAGCCGAGGCAAACACAAGCTGGAACCTTGCAACACGGTCAACCTCCTTATGAAGGCAAATAATCTGGCATGCTGAACGCTTGAAAGGCCAGATGGCAGCATTCGCCTCTGTTCTGGACGCATGGCAACCAGAAGCATTGCATGCACTTCACCTCCGTCTTTCACGCAAGATCCCTTCAAAGCGAGTCTCTCCAAGGCCAATCTCGACCGTTCATCCCTCTGTCTTTCCTTTGTGCTCCCGGTGCTCTCAATGCCTCTGTCTTTCGAATCCTGGGAATGAACGGAAAGCGAGCCTCTCTCTTTCCTTTCGTCCTTGCGCCTTGCGCCTTCACTCCATGCGCCAAGGCCAAGCAGCTCCTCTGGACTCTGCCCCATGGCCGCAAAACTCCGCCGCGACATTGCGACACATTTTGGCCACGGAAACGAGGAGGCTTTCTATGGGTTTTTGGGCGTCACCCGAATGGTATGGAAATAAACTTTGAAACATACAAGAATGCAACTGCGACAAACAAAATAATGGATAAAGCCTACACTGGTTGTATTCGTAGCCGCTGAAACAATTGTGAACCTGTGCGACATGTAATGACATCCACCACTTCACAAATGTCAAAAATAAAGCTGCGAGACTCTCCACATTCACAAGTTGCATTTCAGTTGGCGCACAGTGACCTTCAAAGCCTTAAATCTGCTTCCCAAAGGCTCAGTCCTGTAAGCAAGCCATCCATGCAGCCATCCTTGCTCGATCCTGAAGCTCACAACGGTCTGGCTGACAGACCTAGTGACACCACGGCAAGCCACAGCAAGCCACAGCAAGCCCTCCTCCAGTGTCAGAGTTGGAAGTATGGAGGCAGCAGCGCAGCGAACCGTCGCGTCTCCGTCATGAATGCGAGCGCAAAGAACCTCTTCACATGTTAGGAAGGCAGACCAACAGCACGAAGGAAAATACGCCTCAATTGTCTCAGTAACTCCCAATGCTATTTGAATTGATATCTTCTATGGTGAAGGAACAGGACCAATGGCTCCTTGCAAGCACGCCCTGACGTTTGCAGTGAAAGGAGCGACACTGCAGCTAGGGGTAACCTTTGTGGGAGGGATAATCTGTATCACTGCGCGCAGCTGTAGGATTGAAAAACACAGAACTTGCATCAATCAGGTCGGATTTGATCTTGGAACAGCTGCTTTAAAGAAACTAAACAGGGAATTTATTTGGTCTTACTTCGTCTTTCATACCTTCCAAAGAGGCTTGTTTTGGTCAAACCGTCGAACATTGGTCTTTTTGAACGCTTTGCAGTTCCCCTAGGGTGGGATACCTTGAGGTCAACTTTCAATTAGATGCAACGGATGTGTTGGAAACATTGCAAACGCCAAGTGCCTGCCCCACAGTGGATGCAGTTCAGAAACTGGCTCATTGGGACTATGGAAGCGGTCCATTACAAGATCTCAAACTCTTGGTACTAACTGCAGCTTATTTCAAGTAAAACGAAACTTATAATCATGTTTCAGCATAAGTACTCTATAATGCATAATGTTATCGACCATATGTCACCCCATTTTGCCATTCTTTCGGGATGGTTAAACAAGAACCCCGAAGCAAAATGGAGAAATAAGGAGCACCATGCTCTTTAAGATCTCGTGAGCTATGACCTTCAATAGGTGAAGATAAGACACGTGACATGGGAGGACTATGTGCACTCTACGACCTGCTAAGGGCAGCTCCATGTGCCATCGCCAGTCAAGACACACCGTTGCATTTGAAGCCGTGCTGGTGTGCCTCGGGTAATCTTCGTTGAGAGCAGTGCCACTTGACATTCAGAGCCTCAGAAACGCCTGTGGTCTGTTGTCCATACTTTGAAGGTTGCTGAGTCCGGAACCAAATAGGCTGCAGCCTTCACTGCTGCTGCACGTACCACCGGACTGCTGTGCTTCAAAGACTCCTGCCAGGACAAAAACATGCTACAACAGGACCGCAGGATCCGCACTGTGGTGCTGCACCACTTTTTGATTTGCGAATCCCATGATGCTACGATCACCTGCGATCTGATACGATACGTACTATCTCATGACTCATGACAATTTCTTGCCAACCTTTTGGAACGCCGGTCGCATTTCAGCTGGGGCAACTTTTTTCATGTGGGGCTTCGCAGCTCACGGCTGGGGTACGGTTTTTGAACATGGGCCTGGGTCCCACGACCGCACTTGGTTTTCATGGGACTCGATATGACCGGATTGTCATATCATGTCTGATCCTGGGCCCTTGTCACTCCTATTCCTACTAGTCTGGGTGAGACTCGAAAGACACTTGCAAAGGCTGAGCAGGCTGGATATCACTGTTCTCAGTTCTCTCCTTTCCGCCGTTGCTCCTCTTCTTCTTGCTGAGTCAAATGAATCTGCGGTCGAGGTTTTCGAGTTATCTGCCCTGTGGGGCTAATTGATGCATCTTTGAACTCCCTGTATAAAGCAAAAATCACTAAGAGCCCAACAGCTCTCATACCCCAGACTTCGATTGCTGGTCTCTCGTACTCTTGCTTTGCTCCCGGTGCTCCTTGTTTCTGTTCTGCAGGTTGGTTCCAGCCCGGTGGTCGCCACATGGACTGCTGTGGGCTTGGTGCACCAGGCAGTGGTGCTGCGCGAAAGCGCTGCTCCCGTTGCCCAAGGCCACGAAAAGCAGCTCCAGCACGATGCCCAAGGTCAGCAGCCGCTGGTCCAGCACTCGCGGGAAGATAACTCCGAGGCAAGTGTTGTGGCATCGTCCGAGTGTCTGACTCGATAATGTGCTTGGTTGGAGTAGCAGTGGACTCCCCACTTGGGATGGCTGCAGTCTGATTCTGCAGCATTTCCTTCATGACTTTCGACACGCTGGGCCTGCTTGGGTCTCGGGAAGCTCCGGTTTGTGGAAAACTGCCCTTGAGCACCGAGAAGCAGCGCCGACCGAACGAAGTCGTCAAGCATGGCTGCATCGCTCTGGCACAACGGACCGCACAGGTCCGCCAAAGCCGACCTATTCGATGCTGACTTTTGGCAAGTTGAGGCTGGAGGGAGTCTTGTCTTTGGACTTGGGCCATCGTGGCAGCAGCCAACGGTCTTTGTACGCAAAGATCATCACAAATTGCAAAAAGTGGAAAGGCATGGAAAAGCTGACAAGTTTCAGTGATCTGCTCTTGATTGACATACTGCTTGTACATTTCATGTACGCAGCTGGCAGGTTCCAACGAAGCACGGTCCTTGACAGTTGCAAAGCCTTTCGCATTATTTTCTGCCAGGTACTGTAGCAGCTCTATTGCAAAGACCATCTGCAACTCCTGGCAACACTTCACATGAAACATGCGGATGCGGAGCAACTTTGCTGAACCACAAGCGGCAGTCTGTAAAGATCAATCGCGACATCAAAACATGCATTGTCTTCCATTTTCATCAACAAACATGATGAGTCTGATGAGGGACTTCCGAGGTCCGTACCGAAGGCTTCTCCTTTACCTCGTCATGGAGCACTGCCTAGGGGCTGCGCAGCTCGTTGGAGCACTACAAAATTTCGCTGCGCTTCCCATGAATGGACGGCTGCTGCATCACATAGCGTTACGAATGGTGTACGGAACTTCGGAACACCTTTTGGATCCTTTTGGATCCTTTTGGATTGTTTGGGGCTTGCTCTTGAGTCAAGGCTTGCAGAAGGTGGCTGCATGTCCTATCATGTCCTCAACCTGCTCATGTTTTCTTCCAAAATCTTATGTTCTTCAAGTCAAATCTGGTAGTCCCTCAGGGAGTCATGTGCCAACACAAAATGCCGACTTCTTGCGCCCAAGTCTCTGCGAGGAGTTCACCTGCCAAGTCCTTCTCTGACTCTTTGCAGAGAGACAATCGGTTCACGACTTGCTTTCCTCACACCACAAACACAAAAGCGAAAAAAACACAACGGGACACCGGGACGCACAGTGGGATCTTGGGGTCTGCATTCGGGATTCGGTAGTTGGCAGACTCGCTGCCATCGACCAATTCCAGCAATCCACGAAGGAAACCAGGATTCCGCCAAAGCTCCTGAAGCAAAAAGGTCTGATGTTTGCAGTCTGTGATGGTGTCATATGCTGATGTTCGCTGTCTGGTGTCATATGTTCTCTCTGCTTAAGCACTTCCCAATGTTGAAAAAAGCTGCCGCATGCTGCCGCCTCGGCAGAAAACGCCAGGACTTCTGGATGATCCCGTGCCAGGCCATGAATCAACGCCATGTCCATGCACAGGACCCGTATGGCTGGGGGCATCTCTTTGGAGCCTGCCACCGGTGTGAGAGGACTGTCTAAAGGAGCCTCTAAATAGAAAGCAAAGGACCCCTGAAAAAGTAGACAAAAAAGCGTCAAAAATTCAAGGAGCAAAACTTTGTGCCACAGATTCTCTCAAGTTTAGTCGAAAGGGGCCTCCAAACACAAAACTCAAAAGGCTTCTTGCAAAGCATGGGCTGCTGGCACACTGCTCGCATGCCAAGCGCTTGCAAACCTTACACCTGGCAACATGAACAATGCAACCCACCAAGCGCTTTAGCGCAGTGCAAATCGACTTGCCAATGAACTGGAGCAACACCAAACATGACAAGCTGCCGGCGCGATTGTTGAAGGACCCCAACTAGAATAGCACCACAACCATCACACCGAGCCTTAGTAAGTCGCATTGGGGACAGCTTTGTTGGCCCTGATTCACGCAGCAAAGCTCTGAAGGTGTGCGTCATTCTCGAAGCCAAATGGATGATCAAAGTTGAACGGCAAAGCAAGCAAAACAAGTCGAAGCTGATCATACCATGCCAAAAAGATGCCGGAGACAACAGATTGACGATGATATCATCGTGGAGTGCTTCCCAACTGTTACTGCAGCGGCCTTGGTCCCGTAGGAAAAGGAAACTATGAGAAACTGATCAAAGGAATTGCAGCATGGAATTGCACAGTTGCGATCCATCTCTCTTTACAAATAGAAATATAAATATGAATATAAAATATATGCAATGTAAACATACACACACACAGATATATATATATATATGGGTGTGTATTTCTATGTATATGTTCATTTCATTCATTCATTCATTCATTCATTCATTCATTCATTCTTTCTTTCTTTCTTTCTTTCTTTCTTGCTTTCCATCCTTCCATTCCATTCCTTTCCAGTCCAGTCCAGTCCATTCCAGTCCAATCCAGTCCATTCCAGTCCATTCCATTCCATTCCATTCCATTCGATTCATGATCATTTCATTTCATCTCATTTCATTTCATTTCAATTCATTCCATTCCATTCCATTCCATTCCATTCCATTCGATTCATGATCATTTCATTTCATCTCATTTCATTTCATTTCAATTCATTTCATTCCATTTCATTTCGTTTCATTTCATTTCATTTCATTCATTCATCTAATTCTGTATTTCTTTGTTATTTTTCATTTACAAAGATACATGCTTATCTCTACACTTGTATATCTATTTATTTGTTTTTTCTTTGTCAACTTGTTTTTGCTTTCAAGTAGCGAGGCTGCTCCGGCTTCGGTGGAAGCTGACAGCCTCAAAAAATCCGCGTGCCACTGGATAGCTAAGCCTTCGGTATGTTGCAGTGAGCATCCCATAGCCAGGACGGAGAAGGAGATCTGCATACCTCATCTTACCTATCATGGCTTTATTATGCTTTATTCATCTTAATTCCTTTGGCCTGGGCAAAATGCGTGCCCGCAGGCAATGATATCTCTTTGTGAGTGTAGATGCGTCTGTGTGTGCGGATCCCTCGGTGGCATCCCCAAAGTTTTTGCACACTCGGAATTTTTGCATGAACAAGAGCCCTGCTTTCTTTGAAATGCACAATGCAAAACACTTACCATCCTATGTTACCAACAACTGTCACTCCAACCTAGAAGAGCCCTGCGTCAAACCCTGCGACTACGCGTGTAGAGTGAGGAAGTTATCCAATGAGCTTCCCTGATTTACTATATAGACCAGGCAACTGCCGCATGATTGCTCGTCTGTCCTCAGTTGCGCATTGGCCAAGGAAAGATCACAAGACAAACCTCCAGCGCTTCACCGTTCAGTCGTTGCAGAAGTGGGTCATCACTGCAGAAGTGGACTTTGAAGATGCTGATGGATGTACCGGATCACAAACGTTGCCTTGTCAAGGTTCTGTAATGCTGAGCCGGTCTCAATGACGTCATCTGCCACAGAGCCGCGGTGACATGCCTGGGGGCAATCGGAATTTTTGGAGCCTTTGAGAGGGCCTCTCTGTGCTCTTTGGCGCATGCTGCGTTAGATGTTTCTCACATGTTGCTTGGGCTTTTCTGCTCTTCTAAGCTTTCCTGAGCCAAGGTGCAGAGCAGGGCCTCACAATTTGGCCCCCCATGAGACTGGCTCTGCGTATCCGGGCTCCATGAACTGATGCAAACTACCGGCGAGATGCCTAGAAACTATTGGCCTACTGCATCTTCATGTACCTGCAGTTCCATGGCAAATGCTAATATCTAGCATCCTTCAGAACTGGCTCGACAGCGCTTACAAGAAGCATGGCGCATGAAGCAGCTTGAAAGATGAAACATCCTTGAGCAAACTGCAGAGATTAGGCCGCTCCGTTGGAAGATCTGAAGGCATGCGACATGTTGAGGCAACAGTTTTGAGTCAAGTGGCTTGTCAAATGTCGGATGCAGCAGTTGCTGAATCTGCACGAAATCTCTGCCCGGCCTTTGAAGCGCCGCAGCAACACAAATGGCCTAAGTCACCCGAGTGGTTCCGTTTTTCCCCAAACAATTGGTGAATGGAACCTGCCTGAAATCTGCATGAAATCTGCATGGAACCTGCCTGAAATCTGCCTGAAATCTGCTCTTCTTTTGGTCCTGGGCTCTTCCCTGGGCTTTTTACCGCTCCAAGCAATACTTCCATGCCGAAAACCGTCAGCTCTTCGCAGGCCAAACTGGCCCAATGTCGCAGCGGGCTCGACTGAATTTTAGGCTCCTGGCACAAAGGAAATGCAAACAGCATTGAAAAAAGGCAGCTGCTGTAATCGCTCATGTAAGAACATGCAAAGTGATATAAAATGGAATTGTGCGACACTGTTTCCCAAGGAAATCAAAGGTAGTCGACTGGCCTTCCAGACTTTGTCCGTCTGAAGAAAGCCCGGGAAGCCCTTGAGACATGGATGGGGTGCGGAACATTTCGTCAAGTGCCGATCACAAATCCACGCACCTCCGCTGGAAGTGGCACTGACGCTCGAGAGAGGCTAAAGGCAGCGCCAACAGGGCCTCTCCTGGCGAGGGCAAAGCTTCGTTCGCTGCAATTTGCGCTCTCTGATCCCTCAGGATCCCTGAGGTGCCAGCTGGACAAAGAAGGTCGCCTTGGAGTTGACATCGAGTCTGTGATTTGTAAGGTCTTCATTGCAGCACGTGCACTGAAAAGAAGCCCTGCGAGGTTTTTGATGCTGCGGTAAATCCTAAAAATTGGCTCCCAAGCTGGAGCACATGCAGCCGCAATTAAGAATAGGAACAACGCCAACAACAACAACAACAACAACAAACAACAACAAACAACAACAAACAACAACAAACAACAACAAACAACAACAAACAACAACAAACAACAACAAACAACAACAAACAACAACAAACAACAACAAACAACAACAAACAACAACAAACAACAACAAACAACAACAAACAACAACAAACAACAACAAACAACAACAAACAACAACAAACAACAACAAACAACAACAAACAACAACAAACAACAACAAACAACAACAAACAACAACAAACAACAACAAACAACAACAAACAACAACAAACAACAACAAACAACAACAAACAACAACAAACAACAACAAACAACAACAAACAACAACAAACAACAACAAACAACAACAAACAACAACAAACAACAACAAACAACAACAAACAACAACAAACAACAACAAACAACAACAAACAACAACAAACAACAACAAACAACAACAAACAACAACAAACAACAACAAACAACAACAAACAACAACAAACAACAACAAACAACAACAAAACACGAAAAACAACAACAAACAACAACAAACAACAACAAACAACAACAAACAACAACAAACAACAACAAACAACAACAAACAACAACAAACAACAACAAACAACAACAAACAACAACAAACAACAACAACAACAACAACAACAACAACAACATCAACAACCACGACGACGACGACAACGACGACGACGACGACGACGACCAAAATTCCAACGTGACACAACACACGGCCAGAAAAACCAAGGACGACCACAACCAACCAGAGCCCGGACACGACCGCAACATCGGCTTGAAAGTGTCATGCATTGGAGCACCGTTTTGAAGATGCTGTCAGGTTCGAAAATCTGTGCATAGAGGGCCTCCCGAGAGGCACATGCACACAACGCCCCAGGTCAATGCAGTGACCAAAAAAAAACGTCGTCGCCAAGGATGCCAAAGCGACGATCATAACCACACCACAGGCTGGAAAGACCGAGCTGCAGCTGAAGGTACTTTTCAATTTGCTGAGCAACATTTCAGTTAGCTACATAAATTTGCGATGACTCTGACAACACACTAGAACTGACTTTGCCCTTCAGCTGACGTGAGCCTTCCACTCTAATCAAAATGGTCATTCATTGGCAATGTGCTCTTTTGCTGAGCATTGCATGCACACATCCCACCACGTTTGGGAGGCCCGAAGTGCCAATGCTTGCTTCAATGAAAATCAAATGCTGAGGATTGCTAAAGGGTCTGCAAACAATATAGAAGTGCGTATTACGCCGTCAGATTAGCGTTTTACATCAGATATCTAGTGCAACTGAATCTCCTTGGATGCCCCAAAGCAAAACAAGTGGATATACTTCACCAGCATTCACCAACACTGTATGGTATCTGAGTGTGTCTGGGAGCTTGTCTGCATACATTTTTGGTTCAAGCTTCAGCTTACCAAACTCTCGTAGTCAACGTTGTTTCACTGAGAAATTGATGAGGACAGGCACTGCTGTAGCCAGGCCCAAGCTTTGAAATGACAGCAGCTTTCTGAAGCACGTCATGGCGTTGGGGATCCGTCGACGTCACAAACGCCTTCCGCCCAACTGGGAACTTAGGTATACAAAGGATTACAGAAGCTCAGCCGAATGCAACAGCTCACTCTGTGCTCTGCAAATCTTGCCTTTCAGTGTTGATTCTTTTCGTGTTTTTGTTCAGTTGGTGAGCTGAAGCTCTTTCAGCTTGCACATAGAACATGACAGTGCTGTTCCTATGTCGAATATTCGCTTTCTCGAGCAACGATACTCCTGTCCACTACCCGTTCCCACGAAGCAACTTCTTGATCCCAGCTTGAGAAAGACAAAGTCGCATCAGTAACCTGACGGCCAAGTCCAAGAACCCAAAGAGCGAGGCAAGTAATTCTGGGAGTGCTACGAACATGGAGACCTATTGCATGAGTGCGGCTCCCTCGTTAAAATCATCAGCCCGCAGTTTATATATATGTATATATATATATATATGTATACCATTAGTGAGACTACAAAGTAAAACGCTACAAGCCCATCTTCACCCCCCTGGCGATAGTCCAGGTTGCCAAAGACGCGATCAGCCCTAGATTTCTGCGCACCACACTGGCAGAAGTGCAAAACTTTGCTGGAGTACCTGTTTTTAGCATTTTTAGCTGGGACATGTAGAGTTGGCGTGCGAAATTCAAACTGTGTGTAGAAAACCCGATTGGAAACCTTGCTGCAGAGACATTTATATAACGATCCTTGCATCCACATGGGAAGCATGGAGGGAAGCCTACGAACCTGGGGCTGGGGAACCTTGTCGATGCTTGCGCACCTTGGTCTGGGAAAGTGGGAGTCTGACGAGTCTTGCGTGGAAACTTGCTTGTGATCCTTGCTTCCTTGCAACCCTACTTGAGAGCCTTGCTTGGCAACCTTGTTGGGAACCAGCAACTTTGCTTGGAAGGAGACCAGCAACCCTGCTGGGAACCCTCCTTGCTTGGTAAACTTGCTTGGCAACCCCATGAACCTGAAAACCTTGCTTGGGAGCTTGACTTGAAAATCTTGCTTGAGAACTGCGGCTTTCCCATCCCTGCGAATCCTACTAGGCTAGGGAGCCCTGCTTGACTTATGACCCATACTCCGAAACCATTGGGCGTCTTCATCAGATTCTCAAAGCACCCGTTGCAGCCAAGTTTCCACCAATCCCCAGCCACGTCGGGCAATTTCCCCGAGGAGCTGGGTGGCGTTCCAGGATGCATAGCCCCAAAAGACCTTGACTGGATGATCGCCCAACCTGAGCTGGGAAGATGCTGGGAAGGCCATCGCCACGTCTTCGAAGTCACACTTCAAGCTGCCAAGTTCTGCCGAGTTCTGTCGAGTTCTGCCAAGATCTGCCGAGTTACATAGGACCATCGCTGGAGCCTACATTCACAAAGACGCTCGCAAGCAATCCCAGGATCACTGAGAGTTCGCCTAAGCTGTTCAGATTGTGCTGCGCTTAGACTCCAGTGAGCTTGAAGTCTGGCGCAGCCAAGCAGCCAAAATAGATGCCTTAGAGAAGCGCTGGATTTGCCTGTTCGAAACATGGCAGCAACTCCCCAGCATGTTTCAAGGGCATGTGCTGCGGACAAGGAACTTCCCTTCACCCGGAGTCTTGAACAAACTTGGGCTATTCGCTGCGGTGACCTCAAAAGATACAGTGGGAAGCTGTGGAGTTGCAAGAGGCGAATGCTGCAGTTGCTACCTCTGAACTGTGGCCTGGATAAACATCTTCCAAAAACCTGCTGCATTGGAACCAACATGAACCAAGCATCATCAGCTCAAAGCAGCTCGCCAGTTGCCGCCGTACTCCGGGATCCGCAAGGGTGCTGCTTGAAGCTTTTCTAGCCTTTGACGCTTTAGCATGACCAACCAGCGTCAACTTTTAACGTTGAAACATGAATAGCACGGATCGCCTGGACTTGCATAGCCTGCTGATTCATCGTGCAAAGAAAAGAGAAATGACACGAGAAATGCGACGCTGCAGCACTGACGCCCTTGGGATGCTTGGCTCGGGGACGGCGTGCAACTGATGTACCATGCAAACATCACTAGTGTTGATCGACACTTGCGCACTCTTCTTGTCTTCTGCACCGCAGCTTTCGATGTGACTTCTTGTGATACCCTTGTAGCTATGTTAGTGAATCACTAAAGCCCTGGTCATTCTTGGAGATCCCCGGGGAACTCTGGGAAACACCTTCTCTTCATTTACTTCTATGTTGGCAATGTTCCACAAATTAGACAGATGCCATGTTAGTTAACAGCTGGGGGTAGGACCTCAAAACTAAGATCACTTTCAACTTGTTTCTTGAAGTATTAGTTTGCGGGAGAGTAGTCTATAGAACTCAACGGTGCTGTTCTGTTGCTTCAGTTCTGGACTGCAACGCCCCATGTTTGGCTCACAAACAGTGCAGAATTGAGTGACTCCCTAGCAGCTGATAGGCTGATAGTCGTCCTATGTTCCAGTCCCAGACAGGCATGTAATGATTTGCTAAGGTGTCCCTTGTTTGCAATTGAAACCGTTGCAATTCCTCAAACCCGATATCTATACGCTATCTTGATGCCATCTGTTCTTACACATCAATCTGAATCCGAGTCCTTCTGATGGATCCACCAAATTCTGCCAAGAAACCAGCTCAAGGATTGGCGCTGGCAAATCTATGAGTGCAAAGGCCTAGACGCTAGAAACTGCTGTGCAACTCCTTGAGACTTCTGAGACTAGCCACAAAATCTAAGGCATACGGACCATGAACAGCCTTGAAGCTCATCTGAAAAGATACAGGTAGATCTACGGTAGATGGATGTAGGTAGCATATGTGTGTACCTGGTGTGACTTCTTAGTCTTTCGGTGTCAGCTGTGCCTCTGCTGGCTCCACTGGACCACCGAGATAATGCTCCACTGTGCTGATCACCCGAGTTTGTTGCAGGACCTGAAATGGGCAGAGTCCAGCAGGGGTGAGACTGTGTAAGACGTCAGAAAGACCCCGGTGAGAAAAGGCTGTGCGATTGCACGACGGTGCCTGTATGAGGGGAGCATAATGGCGCCGCCATTCTTCCTTGGGATACGTGGTCACCTCCACACTTTCCGAGCGTTCAAAAGCACATCCACAATAGCAGTCTAAACCAAATCTCTCTCTATCACTCTATCTCTCCATCCTTCTCCTTCTATCTCTATCTATCTATCTATCTATCTATCTATCTATCTATCTATCTCTCTCTCTCTCTGCCTCTCTCTCTGCCTCTCTCTCTGCCTCTCTCTCTGCCTTTCTCTATCTCTTTATCTCTCCAATAGCCGGCGCACCTCCACATCAGCAGCGTGGTTCAGCAATGGACGGGACGTACGTTCCAAAGGATCTGGCACCTTTTGGACCAAGTTCACTCCCAGGACCTTTGCCAAAAATCAAGATGTAAAATGACACAAAATCCTACAAGGTCTCAAGGGATTTTTTTGTTGAACTTTGTGAAGCTTTGTTGCTCAAGATCTCCCTGAGCTCCCAGCTGCTCCTCCACCACGTTTGTTGGGGTTGTAAGGCTCACACCTAGGCCGCCGGTGAGCTAAACCCTGGCACACCTAGCACCAACCGTCACTCCCAAATGCTTCTCAAACGATACTAGACTCACATGGTCTCCAAATGTCTCTCATGATTTTTCCATCATTTTTAAAGATGAAGGGAGAGAGAATTCAAATGAATTCAGTGTAGAAAGATGCCGAAAAATTGTGGAAAAGTCTCTTGCACCAAGGCTTGGGCAGTGAAATGATGTACACTGCCTCCGTGAAGTGACCTAGCCTGGTGACATGAAAACATGGGAAGACATGGGAAGACATGGGGCATCTTATGCGCGCCACCCATCCCAGCCTGGCTGCTAAGGTTCCTGGGCCTTGCTGCCGCATGAGCTCCCCATTCTTCTCAGACTTGGGCCTCGAACTCCTCAGCTGCATGCAGTTCCTGGATCCCATGGGATCCCTACCTTCTCTGCTGCCAAGTGGCGCCAAAAGGTTGCCTTTCTGAATCAGTTTTGGCAGCTCCTGACAGCGCCCATGCTGTCAGATCCCTTCAGATCTTTTTCTCTTTTCAGAAGCTCCTCGCCGGTATATTCCAGTAGCGCCTGCAGAGTCCCACTTCTCAGCTCGATAGACAATGTGCCATGTGAACAACACACTGCACAGCGTGGAAACACAGCTGGAAATCTTGGATGCCCAAGAACTTGCACAAATATGTGAACAACTGGAGGGGAGAAAAAAAGAAGGAGGCGGAAAATATGTGAACATACCGAAAGGACAAGCACCACAAATTTGCAGCCAAGAAGACATCTCGCCGGCTTCTGGGCTTAAATTCTTCTTTGAAGGGTTTCTCGCACACATTGCCTTGACGTGACTTTCAATCTGGCTTATCTCAATCTGGATTGCAACGACCCACTGCTTTACCATATGTTCCCCCCTTTGCACTTCTATGTTTACGTTCTCCACTCTGTTTGCTTTCTGTTACTTTGTTTTAACTTTACTTAGCACTTTACTTAGCTTATCTCAGTTTTACCATGTTTTACCTTCTTTTCCAAGTTCTGGTCTTCAGAGGCGTCCCTCAGTGCTGCAAAGTCACAAATTTCGTCGATCCGTGTCTGGTATTTCGGATGCGTGGACTGTGTCAGCAGCCCTGACTTCTGCCACTGCCGCAGACAACTCACGTGGACCCACTGACCGCTTCCCTTGCATTCGCAAGGGGCCACCAAGTCACCAGAATCCACCAGGCAATATCTGCAAGCCTCCCGAGGTCCGGCAAGTAGACTGAAGGCAGGTAGACTGTATGAGCCAGATGATAAGGATTTTGAAGCATTTAAGATTTGCCACACATTGATTTGCTCAACAAGCAAACTGAAGCATGGACTAAAAGCATTTGAAAAATGATTCTTCTCTTGGCATCTGCCTTGTCGCTCTCAGATTCATCACCTGCAGCTGCAACTTTGCGCAATTTGCGGATGTTGTCCTCCTGGCATGGCTCCCGAAACTGATTTCCCACACGAGGGGATGAAACCTGACCGAAACGTGGCCCTCCTCTCTGCCTGTTTCCTCCCCACTGGTCACCCCACCTCCTCAGCTTCATCGGGCGTTTGAAAGAGCTGTACATAGATCTCATTCTGAGCCTCGGTGTGACTTTTGATGATTCCGTCACCTCATTTTTTACATATGTGTAAAATTTAAGCGTGTCTTTAATAGCATATAATGATACAAGTGTGTTTTACAAACTGTCCAACGATTGATTTTGGCTGTCTGAGACTGTTTGATTCACGCTATGCTGAATGACACTCCAAAATCAATTTTGGCGAGGCCTCAACCGCTGGCCACCGAGCAACATTGAAATACGCGGAAGCTGCCGCATATCTCCGTCTATCCTCTTTGGGCTCCAAAATTGAGCCAATGGAGACGGAGTTCTCCTGTCATAAAGATGAAGCTCCAATAGACAAACCCTGACTTTAAGATCCGGAACACTAGCGCTCGTCCACTGCAAAACGGCTGAACCCAATGCCGTCACTCAAGACACGGAAGAGAACGCAAGGCAACCAGTGGAGGGGGGAACTGGACGGGGTAGCAGTGGAGACAACCTGTGGGGCTCCCTTATTGCGGTGACCCATGGGTGAAGGACAGCCGGATCCGCGGATATGTTTGGTTGGAAACGCTGATGCCGGAAGAAAGAAAGAAAGAAAGAAAGAAAGAAAGAAAGAAAGAAAGAAAGAAAGAAAGAACAAAAAATCATGGTTGGCGTACACAAGACTCATGCATGGTCTTCATGCATGATTTATGCAAGCTGTAGTGATGATTTTATGGATAACCTGTCCAGCATGTCGAGAGAAGTCTTGGCAGATTTATGGTGTTGGGCTTCTGGATGATTCATATATTGAGCTTTGTGGGTAGATTGTGGGTAGATTGCGGGTGACATGTGCAGCAATTGTAGGTGATTTATGGACGATTTTAATCCAGGATGTGCGCATGACTTCTGTAAGGCAGGATTTACCCCTTGACTTTTGCGGGGAATTCATTGGTCATCCTGAAATCTGCGCGAGGGTGACCTACGGAAAATTACCCGCTAAGAATTTACAATTTATGGTTTCTGCAAGATTCATGGACGCCTTGGATCCATGATTTCTGGGTATTCTTGGATGATTTGGGGAAGGTTTAGGGATTTGTGGCTTATGGAGGTGGGGTGGACGACTAGTTCCTGCAGACTTCACTGATGACTGCGAGGTCGGGAGACACACCACCAGGTGAATCCTCAACCCGAGGGGACAAGTTGAATTCCTTTTGGTGACCGAAGGCAGATCGAATTGACAGCAAGTTTACGATATCTTCATGTTGATCAGGTCCTGTGGGCCCGTCACTGTGGATTCTCCGACTGCTTCTGGGGATATGTGGGGATCATCCCATGTCTGTTTCTGGTGAACCCCGTCCCCTTCCTCAAGGCTTGTCCTCGTACATAAAACTCATCAAACCGATGAGGATCTTCTCCACCGTCCAACTGGGATTCCAAGACCTGAGGGAATTCGTGGTGTCGTCATGGCAAGGATGGCAAGGCGAGTCCTTCCACTGGGTTCCCCCTGGGTTCCCCGGGCTCTTTGTGGAAATCGCTCATGGAAAGGCAGATGCGCTTGTTGATCTCAAAACGCCCACTGGGCGTCAACAGCCTCCAGGATGCGCAGGATGTTGCGGTGGTGACCGTTGATGCACGTTGCTGAACGTTGGTGCATGATCAACCGACAGTGCCCTTTGCGAAAGCAGCCGCAAAAATCATTCCGAACATGATTTTAGTGGATAGATTTCAAACGTAGCCGCGTTTGGCCAAGCATCTTGATAGATGGTGGCTTCATGGGGAAGTCATCTGGGAACTCAAGGATGCCTCATCACAAGCGGTCTGAGCTCTTGGATGCAGCATGATGCAGCTCCATCAAGGTCTCAGTCTCTCAGGTTTCCGCGGTATCTGTATCTCGGGTTTCACGTTGAATTGGTGTTTTTCTGTATCTCCAATCGCTCTGGCTTGATTACCAGTTTTTGCAGTAACACAGCTGCCACTGAGGCACCATGATACTTGCCTCAGCTACCCAAGCCATCAACTCAATCCAAAGGATCCAAAGGAATGATAACCAAACTTCGTCAAGCAAACCAAAATGCGTCCAGGAATTTGCATTGAGAAAAATTTTGCCACGTGCTGCTACAAGCAACCTCCAGTGTATGGATCTTGGTTTCCGGTCATCACGAAATGCCATTCCAGAATGTTTGTGTCCAAAGGCCGTGTCTCAATGTACTCGATGGGATTCTTCAGGATTCGCCGGTACCTTCACAAATATCAGTCACTGTCTCACCGCATCGGCAAGAGAGAAACTGAGTGTCCGACTCCATCATCAGTCTGCGATTGTGGCTGGCAGTGACCACTGCTTTGCCTGTTTGAGTTTGCCTTTCCTGCGTGCATGTTGGAGCACCCCAGTTACGTCCACACACGTCCAGACCCTTCAGAAACTCTCAACGACAAATTATGCATTGCCAAAAAGCCAGCCCGTCCTCGCCGAGGGCTGCAGACACTGTCACAGCAGTAGCTGGAGTTAGATCAACATCCAAAGCTCGGCTTTTATCCACAAAGACTGCCTAGGCTGGAATCCAATCACCCCTGCTGGACCAATGCCAGAATGCAGACATGATATGGCATGAACCAAGCTGGTATTGTCAAATAATGACAAACTATTTTCTTTGCCTGCGCCCTCGTTCATTTTTGCTGCTCCCTTATCTTTCATAACACAGACATGCAGGCATTTCGACGCAATGTTTCGCGTGATCTTTCGACTCTCAATGTGGATGTGCTGGCTCCTTTTGCACAGGGATTGCTTCTGGCGGAGATACGCATTCACTCGCTACGGATGACGCAAGTGGAGTACGGGACTACGTTGTTTGGTTGGACAGGAGGAGCATCCGCTTTTGCTGGAAGGTGCAACAGTAGCTCGCAGCAAGGAACTTTGCCCAAGATGTGGCGAGGAGGGGAGCAAGCCCAGGAACGCGCAGGCTTTTGTCACAGTGAACAAGGAGTGAATGCTTTCAGGACATCCAACAAAAATATGTGGTTGCCTCTCTTCCCGCTTGTGCAAGGTCTCAGCAGTGGAAGCGCGTTGTCAAAAGGAAGGTAATCTTGCGAGAGTCTTTCTATCAACAAGCAGTGGTTTGCGCGACAGCAAACCAGCACAAGCAGAAAACTGGAAAAATCACCCTCGGCTGGACTACGAGCAATAACCCTGGGAATGGAGATCTTCATTTTGGACCTGGGACCTCTGGGTTAATGGCCTCTATATTTTGGCTTCCTATTCTGGGAAGCTCTCTGAGCACCACACCCCTGCTCCAAACTCGAAGACCTGAAGAACCCAACCCTTTCACAAAAAAAACTCCTTGTCCCGGCTAGAGACCTCAAACAGTATGGGGGTAGAAATTGTTAAAAACACACAATGTGAACGCAAACTTGATCTCTTGGCAAAGTCATTCATGGGACAGCTTTGTAAAAGGTCTTCGTACAAGGGCTTCATTGGAGATGATTTGGCCAGAACCCTGTGCAAGATCTCTATATGGAAGATCTCGCGGCAAGAGCTCTTTCGGAGATACAAAATCCCCGGAGGAGCCCTCTGCAGTTCTTTTGACAAGATCACTGTAGGAGAACTCATCACAAGATTCCCACAGGAGGGCTCCATGACTCTCAGAGGTCTCTTGGCAGATCATTGAAGGAGAAGTCTTTACAAGATCCCTGTAGAAGATCCCCACAACAGGTCTCCAAGATCTCACAGGAAGTCTCTTGGCAAGATCACTGCCAGAGAGCTCTTTCCAAGATCTTCGTAGAAACTCCCCAGAAGAGGGTCTAGCAAGATCACTGAAGGAGAATTCTTTCGAAGATTCCTGTAGAAGCTCTCTACGTGCAAAACATCTCTATATTGTAAGATCTCGGCGCCAGGTCGTAAGAAGGGTCTAAAACAAAGAGCAAATCCTTCGACGCTGTAGGCAACAACAAGAAAACAACAATCACGACGGCTCCCCTGCGAAAAGGACAAAAAGCAAAACACCGCCAGGATTCGATGAAACCGGAATCACGACTCTGGAATGTGACAACTCTAGAGAAAGGTAACAAAATGCAACAAGCATTTGAAAAGTTCTAGAACCCTTCTGCATCTTTTCACATGCGATCAAAGATCAAGATCATAGCATCTTGCCACTGACATCTCGCCGTAGTGGGATTCGATTTCGGTTTCCGGGTGGTATTGCACCCCGACCCACCGCTGGAGAATGGGAAAGTTTGCGACCATCAGCAGCTTCTCAGGACTCTGATGAGGTCCCGACAAGGCATTCAAATGATCGGCGGGGAGGCAGTGGATGGTTCTCGATCCGTGTCTGGTGTACTCATTGACCCACCAGCCGTCATACTGACCTCTGTCATAGCCTTTGATTTGCAAGCGGATTATCTCCCCAGTCCTTCCAATCTGCACCCGCTTCACTGCAATGAAGGACTTCTGTGGATCCAGGGTCTGATACTTGTGCTTTAAAGGAACTTCATCTTCGTCACGCTGCAGATCTTTGCTGACGCGCACCATGGGATGAACTGCCCTATACTCAATATTCAAAGGAGACTTCAATGGCACATACCTCAGAGAAGATCTTCAGATTCACCCGTCCAAACGAAAGTCAACTGAGGGTCTGCAGCGCCCCGAAGCTCAAAACACAGGAGGAACCAAAAACATCCAAAAACCAAGAAGCTTCACCCTTCTAATCCAGGCGGGGTGCTCAAATTTTTTCGAAGCATCTCGAAATCTATGCAACGGGAAGTACGCAAGCGCTCCCGGGAACCATTCATGCATGCGGTGCTCGAAAGAGTACGGAACCTCATTGTTGTCGTTTTGGGCGAATTATTTCAACATCGCTCCGATAAATCGAGTGGTGGGGCAATCAACAATGACAAAATTTATCGAACATAGAAATCAAAATGGTGAATGCATTGGAAAGTTGATGAGAGTTGGGATGTTTGAAAACACGTTTTTCAGTAATCTTGAAGCCATGGGCCGCTGGAGAGAGTGACATGACTTGTCCTTCGCCACCCCACTTCTTCGCTGCACGCACTTCCCCGCAATAGGAGTAGAAGCCAAGTATGAAAACTGATTCGAGATTGCTCCTACACATCCTGAGCTTCACCGTGGCACTCAAGACAGGACATCATAAAGCAGCGCTAAGCAGCAGGCTCAACATGCCTCAACTATATCCAAATGTGTCTTTATGGCTTAACTCCCAATGTACAGCTGAAAGAATGGAGAACTGCAGATTGTCTCGAAGGCATGTTTCTTTCTTCTTTGTTTGCATCTTTCAAGTTTCGCCTAGTTGTTGGCTTAATTACAGCGGCCTTGACCTGTCCAAGCATCTGACCCAGATTCCACTTCCTTGGGTTGTGAGCCAGGCTCTATGATGGGAGCTGATGAAAATGACGTGAAGAGTGGATAGCGTGACCCTCAACAACTGGCAACAAGCGGCTCATTCCGTTGGAAGTCCATCCCTCCCATAGGTGTTGCGGTTGCATCTCCCACATGCGAGTTGTGCGCCCAAACAATAATCTTCAGGTCCTGTTGGAAGTGCATCATCCAAAAAAAGAATCCCGACGAGATATTCGATGACAATTCCAACACCTTAAGAAACAACTCAAGAAAACACCTTAAGAAACTCTGAAAACAACGGATAGGCAGCTCCTTCTCATCCAGCCCGAAAAGCTCGCGAGAGTGGCCACGCAGTCTAAGGATGGTTGTCATCATATGCTGATCGCGGGCATTCCTGGGCATTTTTCCAAGCACGAAAACGGAGTGGCTCAAAAGGGTTTGCCATCTGAGTGCTGCAAAGCTGGCTTTCAATTGCTTGAACCCCTAGATGTGTTAAGATGTATTAAGTATCTTAAGTGTCCACGTCAAGCTTCCAGCTTGCTCGAGACCCTGGTGGCTCTAAGCGCTGTTTAGAGTAGTACTCGTCAGCGGCAATCATACATTCCTCGGATTTCGGCGCCGCCCTTCAAGGCTTTGAAGAGCGAGCTGAATTCAAGCGAAGATTCAATTCCTCATTTCAAGATTCAATTTGATTCAATTCCTCATTTCATCTCTTTTCTCAATTCACATTTCTCATTTCATTCATCATTTCATTCATCATGTTACCCATTCCTGCCCCTCTCTTGAACCACGTGCTCTAAATCTATGCTGTTGCCCTGCCAGGCCAGGGTTCCAAGTTTTGCTCCACGTTGAACTGGTCAAGCTTGGAGCAACCACGAAATTTGTTCGAGGCCAGCACCTGAAGCGTTGGAACATCGTTGTAGGCCGCCATGGCCACAGGTCACATGCTTTGTGAAAGTCAGGCCAGAGGTGCGATGCTTCCGCAGCTGCCATCCGCAGTGGTCTTCTGTTGCGTTTTCCTTGGGGCGATTCGATCAGCAAACGGTCCAATCGGTTCACCACTGACGCGTTTTTGTCAGCGCCAAGAATCCGCATCTTGGCGCCCGAATCTGCTTGAAACTCCCATTGCAGCTGAGCTAAAATGCTGGGCCACCTGGAAGCGCTGTCGCGGTCCAAGGAGAGACTCTGCATCATTGGCTCCCTGTGAAGTTCGCCGCTTTTTTTCCGCGCAGCTGTGGTCTACTTGCTCCATGCCGGAGCTACCAGTGAAACACCTAAAAAGCCAACGGTCGACACATGATGATCGTGCCAACTGTGTGAGTCCTATGAGGCATTGACAGAACGTCACTATTAAAAAAAGGATCATCGACGAGCTTTTACGGCACCGGAAGTGCCCTCTGCAGCTGTCTCACTTTGATATGGCTGTGCGGCGTCAAGCTGAAAGCTTCTTGATGTTTTCACCTTGCCCAAGGGGTGGCACAAACATCGGCAAGTGACACAAACTTCCCAAGCAAACAGCGGGGATACGACACACAAATGACAGTACCATTAAAAAATGCCAAGCTTCGATCTTCAACCTGCCCCCAGTACTCTTCTTCGCCAAAGGTAGTTCTACGGATGATGTCCGCCAGAACGGTGTCTTCCTTCATCACACCGAAGTGAACGTCATAGGCCAATCTTGAAAATGATGCTTGCGACGGTCTCTCGAATGGACCAGAAAGGACACGAACCTCGCGGGTGTTATATTGTCCGCCCCGCACTATTCAAGTCAGAGTCTCATTCCGAAAGTTAAGAGCTCTCATTGATTTCCGACACTTAATCGACAGCTTTCGAGACTCTCAACCCCATAGTTGGCCATTTTGAGGATCTGATAAAATGTCAGCTCCGTGCAAGTTGTTTCACGTTTCAGCTTCGCCTCAGCGGCATCAAAAAGTCTTTCCACAGCAGCTTCCCAGCTCAGTGTGTGCCGGTCCTCTGGCGACAAAGGGCTCGGATCGCCTGCAACGGCTTATCTGCAACTGTGGCAATTCTTTGGGGAGACGAAGATGTGTAGCATGGGATATATGTTATGACATTGGGGGCACCGCAATTGGACTTCCTTCCGAATGCTATGAGCGAGGTTGAACCCAGCCTGCTGCCAAAGCTTCTCGCACCGCTTTTGTAAAACTGGCGACATCACCTATCTCGAAGAAGTGGCATCTGTCCTGTACCGCGCAAAGGACAGCAGGAGCGACAATAATGACGACGACCACAACAATGACGACGACGACCACAACAACAACAACAACAACAACAACAACAACAACAACAACAACAACAACAACAGCACCACAACAAGAACAACAACAACAACATCAACAACAACAACAACAACCAACAATAACAACCAACAACGACCAACAATAAAAACCAACAAGAACAACCAACAAGAACAACCAACAATAACAACCAACATGAACAACCCACAAGAACAACCAACAAGAACAACCAACAACAACAACAACAACCACAAAACAACAACAACAACAACAACCAACACCAACACCACCACCAACACCAACAACAACAACAACAACAACAACAACAACAACAACAGCAACAACAACAACAACAACAACAACACCACCAGCAGCAGCAGCAGCACCAGCAACAGCAACAACAGCAACAACAGCAACAACAGCAACAGCAACAACAGCAACAACAGCAACAGCAGCTGTGGCGACGACATGATTGTACTGATGATGATCATGATGATGACGTTGCCTTAAGACACAGCGACAAACAACCACCGAAGAGTCATCAACTTTCACAAGATGGGCCGCGAACAGCTCCTTGAAGCGCTCGAAGAAGTTGTTTGACACATGCCGTGCCAAGACAATGTGTTTCCCCATGGCCAGGGCTTCCACCGTCACTGTGCAAAGAACATCGCTGGTGGAGGGGTTGATGAGGACACCATATCCATGGATGGGTGTATCAGCATGATCAATGCCAGGGTGCATGTTCAGCTTTGCCGAATTCTCATTCAACGCCTTTGCCTCCTCCACAATCTCATCATAATCTGGGCCTGGTCACTAGGTCACATTTCTGTGGACTTTTTGTGGGTTTTGTTGGGCACATTTTCAAGAGAGGGAAATTTGATGTGCCATTCTGCTGAGATTGGACTGCTGTGGGTCACCCCGAGCCTGACCCGAAGCCATCCACCACCAAATCGCCCAGCTCCGGCCCGGCCGTGATCAGCAAATCGAGCAGCTCCCTCCATCCTTTCGGATACAGTGCCTCACAGTTCGCTGAAAAAAATGGCAGTGGGTCAGTTCACCCCGTACCCCCGGTTCCCCTATCTTAACCATTGTTTTCCATATAGTTTTGTTGGTGGAAATCCCCCATTAGCTGGTTGATTAATATTGACCCATAGCTAAATCAGAAATCCTTGAGACATTTCGCTCTCAACTCAAAGTATGAACTATCCAGTATCCCTCCAACCCAGTATGCCAGGCCTTTCCAAGATAGTAGGCTTTTGCAGCTCCTTCGGCAGACTTGTGGCTCCTGCGCCAATTTCCACCAAGAGTTTCACTGCTAACAGAAGCAGAAATCTATGACTTTATAGCAACTACTTCTTTTTCTAGTGTTGCCTTTGGGTCATACCATCATACCGTCCACAACCAAAACATACCACGTGTGTCTATGCCTGTGCGGGTCTGCAAGATTCTGCGAGAGCTCCGAAGCAGTCCTGTCCCCAATGGCAAGGAACTCCGAGCGAACGCCATGGACATTGCATGTCACCTCATTGGGGAGGGGCATAATCGTGTCCGACAACTTCACGTTCACATCGCAGTAGGCACTGCACACCACGGTCGATGCCACAAAAACGGATCCTTCTTTGAACTCCATGGGCAACCTTTTATCAATATTGAGGTAGTCGGAGTAGTTGGTGTGCACGATTCCAATGACATGTCGGAAGAGATTGGGCCAACGCTGACCCGAATGGAACCAGCACAAATGCTCAGGCTCTTCCAGGATCAAAACATCCTTTGGGTCCAAGGGCCGCAAGTTCTTTGTGCAGTCTCCGGACGGGAAAATGCTCCCCAAGGATTCGGAATAACTGGCATCATACCAGCGGAACTGCAAATCCAAAGTGTTCAGGTCCATCTTGGCCCTCTCTTTACACCATTCTCGAACCACTTGCTCTTGTTCCTCAGGTGAATCAAAGGAAACACCTTTGGCAAAGACATTGGGTTGGTCACCCTTCTCCAAGAATGGAATGTAGAGTATCACTGGCCTGCCACTCTTCGCAAGGTACAATGCTCTCAGCAAGGGATTCACTGCTGTGCCCGTGCGCCAGGGAAGTGCAGCGGTGGTGATGATAGTGAAGTGTCGATCTGGACTTCTCAGATTGGAGACCGGGGTGCACGTGGGCACGGGCCCCAAAGAGAACAACGGCGACTCAGCCTCCGCATCTAAGAGTGATCCACCCAACTGCTGCACAATCCTGGCTGACTTTGAAGGGGCTCCGCGCATCTGCTTGCGCTGAGACTGCCTGACCATGGCTTCCCGTTGCTTCGTTGCCTCCCGAAACTGCGAATACGCATTCAGAGATAGGATGGAACCGATGAAACCACTGATCAAAGAGATCAGCTGCATGATCATCTGTTGAAATGTCCAGGGCTCAGTTTTCGCTTCTGCTTCTTGAGCTTCTTGAGCTTCTTGAGCTTCTTCATTGGATTTCTCAGGGACCGCATGCCGCAGCATGCGAAGCCTGGGCAGAGTGGAACGAAGCGAAGGAGGGCGATGCAATGGACTTGGAGCAGGATTCGCGGCAAAGGCGACGGCGAAAGCCATGGCCATGGGAGTTTTTAGGGAAGAGAACTGATGGGAAAGGATAAACTTATTGTTTTTTTTTGAATTTTATTTCGGGAAGGTGATAGGACCAAGGACTCATTGGAGCGAAATGGCAACAGCAAACAGATACCTTTGAGAGTTACGAAAGAACTCGCCGTGTCATCAGGCCCTGCGTGTCTTGCTGACTTTGAGCCAACTGGCGCGATACGGAGGATCTGAGCTCTACATTTTGCTTCGAAAGCTCTGCCTGTGCCACACACTAAAGGCCAGAAGCGTCACAAGTGCCCACCAAGTGAACCTGAAGAACCTGCCATCCAAGCCACAGATCCGGCTGCTCCACGGGATAGAGCGTCCGCCGAAACTCCTTCCCAAACGCAATCTGCAAGGATCATGTTTTGACAAGGTCCTCAATGCTGTCCTTCCCAAGCTTGTCGCGATCGTAGAAGTCAAAAAAGTTGAGCACCTCCTCCTTTGCCTCTTCCTTGCAATAGCAATCCATCCCAAAGACGTAGGGCCCATCAGAAGAGGCGCGCTTTCGCATCCACTCCACCAGCTCATAAAAAGGTCGATTCTTCCACATCCAATCCTAGTTTCGATTCATCAATTCGGTGCTGCTCAATTTTTGCCGAAATCAGCTGCATGATTTCAAGATTCCGATAGGTTCAGTGTCTTAATGCTGAACGAAGGGCAGGGAAACGTGTCGCATCTGGAAACATTTTGCTTTTCTTCCTTGGCAGCATGCAGCATGCAGCAGCAACCTTGTGACTGCACTCACAAGCAGCCGAGTCACCGATGCACGTACTGATTCACATGCCACATAAACGTCCAGTCGCTCTCACAGAGAATGACGTTGAAGCCTCTGTTTTGCACCAAATACTTGGTGATCCTTAGAAGAGCGTTATCTCTTCAAGCCTCTCTCACTCTTCTACTCTCTTCTACTCTCTTCTACTCTCTTCTACTCTCTTCTACTCTCTTCTACTCTCTTCTACTCTCTTCTACTCTCTTCTACTCTCTTCTACTCTCTTCTACTCTCTTCTACTCTCTTCTACTCTCTTCTACTCTCTTCTACTCTCTTCTACTCTCTTCTACTCTCTTCTATTCTCTACTTTTCTCTATTCATAATTCTTCTATTATTCCACTATTCTTTCTCTATTCATTCTCTATTCTTTCTCCCTTCTCCCTTCCTCTCTATTTTTCTTGTTTTCATTGAAAAGCTCTCGGCCAAGGCACTCAGCACGCAAATGATAAAACTCCTCTGTGCCGTGCGTGCATTCCCCAAGCAACACCGTAGTGGCCGTGTCGGGGATTTCATTCCTCAGCTCGAACACTATGAAGCCCCTCCAGCCTATCACCCTGGTTACATCTGGGTCACATGTGGTCACATCTGGTCACATCTAGTTACATCTGGTTACCTGGTTCTGTCCAGAGTCTTTGCCAGTTCGGCTCCATCTACGAAGCAACAGGGACCGCCATTCTCAGACCGCATCTTGCCGTCCTCGCTGGCGTCACATGCACACAAGCGATCACAAGCGCACATGCACAGCAATGATGCGTCCTTCGGAGGCTGTCGGCGAGCCACGATAAAGAAAACATGGGCTGTGGCATGTCTGCTTTGAGCACAACGACGGAGAACGCGGTGTTCCAAACTGTGACTGGCACCCAAACAAGTCCGCATGCCTTCACATGCAAGGATCTCTCTCCCCAGAAATGCAAGGAACATATATGTTGATTTGAATATCTGCTACAGGACCCTGATACATCTTGATACCTTGAGATTTTCATTGACGCGGAACATCCCAAGGTTGAGACATTTCCGCCGAGCCTTGGAATGCAAGGTTTCAAGGTGCACCATTCGATGGTCGCAGGCACTTTGAGAGTCCAGCTGGGAGGCCGTCTCACAGGGCCTCACCACGGTGAGCTTTGGAGCTTTCGAGGGGTGAAACTACGTGAAACTGCTGGGATTCTCGGTGGGTCAGAGTCGAACAACTGCAACAGTTTCTCAAAGTTGGGTTCAACATATGGATATCTGTGTATAGATTTCTTTGTATCTTGATTCCATATATCTAACTCAATGTATAGCACATATTTCACATTCAGATTCCCTTAAGAAGCTGACTCCAGGATTTGTCGAGGCATGACGTCGGGCCTCACATTGCACAGCAAGCCGGACACAAACATCAGATGACATCAAGCTAGGCCACCCGACTCTACGACAAATCCTGCACTTGGCAGCTGCTGACGGTAAGCAGCTGCCATGTGAAGACAAAGGATGACAGGGAGACCTGAATCACAACCGGCGGTGCCAACATGACGACAAGAGCCTCGAGATAAGTTCTGGGTTTTGCAACTGGATGCCTCACAGAATCTCTACAGCTCTTGGTGTGTGGCCCCTGCCTGTCATTGAGAATATGGAACGTGGCATCGCCTGCCAAGCATTGGTCAGTTGGGAATGTCCACGGGAGCATGGTAAACCACCCTGCAGCCACCCGTAACTCGGCCTGTTGTCAGACAACTGGACTGGCCCAAGGGGTGAGCCAACAGCTGCGCCCAGATCTGGGTTCTGCATGAAAACGGTTCCAACATTCCAACCACCAAAGCACATCGGAAATGATCAATGTGTCGGTACTGGTCATCTACAGATATTTACGGCATGACCGCGAAGGCATCTTGTAGCCTGAAAGTCGTTTTTGTCCGTGTGCTCAATTTTGAGTACCGGTTGTGTGACTTGACAAATGCCTTTGGCATTCTGCCACGTTCTGCTTTGTAATGAAACTACACGACTTTGCAACTTCGCAAAGTTACGAAGGTCCCCTTCTTTGAAACGCATGCGGATCGATCCAACATTGACAGCGCCGTCACTTGGCGAAGCTGAAGGCAAGTCGTTGAGGCATCTGAGGATACGTTTTTGCACCACGTCCCTCCATTGCAGGAGGATACCGGGCCTCTCACTGGTGCCGCATCATGAGTTGAGTCTCCGCAACGTTGAGGAATTTGATGGCCCTGTCCTTCAGTGTGACTCAGGAGCATCACAAACAAAAAACTCGCTGAAAAATCTACACCTTGAGCTGATGGGACTGTCGCTAGCCATTGCGGAATTTGCAAGAAGTGACCACCAAGTTTCAGCCAAGTCATGCATTGTCCGCACCTGAGCGACAAAAACAGGCAGCTTCAGACTGTAGCACTTCTCGGCTACTCAGGTTACTTGCATGGCGAGTTCCAAGTTTTCAAATGGCAAAACAATGTTGAAATGCTGGTGCTGGAAATGCAGCTCCGGTGCATCTAATCCTCGGTCCGTGACGACTGAGCCTGGCAATGGACAAACACGCAAACCTGCAATTCCATGTTCAAGAGCTGTCGTTTGCCACAGGTGCCATTCCTTACCGTTTTTGCATTCGCTCATGTCTGACACTGTGAAGCAAGGGTCTATTTTAGATGTAAACGTACAGTGTTTTCCGGAGTCAAACACCAGATGTGATCTTGTGAAACTCGAAAAGGTAGATGTTGCATGTCTGCATGTCTGTATGTCTGCCTCTCTGTCTGTCTGTTTGTGTGCATCTATGTATGTGGTGTGTCTGGCCAATGCATGGCTTTGCCCAGCAGCCCGGAATTTCGCAACATGCCCAAGAAACCCAGAATCATAAAAGATTGGCCGAAAATCAAGACTGGAGGACCGTTTGGGTACTCAACATCGGGCCCATGTGATTCCAACTTGGCTTCAATTTATGTTCAACATGAGCCCAATCTGGGCCCGAAGTGGGTCAAACATGAGCCGAACCCCACACAGAGCCTCAATCAGACCCAGGCATAAGATTAAGAAGATATTGATCAACATAGGGTCTTATCGGACAAGTATAAGCGCATATATATTTCATGGCTCAACATTGGCTCAACTGGAAACAGCACCCTGACACAGAAGAGTTCATGCACTGATGCTCAGTGGAAAATCCGCGGCTTACCACGCAGAGCATCCTTTCACTTTTTAGGACCGACCTATGGGGGCTTAGAAGGCATCAGTCCAGGTTGAACTGCACATAGGCTAACCTGCACACAGACCTCTTCCAAACCTCCAAACAAGTTTCTCGGGGTTGATTTGGAGCACGGGATGTGGCCCACCGCGATACACTTCGCATGGCCCATGACGAAAACCCGCCCATAACGAAATTACCCGGAACTTTGGGTTATAAAGTCTGTGTTGAACGGAAGTCAACAGAAGGTGGGCTCAGTCAGGAAAGGCAGCGACATCCCATCACAAGTAAACAAGTCTTTGTTTAAAGGAGACACTTTTTTCCCTTCACCCTTCACCAGTTTCTTGAGGGTAAAATGGGCTCATGTCATATCTGAACAAGTGCAGAAGCCGGAAACGCATGGAAACGCAAATTGTCTCCACAGTGCCCAAACAGAACACCTCAAGAAAGTCAAACCTTTGCCAAAGACACACCCAGAACTCCCTGAGACAAAAGCAAAATCGAGTGCGCCAAGGAAGCGCATGAGAAGGACTCCATGTAGAAGGTGAACGTAAGTGAACTGGTGTGGAAAACTCAAGGGTCATGCCCACATCTTCCCACTGTGGCTGATCTCCTGGGTGACCAAGGCTAAATCAAATCCTTCAGAGCCAACCTAGAAAGCTGCTGCTTGCTCTGCCTTCAGAACAGAGCCCCTCCATCTGCCCCACGTAGAGAATTCCAAACATGAACAAAAACCTCAGTGCATTGGCCAGTCTCAGGAAACATGCCCGAAAGAAACCAGAAAAATGGCTCCAAAGCCAAGGTGCTGGTATGTGGGGCCACCTGTCTCCACTGCCAAATGCACAAATTTGGCCTTAAAATAAAGCAGAATGAGGGGCCAAATCACTCAAAATATGCAGGCATCAACGGTATCCATCCCCGTGCTTTGTCGAAGCTGCTGAGGGTCGGGACGCTGTCCAGGCACATCAGGAAGGATGTCGTTGTAGTTGTCAGTTGTCCACCTCAGAAAAGGCGGAAACTCTGTAAGCCAACAGATGCCAACAGGATATATAACAAATCACCACTGCCAAGCTGCGGTGAAACCATTGCGCCCAAAGCCTGGAAGAACTTTGGGTACCAAGGGTGTGAGAAGCTCGAAGTTAAATCGGAGTTAACTCGAAGGAAAGCTTTTTGCAGCTCAAGCAGACCCAAGATGGACCAGCTCAACCACATGCACCCTATTTTGCGGCCATGCAACACTGGCTCGCACAGCCAAGAACCTGGAAGCACTTTGCTGGGAGGACTCATCCTGCACAGCAAACATGGCTCCGAAACTTCTCCAGAGGAATCACTCATCACAATGCTCCGGCTTTCGCCCGCTCTATTGGCTCAGTCTGAATGTTCTGATCGGCCTCTTCTGAAGTGTCCCTTGCGATTCAGCCTGGGCTGTCAAAATTCAGCATTGAGAAATACACAGAAACAGTAATGCAATGCCTTGCCAAGAAACAAAATTCAATGATCCAGACGCCACGAAAAAAGCCAAGGCGGACGTCTGATCGGGCAGGAAAATGTCCTTTCCAGGGGACTCCAACTTCTCGAACATCGTGTGGCACACCTGAAGCAGCTGAAAACACAATCCCGTGCACAAACCCTCCCAATCGATTGAAACCTCTTTGCATCTGCTTGCATCTGCTTTGCCTGAATGTGATTTTTGGGCATCATTATTATCAAGCATAACTATCATTATGCTACCTTCCTATTGTTAACCATTTTTGGTCTATCTGAGACAAACGATGGTCAAACATGTTCCAACAATCCAACCTTGTGCAGGAACTGGAGGTCCACCATGCTTCTTTGTATCCACGCAGGGCTCTGGAAAGCCTAGGACGGCATGCAAAAACAGTATCAGCACATATCGGCACATATCAGCACTCATGCTTGCAGGTTTTCCAGGAAAGAAAAGCTGAAAGCTTTCTGCATATTCTAAGTGAGTTATCCTTAGTTCCCAGCTGGCATGAAGACTTCTTCAGACAGGCGGAGTTTCAGTGACCTGGCTGCAGGGAAGATAAGAAAGGGAAAAGGAGAAAAAACGAAGCATAGAAATCTTAGATGGCAAAAATTTGTAGCAAAAATGAAGTATATATGTGCAAAGATTTGAAGGAGAAGAAAGGGGAAAAGAAAGAAAGGAAAGTAAAGAGAAATGAAGTAGCAAGGGTAGGAAGCAAACCTGCCAACAATTCCACATCCAAGTGATGGGCCGACATGGGCCGCACCACCAGCTGCATGTTTCACCAATGTTGCTTTCAGCACTTCAATTTTGCTCAGCGGCTCGGGACAGTCGCGGAAAAGCTTGATGTCGGACCTCTGGCAATGTAACATCCCGTGGCACAGACCATGTCTCCGTGAGATGAATCTGCAAGCCTTCACGATTCTTCACGTCCCTTCCAGGTCCCTTTCAGGTCCACGCATCTTCGTGGTCACATCAACGGCAACTTCTTTGCCTGCCGCAAGATCTCACACATGACACAACTCCCACTGGAGGAGGCAAATCTGCTGGTCTCGCTACTGCCACTCTGCAGTGCCAAATCATGCCACACCTGAGGATCCCAAAGTGAAATGACTGAAATCACTCAGTTCGCCCCGTAACGTAACCTCCTGCGAAGTGATTCCACAGAGTTCCAGGGGCCTTTCAGACTTTCTTTCCCATGCTCACGAATTTCGTCGAAGAGCTCCGCAGAGAGTTTCCGCTCCTGCAAGGCACTGGAGCAGATGCTTCTGGAATTTCAGCAAGCGAAAAGGGAAGCATAAAGGTATCCCTCATGGATTTCATTCTTCAGAAGCAAAAAGGGATCCCTTTCACTCCTCGAAGAACGTTCTCACAGCTGACTCTTGTTTCATCTTTTCTGCCTGGACCTCGGTATCATTTCTCCACCAGGGCTCAGGGTAGGAGTTGGCGTCTGACCACGAAGCTCCAAGGGGTCCCCGAGACATTGCAGCCAAGCTACTTGACGGAAGGATCCGACTGCAGCTGTGATGGATCCCACCAGCGAGGAGAACAAACAAACCGCCACCAGGACCTCATGCCGAGCCCCAAATTGCACTGGGTTTTTGTGCGTTTTTGCTTCAGTTTGGCGGCTCATCTACACGGTGGGCCGGCGACCAGGAAAAGCATAGTAGAGGAAAAAGAACATACTAAGTCCACATATATATGTATATAGAGAGAGGGAGTGAGATGAATATCATACATTTCGGAAAAGATGCCTGAGTGACATACGGTCATAATGGCGAACAAGCGCTCCCAAACATTGTCCGGTCCTGAAAACTCGTCATGGCAAGCATGGCACAGCACAAGGTCAAAACTGAGGCTGTGACCGATGTTGTTGGTTGCGGGCATGAATTGTGTAAGCGACCAATGCATGGCGGAGACGTAGACCTGCAGATGATGATGATGATGATGATGATGATGATGATGATGATGATGTAGTTGAAGTGTGGTAACCAAGCTCGGGGTTTTCCACACACAAGCTGCTTCACGCAGCAGAAGAATCACCAGAATACATCGCCGCCAAGTCGACAGAGGCCTGGCAGAGACGCTCAAGTGCAAAATGAGACCACTTGGCACAGTGGTTGATAGAATCCTCAAGTGATGTGCTCAAATGAGCTTGTGCAAGGCCGGCAACATTGTCAGCACGTTCATTGAGTAACCTGCACAGGTTTTCATCCAAAGTGTTGTGACGCCAATGTAGATGTTTCCCATGAGACGGCACCCAGTGGCACCGTAAGTTTGCATCCTTCAGCACCCGCCACGGTGCCGAATAGAAACAAGGCTGAAGAGTCCTTGCCCAAAGGCGAGTAACAAACTGGCTGTCAGTCAAGAGATCAAGCTGAATATTCAACAAGTTGGAAGCTCTGGCCACGATGCAAGCAGTGTACACCTCCGCAGAGCAAGAACACAAATCCAGTCCGGGCACAACCCCGTTGAAAGTGATGCCACAAGCACAGGCCAAACCCCATGTGGCTCTCCATTTCCCAATGACAGAAGCGTCAGTCGCAACCAATCGAGAAGGGCAAGCACGAAGATGTTGAACAAGTTCAAGCGAATCCCGATCCAAATCACGCGAAGCCAACGGCGAAGGAAAGTCAGCTGCAGCAACACACAACCGCAGCTCACTTTCGTTTGCCGGCTCGTCAAAGTCACCACAAGAGCCTTGCAACGGGCAGCGCCATGCAAGATGTTGTCGAGAAGGTGAAGGCCAACCACACCGACAAGCGACTTCACAACCCAACTGACCTGATAAAGTGTGCCCATCCATGGCACCCCCCAAAGCAGTGCGAAGAGAGGCGCGATGAGAAGCACGAGCTGCAAGCCAAGTTTTGTGTGTATCCAACACTGGAAACTTGTTCTCAAATGAATCCCAGTCCATGCCTTTGATTCTTGGTTCAAAGAAGAAGAAGAAGAACAAGAAGAAGAAGAAGAAGAAGAAGAAGAAGAAGAAGAAGATGTAGTTGAAGTGTGGTAAGCAAGCACGGGGTTTTCCACAGTCAAGCTGCTTCACGCAGCTGTCGACGAATGCATGGAGTTGCTGCACACATGGGGGTGAGCCCAGAGGATCAACGCATCGATCAACGGATCAACGTAGTACGAGCACGAAGTTGCTACACCATGCGACGCCAAGAGAACCACAGCGTCACGGGGCAACAAAGGCGAAGTCACTTGATCCGCAGTGCGAACCACGAGGGCATTGTGATGTGGACATAGGCTATGGGCTCCATGCAACATCCCCAGTGTCGCTAGCCAACCAGAAGCCCACGACTGTCACAGCGGATATGGGCACTACTTTAACCTGTTTGAATCTGCTTGAGATATTGCAATTGGTTCTGAGTGATACTAATGTTGCAGTCTGGGTGGAGCGTGCCAAAGCTCCATCTCGTTGTGCACGCACTTGGTGACGTTCCGACACGTTCTTGTACATGCAACTGCCCATGCACCAATCCTATCTCTCACCTTTCTTCCTTTCTTTCTTTTGTTGCAACTTGCTGGGCCATCGACTCCAGGTGTGCTTTTTCATGGGGACTTGTTTGGAAGCCTACCCTTTTGACCATGCCTTGAAGTGAAGGAAAGGGTTTGCTTGTACCTGACTCGCTTATGGGAAGGAATTGCTATCGTACTCTGACTTTGTGATGCAGAAGATGGGATTGCTCCTGATGTTTGCCTGGGCTCGATCTTTCTCGGGTGACAATGCTAATTGTCTATTTCTCTTCTAAATTGACCACGAAAGTCCTGGGTGGCTCAGCTTGGTCTTAAAGTGGGAATATTGGTAAGTCCAACCCTTGAGTCTCCGTGATGCTAATGTTGGAGACGCGTCTGTTTTGGCTGCTACCATATGAGGCCGACAAGTACTACTCTACTACTCTACATCACTGTATCGTATTAAAAACGATGAAAAGAGAGAGACAGAGAGACAGAGAGACAGAGAGACAGAGAGACAGAGAGACAGAGAGACAGAGAGACAGAGAGACAGAGAGACAGAGAGACAGAGAGACAGAGAGACAGAGAGACAGAGAGACAGAGAGACAGAGAGACAGAGAGACAGAGAGACAGAGAGACAGAGAGACAGAGAGACAGAGAGACAGAGAGACAGAGAGACAGAGAGACAGAGAGACAGAGAGACAGAGAGACAGAGAGACAGAGAGACAGAGAGACAGAGAGACAGAGAGACAGAGAGACAGAGAGACAGAGAGACAGAGAGACAGAGAGACAGAGAGACAGAGAGACAGAGAGACAGAGAGACAGAGAGACAGAGAGACAGAGAGACAGAGAGACAGAGAGACAGAGAGACAGAGAGACAGAGAGACAGAGAGACAGAGAGACAGAGAGACAGAGAGACAGAGAGACAGAGAGACAGAGAGACAGAGAGACAGAGAGACAGAGAGACAGAGAGACAGAGAGACAGAGAGACAGAGAGACAGAGAGACAGAGAGACAGAGAGACAGAGAGACAGAGAGACAGAGAGACAGAGAGACAGAGAGACAGAGAGACAGAGAGACAGAGAGACAGAGAGACAGAGAGACAGAGAGACAGAGAGACAGAGAGACAGAGAGACAGAGAGACAGAGAGACAGAGAGACAGAGAGACAGAGAGACAGAGAGACAGAGAGACAGAGAGACAGAGAGACAGAGAGACAGAGAGACAGAGAGACAGAGAGACAGAGAGACAGAGAGACAGAGAGACAGAGAGACAGAGAGACAGAGAGACAGAGAGACAGAGAGACAGAGAGACAGAGAGACAGAGAGACAGAGAGACAGTAGATAGATAGATAGATAGATAGATAGATAGATAGATAGATAGATAGATGGATAGATAGATAGATAGATAGAAAGGTAGACAGGTAGATAGATAGGTAGATCGATAGATAGATAGATAGACAGATGGGAGATAGGTATATATAAGTAGGCAGATTGTTGGTAAATAGATAGATAGATAGATAGATAGATAGATAGATAGATAGATAGATAGATAGATGGTAAATAGGTATAAAAGTAGGCAGATTGGTAAATACATAGATTGATAGATAGAAAGAAAGGAATATAGATAGATAGATAGATAGATCGATCGATCGATAGATAGATCGAAAGGTATATTGATAGATCGAAAGGTAGATTGAAAGATAGATAGGAAGATAGATAGTGGGTAGATAGGAAGATAGATAGGTAGATAGATAGACAGACAGATAGATACATAGATAGATGGGAAGAAAGGAAAATGGATAGATAGATATATAGATAGATAGATAGATCGATCGATAGGTAGGTAGGTAGATAGATAGGTAGATAGATAGATAGATAGATAGGAAGGTAGGTAAATAGGACGATAGATAGATCGGTAGATAGATAGATAGATCGATAGGCAGACAGACAGACATATAGAAAAGTAGATAGATAGGAAGGAAGGAAGATGGATTGATGGATGAAAGGATGGACGGATAGATAGATAAATAAAGAGAAAGATAGATAGATGGATCGATCGATCGATAGATAGATAGATAAAATAGACAGACAGACAGACAGACAGACAGACAGACAGACAGACAGACAGACAGACAGACAGACAGACAGACAGACAGACAGACAGACAGACAGACAGACAGACAGACAGACAGACAGACAGACAGACAGACAGACAGACAGAGAGACAGAGAGAGAGGGAATGAGAGGGATACATCTTCGCCTCATAATGCACCGTTTTTGTGCACCCTGTGGAAGAAATTGGGTTAAATTCATGCATCGGTCACACTTGCCAAAAATCATGGTCACGCTTGTGACCTTTCGGGCAGGGCCGCACTCGCTGGCAAATTCTGGGCATTTTTTCGGAAGTTTTGCACCTGACAATGCTGCAACTTTGGGACATTTGTTGTCTGAAATATTTCTGTTATTTTCTTTTCTCTCTGGGCTTTGTTGCAGGGTATGCTCACATCTTATCTGCTGGTGGACAGCTAGAGCTGGATACTGGAAACATGCAGAAGCCTTTGGTCTGTTTGGCGCAGAAAGTGCGCATCTGGCGTCGGAACTGGAAAGAAATAAAGATAGAGGAGTGAAAGAGGCATAATCATTTGAACCTCCTTGGAGGACACTGTAAAGGGGCTGCTGTGAAAAGGCATGGTCACACTTGCAGGCCTGAACCTCTGGGGTCACGTGGAAAACTTACACAAAACCCTGAAACCAGAGGTGCACCAAATCTCTGGTCAATGAAAGAGTGGGCAGCAGAGCATCTGCTGTTTGTCTTTCCCAAACTTATGTTTTGAGCATTTGCATGGCATTTGCATGACTCAGCGGAGCTAAACCTTCAGTGAGATGATCCTCGTGTCCCCGAAGGAGTTTCCTGCCTCTCCAAAGGGTTGACCCTCCAGCTGCGACAAGAGGAGCCAATTTCGCTCTGGGTTGCCTCTAACAAAATCGTGAGCTAATCTGCACTGCCAAGGACTAGCAAGGACTAGCAAGGACTAGGCATCCAATGAGCCCACCTTCCAGCCCGACGTAGTACCATCCACAAGCAATGAAATGATTTATCAGCCTCCAAGTGTGATGGGCTTAACGGCTTCAGAATGCAAGACGGGAGAGCACACCGCCATATCATCAAGTCTAACAAAGTGTGGCCAGCTGAATTTCAACCTGTTGCAACCAATGCATCCAAGGCTCAAAACCGTTGCAAGCGCTGATGACAATTTGAGGACCAGCACGGAGTACGGGTTCCGAAGTCCTGGGGGGCGCCCCGGAGCGCTGACAACTTTCTTTTGGAGTAGAAATCTGCGGCTTCTGCTTCTTCTTCTGTGCTTCCAAGTTACGTTTTTCACACGCCTGGGTTGGAAAATGTTCCAGTTGAATGTGCATGGCCACTCTGCTGCTCTATGTGTGACGAGCTTTGGCCAAGTGACTCGCAAAATTGCTCGCAACTTTCCAACGCGAAGCAACCTTGGGAGGAGGTGGATGAGGCTCCAATGTTTTGAACCAGTGAACTCCACGAATGAAAGAAGCCAAGAAGAAAAGAAGAACAGAAGCTGCGAGGCTCGACGGTAGCCAGACCCCAAAGCTTCACAACTCAGGCTGCCGCCGCAGTAGCCGCAACAATCGCCTGAGTTGCAAGTCTCCGGCAGAAAACGATCCAACAACTCCAACTGTGCGCCCCTTGGTGCCCCTTGGTGCCCCTTGGTGCCTGCCCCTTAATGCCCCTTGACCAAGACACAATGATCGGATAATGCGAGTTGTTCTCAGCGCATCAGCTTCTGAACCCAGAGATGCATCCAATGTGAACATCACCACATCGATCCTAAGCAGCGCAGGCAGACATGACAATGACACGACCTGTGACCTGTCGCATACTTTCATCTCCACCGGAAGCATTGGCAACCAAGGCTCGATAGAATGAAGAAATCCTCAAAGAGCAACGCGAAAGGAAACAAATAGAATGAAACTACTTTTCAGAATGCAGGCGCTTCTCAAAGCACAGAGACAGCAATGCTTTTAGGCACAATAAGAACCCAAAACTTGTCACCTACTTCAAGGCGAGCAGCGAAAGGAAACATAGTTTTCAGGTACATTTTGGCAATGGCAGTGGGGCGCATCTCGATCCTTCCATTCCTTTGGCAAAGGCAGCGGTTTCGAATTGACCACCGGCTGTCTGGAAACTGCAACATCCCGCGAGCATGTCCTGTCGAAGCCGCTGATGAAAGAAACCCCGACATCGAAGAGCCAAAAGAGCCAGCTGACAGCCTGCTGAA